>QVTF01020488.1:372500-715289 GCA_003573665.1 Oxygymnocypris stewartii
CAATAGACATGTTAAGCAATATATTGTGAGAGGGCCGTTTGCAACAGCGTCCCAAACAACTCAAAATAATAAACCAAAGTTAACAAAACGATGCACTCCACAGAGTGCTTCTCTGCCGCCTTCACGTGATATCAGAAACGTCCTGTTTCCCATTAATGAAGCCGTGACGAGCTCCCTGCATTCAAATTATTTGTTTTTTACTGAAATAATAACGTAATATTCCACTGGTTGATATTATATTTATATGCAAAAGATGTGTTGTTTTTCGTGTTAAATGTGAAGAATGACAGGTTGGATGCAACACTTATTATTATAATTTTTTTGGCAGATACAGGTGTAATTTTCACTTTAACTTCAGGCAATGTAACATGATTTTATGATCGTAATTTTGACTTTATTCTTAAAATATTATGGCGTTATTTATTTAGTCATATATTTGAGAAGGATAAACTGATCAAACTTGCGCTGGCCGCTTGGTATTTAAAAAAAAAAAACTTGAATTTAACAAAAATAAGATGTTCCAATCATATTTCTACATTAAATTAATAAAGGAAACAAAATAATGACCAATTTGCTATTAAAAACCAAAACTGAACTATTTAAATGGCTCAGCTAGAGAGAGAGAGAGAGACACACACACAGAGAGAGAGAGAGAGAGAGAGAGACACAGAGAGCGAGAGCAAGAGAGACAGAGAGAGAGAGAGAGAGACGGGCTCAGACTCAGGCGGAGAATTCTGAGAAGCTGCAGGGATCTATATTCGATCCCTAGTTCAATTCAAAGTTCCTCGAACTAATTGTGAACAATGTTCATTTAATATATTTGTTTATATGAAATAGGTTATTGTTATGAAGACAGACGTTATAATGAATGTTCACATAATAAGTGCCGTCATTCAGGCGGTTCACAATGTTTTAGCACGAAATATGTTTTAAGAATGATATTCTGTTTAGCGCGCAATATGTTTGACGCCTATTATTCATTGATGCATTAATCAGATTTAAGATTTTCTTTTTAATAATATGAATGTTCATGCTCATTTTTAAAATAGAAATGTCTAGCCTTATGAGCAGTTGATAATCGACGGACTGTTCTGTTAACAAATGCCGTCCTTCCTTTATGTTATATTAATATGTTTCAGCACTCATACTTTACAACCATTCATTTTCTTGGGTTAAGATAGACTATTCTCTAATTAATTAAACAGTTTGTTATCATACAGATTGAAAGCCTGGATGGTCTCTCTCCCCCTCTCTCTCTGTGTGTGTGTGCGCGCGTGGGTGGGTGGGTGCATGCGCGGGAGGGGTGCGATTTTTGAATAGTAATCGAATAATACCCAGCGATTATCGAATATTACTTTTGCTTAAAATGCCCATCCCTAATATGTATATGTGTATGTATATGTATGTATGTGTGTGTGTGTGTGTGTGTGTGTATATGTATGTGTGTGTGTGTGTGTATGTATGTGTATGTTTGTATATGTGTGTATATGTGTATTAGGGATGGGCATTTTAAGAAAAAGTAATATTCGATAATCGTGGGGTATTATTCGATTACTATTCGAAAATCGCACCCCTCCCACGCATGCACGCACACACACACACACACACACACACGCGCGCACACACACACACATAAACGGAGAGAGACTATTCAGGCTTTCAATCTGTATGATAACAAACTGTTTAATTAATTAGAGAATAGTCTTAACCCAAGTCAATTAATGTTTGTAACGTATGATTGCTGAAACATATATAACATAACCGAATGACGGTACTTATTAACAGAACGGTCCATCAATTATCAACTTGCTCATAAGGCTGGGACATTTATATTTTTTAAATGAGCATGAACATTCATAGCATATAAAAAAAGTTTGATTTAATAACCATGAATATTAGGCTTAAAACATAATACAGAATGTCATATGCTAAAACAGAATATCATTCTTAAAACATATTACACGTTAAAACATATTGTGAACAGCCTGAATGACGGCACTATGTGAACATTGATTTTAACGTCTGTCTTCATAATAACCTATTTCATATTTTTTTATAAAAAAATAAATGAGCATGTTCACATGCTCTAGAAGAAGGCGGGAGCGCAATCTGTTCACAATTAGTCCAGCCGCAGAGAACACCCTTTCTGATGGCACAGACGCAGTTCTCTTACATTGTCATCAAAAAGTTTATCCAGTCTGACAGTGATCGTTTTCCTAGACGGGACAGTAAACTCAGGCTCTACAAACTCCATAAGTTCTTAAACCCTCTCCTTCAACAAAGCTGATCGGAAGCATATATTTAGCGATCATTTCAGTGATGTGGGCCGTGGTTTGCTCTGCCCGTCTAGCATTCGACTTCGTTGTCCCTGATCATGAAACTAGCCACTGATTGCTGCTGACCTGTGGATGTATATTATATGTCTATGTGTGTGTATGTGTATTTATGTTTGTGTATATGTATGTGTATGTATATGTATGTGTGTGTGTGTACGTATGTGTATGTGTATTTGTATGTGTATGTGTGTATGTATGTATGTATGTATGTATGTGTATGTGTCTATGTGTATGTATGTGTATGTGTGTGTATGTGTGTGTATTTATGTGTATGTATATGTGTATGTATGTGTGTGTATATGTATTTGTTTTTATATGTGTGTATATGTGTATGTGTATGTATATTTGTGTATGTGCGTGTGTGTGTAAGTATATGTATATGTATGTGTGTGTGTGTGTATTTATGTGTATGTATGTATTTGTATGTGTGTGTGTGTGTGTATGTGAAGAGCTCTTTTCCAAAACAATATGCTATAAATCCATTTTAATAGTTTTCGTGAAAAGGACATTTTTTTACCTAGACCCATACATTTTGTTAATATTCATTTTATCCTGTTTGGTTTAATGGTATGTTGGCTCAGTCTGAACATGTTAAACAATGATTGTTAAATTAAACAACAATATTGTCGATTATACATTCCAAGTCTTTTTTTTTTTTTTTAAACGCTACAAATCCATCCTTTTTTTTTATGTTGGTTTATGTCTTAAAAAAAAAGAAAGAACATGCAACATATGGGACTCATACTATAAGCCGGTCGCACCAGCCTTGTGTTGATGTAACCCCCCCGGGTCTGCACCATCATACCAAGCCGGTCTCGAACCCTGGTTTCCGACGCGGGAGGCGGGCGCTCTAACAAGGAACGCCAAAGGCTATAGCCGCTAACGTCAGTCGCTAGAGCGCCTCTTTTTGAGGTCAGGAGAGTGAGGTTTACACACAGCCCTTACTGGCATACACATCTGTTACATTGACATCCCACAGTGGGTATTAACGCGCCACCTGAGAACCTTCTTTTTTTGTTGTTTTTTGTGATTTTCTTTGTCCAGTCATATGAGGACATATCGCATTTAGGCTAAAAACAGGTTCGCCGCTTATAGCGGTTTGGAAAAGAACTGCATCGTGCAGTACATTTTAAACAAGGAAATATAGCGATTTGGCATGAAATGGAGCAGTGAATAGGTTCAGTACACAGCAAAATGGCATGACGAACTAATTTTTTTTAAATTTGGCATTTATCGCATTTTGGAAAAGAGCTCTTCATGTGTATGTGTGTATATGTGTATGTATGTATGTATGTGTGTGTGTGTATGTATGTATGTATATGTATGTAGGTGTGTATGTGTGTATGTATATAAGTGTATATGTGTGTGTGTGTGTGTATGTATGTATGTGTGTGTGTATATGTATATGTATGTGAACCCACTGCGCTTCAACATTGCAGGTAGTGGCTTCGAATCCAGGGTGGCACATGCCAGACTGCAAAAGTTACTGTGGCTAGAAGCGGTTTGACCATTGCTCTTAAATTCTCAATAAAATAGTTTTCATTGATATATTTTATTCTTTCTGTTGTCAGACAACGGAATGATTGTGATGAAAGTGATTGAAACGCGACCCGTTAAGACTACATAACTAGCTCTCCTTTACAAGAAGTTAATCTGCACATAAAAATCCTGATAATTGAGCCGTTGTCTGATTAAATAAAATACCCATAAGATAATAACAATAGCTATGCTGGGATTTTGGCTATACTTGTATTTAAAATTAAAGCAAGCAACTAATATCGGTGTTTAACTGAATTAAGCTCTGCTCTTCTCTGCCGCGCGCTGAACAGAAACTGAACAGACAGACTGAGAGAGAGAGGGGTATGTGCGTGTGCTAGGAAAGCAAGACCTCGCGATCTGCGCGGTACCGGCGATTCTCGGAAACTAAATGCATAGTCTGCAATGTTGCTAAGTTGGCAACACTGTGCATCTCTATTTCTCCAACTACGGGTTGGGCCACGGGTCAAAAAGAAAATACGCACTGCGTAATAAAATTAGTGCCGTTAAAATGAATTTGCGTTAATGGATTCTTAACGTGTTAACTTTGACAGCACTAATATATACACACACACACGTGTGTGTTTCACAGTTTTGAGCACAGCAGCGTGATTATGAACATGAAATCATTCAGCCATGGCTTCTTGTTTCACAGAAATATAAATAGGAAGAAAACAAAGGCCAAATTCCAAATTAATCACAATGAGAAAAACTAAATAATATATTTGTGATGTGCAGCAAAAGATAATTGAGCTTCACAAATTAGAAAGTGGCTTTAAGAAAAAAAGCCAGAAAGCCAGATTTTTTACAGAGTCTTAAACAATATTATCAAACAGCACCTGCATCACCACATTTTGTTTGGTAGGGCTTCAAGAAAAAAAAATCAAGAAAAGAAAATGCTTTCACCAAAAAACTATCTTCAGCATATTCAGTTGTCAGACACGACTGCAACTTCAAATGGGACTGGCTTCTATGGTCAGATGTAACACAAAATTTAGCTTTTTAGCAGCAAACACTCAATATGGGTTTGGTGAACACCGGGATAAAAAGTACCCCATGTGTACAATGAAATATACTACTGTATTTGTTTTTATGTTGTGGGCCTATATTTCAGCTGGAGGTCCTGTGCATCTCGTTTAGACTCATGGCATGACAGATTATATCAAATCTAAAAGTGACTAACTTTGCTAACTTATAATGGGTCATATTTGGATCTTCCAACCCGACAATAATCCAAAAACAAACCTTAAAAACAACACACTGGGCACAAAACCAAGCTTCTGCTCTGGCCATTTCAGTTCCCTGAACCCTATAGAAAATGAGTGGGGTGAACTGAAGAGGAGAAGCAACGTCATGGAGCTGGGAATCTGAAGGCTCTAGAGTGATTCTGGAGGAAGGAATGGTCTCTGATCTCTTATCTCATCAGGCATCATTGGAGAAAACTCCTATACTATTTTGGCAAATGGAGGTTTCAAAAAGTATTGAATAAAAGGGTACCGTTAATTGTGACGGTTTATGTGTATTAGAGAAAAACATTTATTTCATAACATTTTAATTCTTATTCTCCAATAAAAGGTTCGATTTTTTTTTTTGTGATTTTTTTTTAAATTAATAGACCAAAAGGATTAACAATACAGATTTATTTCCACAGACTTATTTGATCATATTTACCAAGGGTAACAACAATTCTGACCGTGTGTGTTTTTGTGTAAGGATGAAAAACAGCTTGTTTTATCAAAAGCAACCATTAATATCTCATATCAAAGCAAAGTTACTTTTCAAAGACACATGCGTGCTTCATAAGGTTTCAAAATTGTGTCCCCACTTTTTGTTAAAGGCATCAGAAATGTATTAAAATTTTAAAAAACATCAGGGAATATCTGGGGCAGCTGTCAATCTAACGGTGCCTTGCCACATTCCACCTCTGCAGAGTACATCAGTGTCAGACAGATTCTGGTCAGCTTCTTTCTCAGTGAGAGGAAATTGGTTAAAGCAATTTTATGAGTAAGGCTTACGAACATGAAAGATGCTTCTTTCTGACAAAATGAAATGTTATTTGCAATGCAGAAGACATATTTTCATGTGTTAGAGCTTTTTTGCAGAGCAAGTCATATTTGAGCTTTAATGAACAGAATTATCAATTTAGAGCTTCTAAGAAATCTAATGATATGTTAATGCAAATAAGCATTTGGCCAAGGCCACAGATGCTGAAAAGCTTCTTTCTCAGTGAAAGGAAGTTGGTTAAAGCAATTTAATGAGTAAGGTTTAAGTACATGAAATATGCTTCTTTCTGACGAAATGAAATGTTATTTGCAATGCAGAAGACATATTTTCATGTGTTAGAGCTTTTTTGCAGAGCAAGTCATATTTGAGCTTTAATGAACAGAATTATCAATTTAGAGCTTCTAAGAAATCTAATGATATGTTAATGCAAATAAGCATTTGGCCAAGGCCACAGATGTTGAAAAGCTTCTTTCTCAGTGAAAGGAAGTTGGTTAAAGCAATTTAATGAGTAAGGTTTAAGTACATGAAATATGCTTCTTTCTGACGAAATGAAATGTTATTTGCAATGCAGAAGACATATTTTCATGTGTTAGAGCTTTTTTGCAGAGCAAGTCATATTTGAGCTTTAATGAACAGAATGATCAATTTAGAGCTTCTAAGAAAACTATTGATATGTTAATGCAAATAAACATTTGGCCAAGGCCACAGATGCTGAAAAGCTTCTTTCTCCGAGAGAGAAAAATGGCTAAAGCTATTTTAAGAGTAAGGCTTAAGTACATGAAATAAGCAAATGAAGAGATTGCATGCTTAATTTGCTGAAAAAGATCCCTTTTCAGTGAAAGTTGATTTTTCAAATTCTAAGAGTAAATCTTGCCCGCATGAAAGATGTTTCTTTCTAATGAAATAAAATGCTATTTGCAAAGCAGATGACAGATTTTCATGTATTGGAGATTTATTTCGGCGCAAGTTATGGTAGAGCATAAGTGCACAGAATGACTAGTTTAGAGCTTCTAGGCCCACAGATGCTGAAAAGCTTTTTCTCAGTGAGAAAAAAAATGGTTAAAGCAATTTTAAGAATAAAGCTTAAGTACATGAATGGTGTTTCTTTCTCATTAATTAAAATGTTATTTGTAATGCAGAACACAGATTTTCAGGTGTAAGAGCTTTTTTTGAAGAGCAAGTTTTAGAGCTTCAATGAACAGAATCACTAGTTTAGAGTTTCTGGGAACACAAATTCTATTTTAGTGCAAATAAGCAAATGAAGAGAATTCAAGCCCATTTATGCTGAAAAAAATATTTCTGAGTGAGAGAGGGTTGGTTAATGCACATTTAAGAGTAAATCTTGAGTACATGAAAAATGCTTTCTCATGAAACAAAATGTTATTTGCAATGCAGAAGACAGATTTTCATGTGTTAGATCTTTTTTTGCAGAGAAAGTTATGTTAGAGCCGTAATGCACATAATCGTTAGTTGAGATCTTTTAGGAACACTAATTGCTGTGTTAGAGCAAAAAACTAATGAAGATATTTCAAGCCCATGTATGCTTAAAAGCTTCTTTCTGAGTGAAAGACAGTTGGTTAATGCAAATTTAAGAGTAAAACTTGAGTACATTTGAGTACATGAAAAACGTCTCAGGTTACATATGTAACCATGGTTCCCCAAGTGGGGAACGAGACACTGCATCCCGTAGGGGTCGCTATGGGGGACGCCGTCAGCGTGACCCGTGTATGAAGCATACATATAAAAACACCACCTGTTGGCCGGCGATAGCCTATGACGTCACTACCGGCGCGACCATAATATAAGGGGCGCCGGGAGAATACATCATCCACTTCTTCGTCTGAAGCTTGTGTCCGAAGCATGGCCCACAGCCTAGGGGATGCAGTGTCTCATTCCTCACTCGGGGAACCATGGTTACATACATAACCTGAGACGTTCCCCTTCATGGGAACTTCGAACTGCGTCCCCTAGGGGTCGCTATGGGGAACGTTATACCCACGCCACCATGCTGAGGGGAGTGCAAGCCAATTTTGCGCAAAAGGCGGGCACTAAGCCAACTCTACCAGGCTAAGGGAGTTGCCCCTGGGACGGTTGATGGCTGTCAGTGACATTATCCCCTTTGGCCAAAATCCCTAGCTGCATAGCCTAAGCACTTACCTGCTAGGTGCCGGGATTACCGGACCCAGGGTAGAGCTCAAAGTCTTGGAATCAGAGAAAGATTCCTTTAAGGGAATATAAGTTTTATAGTTTTAGAATATTTTAAATCCTCCATGTTAATATTGCATATAGAGTTAACGACTAATTGTTTTATTTGTTAATTTAACTCTTTCTAAAAGTTAACTTATTACCATAGCGGATTCAGAGCAGACATACTGTTCTGAGCTGAGAGAAATATAATTTGTGTTCCAATGATATATCAAAATAATATCTTGAATAAAAGCTTTATAAACAAAATACTCACTGTTGTGTTTGTTTTAACACAGTAATTGATTGATTCAAAAATGACTATTCATTGTCTATATCACATCCGTCAGTTGAATATTTTGATAATGTTTTATATTTTATTGAGGAATTTTGAAATGTTAAAACATCTTGATTGCTTGATTGTAAAATAAGTATTGGCAAGGTAAAAAGCACATTTTGATTAAAAAAGAGAAAAGTTGCGAGGTTGAATCAAAGTATAGCTTTGTAGTTTAGTACATGTAAGATACAAAATATAGTTTAATTTGTCTGAGTACAAGGCTTTATTTTTTTCATCAAATCTTTATTTGATCCAAAATGCAGCATAAACTAAAATTTTGGAATATTTTAAAATGTGATTCATTCCTGTGATTTCAAAGCTAATGTTTTGGCATAATTACTCCAGTCACATGATCCTTCAGAAATCATTCTGATTTGCTGCTCAGAAAAATGTGCATTAGTATTATTGTTGAAAATAGGTGAGTAGGATTTATCTGAACATTCTAACCACATTTATCTGAAATAGAAATATTTTGTAATATGCATGTCTTTATCATCACTGTTGATCAATTTATAGCATCCTTGCTAAATAAATTATTCAAAATGATTGACTCCATGCTTTTGAAAGGTATAGTGTATAATGTTACAAAAACTTTTTTTATTTCAGATAAATGCTGTTCTTCTGAATGTTCTATTCATCAAAGAAACCTGAAAAATTATACTCCGCTGTTTTCAACATAATAAAAATAATAATGCATATTTCGTGAACAGCAAATCGGCATATTAGAATATTTTTTGAAGGCTCATGTGACACTGAAGACTGAATAAATGATGCTAAAGATTTAGCTGATCACAGGAATAAATTACATTTTAAAATATATTCAAATAGAAAGCAGTTATTTTAATTAGTACAAATATTTCACAATATTACTGCTTTTGCAGCATTTTTGGATCGAATAAATGCAGGCTTGGTGAGCAGAAGAGAACTTTAAAAACATTAAAATTCTTACTGTTCAAAATCTTTTGACTGGTGGTGTAAACACCTTATTTTTGTACCACCATATTAGCAAGGGTCAATTATATTTACATTTATTTAATTGCTTCATATTTACATGAAGCAATGAAGATAACTAATTCATATTTTTAGCTTTTTATATAAACCTTTTAGCAGTAATCTAAGTTTATATTTTTCTTAGTTGATCAACTGAGCACATCTGCAGCACTCACAGCATTAATTCCTGACAGCTGCTGAGAGAGCTGCAGCAGAATAGAAACGATGATGGGCTGCTGGTACAGAGGAGAGCGAAAGAGCTCAGCAATTGATACTTTTTTCTCCATGTCCATCTTTCTCTTTTCCTCCTTCATTTCAGCCAAGTCTTCACTGACCTCCAGACGGCCAGTCAGACGCCGCAAAGCTAAAGAAGAGAGAAAATAGAAAGGCTGAAGTTTTCAGTATTGAGTGTGTGTTTGTTTATCAATTACAATTATATTGGATTATGATAAAAGTGCATTCTAACTGATTTTGAACAATATTTATAACAATGTATGCTGACATAAAAAGTACATATAAAATAATACTTTTTAAACATTTATTTACACTATTGTTTTGTAAATTAATACAAATTATTATAAATTATGATCTGCCAGTGGTTAAGCGGTAGCCGATTGATTTATTTTCCAGTGGTAGACTAGCCCTAGTTGACTGTCTATTGCTAAGTTCAATGAGCAGATATAACTTATTTATATGACACTTTTGTTATGACAACATAAAGGTTAAACAAAAGGGAAGCTTTGTTAAAATGTTCAGACAACTCAGACGTTTTTTATGGCACACTGCTCTTGTACGCGTTCTCAAGATGCAGTGTTGTGTAGTATGACACACCGCTTTTTGCATGGTGCTCTTGGCAGCGGACAATATAGAGGAAGCGCGGGCTCTCAGGACAGAAAGGCAATAGCGTCATCTGCAGGACTGTAGGGAGTATGGTAACACCCAGCAGTACCGGCCACAGCTGCTCACTGCCCAACAGGGACTCGAGTCCTAAGATCTGAAGAGAATAATAACCAGTGGTGGACAAAGTACACAGATCAAGTACTTGAGTAAAAGTACAGATACGAATAATAAAATATTACTCCAGTAAAAGTAAAAGTACTGCTTTTTCAATTTTACTCGAGTGAAAGTACAAAAGTACTAAATTTTTTATGTACTTATGTAAAAAAGTACTGATAGACAGATTTATTTTGCAATTTTATATAGACTACTTTATTTAATTTTATATTAGCACATATTTGTATAATCCTACTGCCCAAAATACCTGGGTTTTTCCCAAAAAAACCACTATATAGAGTCAAGATATATATTTTGTTGATATGGACTACATTGATGAGAGTGATGTAGTAATGTTCACTGTGAAGCTTACACTGCCATGTACCTGAGAAAAAAACAGATTTCACCATCTAATTTTCACCAGTAATGTAGAACGTCAGTTATATATGACATGAGAATTAGGCCTGAAATTAGGAAGAACATTTTAAGGAAAATCTAATTATATTTTCATAATGATTTTTTTTCTTCTCAAACCTTGTCTGTGGTGTAAAGACACCCCTGGCCAAATGCCCCAAGAGGGCATCACTTCCCACTCTGATAATTACTGTAGTTACTATGTTCTGAACATCACATCCTTTCTTTTTCCCTCAGATGGAATCTATCTAGGTGGCTGAATAAAGATATTTGGACTTTATATCTAAAAATTTCCTCAACTTAGCACTAGCAAGCTTGTTAGCTAGACAGCTAGCATCAGCTAACAATATTTACTTAGTTTCAGTATGGTTATGAATAAACATTCATATCTGTCTACTCGGCTAGTTGATCTGAACAATATAAAAATGTATACTGTTGATAAACAATATAAAAACAGACATCACATAGGTCTAAATGCATAGCATTTTAATAAAACTGCTAATGTTACAGCAGCGGGGAATATGAACGTGCATGAGTTATTTTATTTAATCGGTGTTATTTTAATGTTTAGTTTTTTGACCTAAAACATAACGTTAGAGACACTGATGTTGATCTGTCTGCATTCAAGCATTTCAGTGGGCTTAAATAGATCACCCTTTACAGCAGATTTAGTTCACAAACAACTGACAGTTTTGACCTAAATATTATTTTCAGTTACAATAATTAATCCTAAAATTCGACATTAGTAACTTACTTTTCACAGCATCAGTAGCGCGCGTTCACAAGGTCTCCCGGTTCTTTACTTGTGAGTTCAGTTCACTGAAGAAGACTCGCTCTAAACGGATCATTTGAATCAGTGAGTTTTCGACTCGAGAACAGCTGCAATTGGATCATTGCAGTTCGTGAATGAATCGTTTGTTGCGATTTGCGAACCGATTTAACAGGTTCATTGAAAAGAATCAGTTTGTTCATGAATCAGACACCGCTTCTGCGTCTCGGAGCATATGATGTATTATAAGGAGTAACGATATGTTTTATGAAATGTAGTGAAGTAAAAAGTACGATCTTATGCTTTAGTGAAGTAAAAGTAAAAGTTACTCAAAATAAAACTACTCCAGTAAAGTACAGATACTTGAAAAATTTACTTAAGTACAGTAACAAAGTAGTTTTACTTCGTTACTGACCACCACTGATAATAACGAAGGGAAAGAAATATTTATAATGAAATAATAGGGGACTGAAGACTTGTCACTGTAAGTATTGATGCCATTAAGTACTGAGTTCAAAATGGAAAAAGAATAAGGAAAACAAAAAAACAGTTTGAATGAACTTTAGAAGTTAAGATGCTGTAAGATTTAATATCAAACAAATCAATCTTTAATTATCAGTCTTTGTGTGTTTTTATGTGTTTTTTTTTCTATTTTTACCTCTCTTTTTATACGTGTAACGTCTGCAATGATTATGTACGACAAGAGAACACTTTTGGACATTGGACAGCGTTACACTAACCTGATTCAGGACACTTTAACCATGGATCCAGCGTGGCCATTGGAGATACTTCGGAGCACCGAAGTTGACAAAGGCCACCTCAATAATACCAGGAGGCGAAAGAAACACCGCGGGAAACGTGCTGGAATCCGCAACAGACTGAGGAAAAGGGCTCACAGTCCCCCTTTACCGAGTATTTTGCTCGCCAATGTCCAATCCTTGGATAATAAGATGGACGATCTTAGAGCCAGGATTAGTTTCCAACGGGACATTTAGAGACTGTAACATCATTTGTTTGACTGAAACATGGCTCACGCCGACGGTCCCGGACAACGCTGTAACGCCGTCTGATAACTTCTCTGTTTTACGGATGGACAGAACAGCCGAGGCCGGAAAAACCAAAGGTGGTGGAGTGTGTTTCTTCATTAACAAGAAATGGTGTGACCCCAGGAACATCTCCATTCTGTCGCGCTCCTGCTCGCCTCATCTAGAAAATCTCTCCATTATCTGCCGCCCATTTTATCTTCCCCGGGAATTCTCATCAACCGTCGTTACTGCCGTTTATATACCACCACAAGCAGATACTAGCGTGGCTTTGTCCAAACTTCACGATGAAATCAGCGGATATCTCAACATACATCCTGATGCTGCATGTATCGTCGCGGGAGACTTTAACAAAGCTAACCTCAAAAAGGTCATCCCTAACTTCCATCAGCACATATCCTGTCCAACCAGAGGACTGAATACACTCGATCACTGCTACACCCAATTGAAAAATGCCTACAAAGCCCACTCACTGCCGGCGTTTGGAAAATCAGACCATGCCGCCATCTTCCTCACACCGGATTATAAACAACGGATCCTTCAAGAACCCCCGGTGGAGAGGGAAGTGACGCGCTGGTCCTCCCACTCCGAAGCTACGCTACAGGCGTCTCTTGATGACGTCGACTGGGATATGTTCCGGGCGAGTTCATCTGACGTCAGCGAATTCACGGAGGTAGCATTAAGCTTCGTAAACACACTAACCGAACAGGCCACCGAAACAATAACAATAAAGACTTTCTCAAATCAGAAACCGTGGGTGGACAGAACAATTCGTGACGCGGTTAACCATCGAACTGCCGCATACAATGCCGGTATTCTGTCAGGAAACATGAGTGAGTACAAGGCATCTTGTTATGCTCTCCGTCGTGCAGTAAGAGCCGCTAAACGCCGATACAGTGAGAGAATTGAGTCACATTTCCAGCTCAATGACTCTCGACGCATGTGGCAGGGATTAAAGACCATCTGTTCCTCTGAAAACAACAACTCTGTAGAGGTGAGAGCAGACCCGTTGCTAGCCGTAGAGCTAAACAACTTCTACGGCCGCTTTGAATGCAATGGCGGCGCGACTCTGCCGTACAGCGCGTCAGCAAGCAGCAGACAGAGCAGCAATCATGTATTCACCGTGTCAGAGGATGACGTTCGGAGGGAACTAAGGAGAGTGAACGTCAGAAAAGCAGCAGGACCCGATGGGATTACTGGCCGCGTTCTGAGGTCCTGTGCTGATCAGCTTGCTGGGTTGTTTACATCCATATTTAATGAGTCCCTCACTACCTCTGTTGTTCCCACCTCCTTTAAAAAATCTGTCATAATCCCTGTGCCTAAGAACAGTAAACCCTCTTGCCTGAATGACTATCGTCCAGTTGCCCTTACATCGACAGTCATGAAGGTATTTGAGAGACTTTTAAAGAAACACATTTGCTCCTCCATCCCTGCTACTTTGGACCCTCTTCAGTTTGCCTACCGCCCAAATAGGTCTACTGAGGATGCCATCTCCCAGGTACTGCACTCCTCCCACACTCACATCGACAGCAAAAATGGCAACTATGTCAGGCTGCTATTCATTGACTATAGCTCCGCTTTCAATACTATAGTCCCCACCAAGCAGGCTGTTAAACTCTCAGACCTCGGCCTAAACACTTCACTTTGTGACTGGATTCAAGATTTCCTCACTGCCAGACCACAAGTGGTGAAATTCGGCCAGTTCACCTCCAACTCCATCACCCTGAACATAGGAGCCCCACAGGGCTGTGTCCTGAGCCCCCTGCTATACTCTCTATACACCCACGACTGCGTGTCCTCTCACAGCTCCACCTCTATCATTAAATTTGCTGATGATACTGTGGTTCTGGGCCTCGTTTCCAACAATGATGAGGCCGCATACTTGGATGAGGTGGAGAGACTTACATCATGGTGCCAGGACAACTGTCTCTCTCTGAACGTGAGCAAAACCAAAGAGCTGATCGTGGACTTCAGGAAGAGACAGCAGCGGCCCTACACCCCTCTTATGATCAGTGGGACCCCTGTGGAGAGGGTGAGCAGCTTCAAGTACCTCGGTGTAAACATCTCCGAGGACCTGACATGGACTGCACACATCCAAACACAGGTGAAGAAAGCCAGGCAAAGGCTGTACCATCTGCGACAGCTGAGGAAATTCAGGGTCTCACCAGCTATCCTGAAAACTTTCTATTCAGGGGCCATAGAAAGTGCACTGACTCAGTGCATCTCAGTGTGGTATAATAATGCCACAAACCAGGACTGCAAAGCTCTACAGAGAGTCGTGCGCTTAGCTGAGCGCATCTCAGGGTCGGCTCTCCCCTCTCTGCAGGACATCTACCTCAAACGCTGCAGAAGCAGAGCTGCTAAAATCATCAAAGACTCAAACCACCCCGGTAACCAACTTTTCCGTTTACTGCCATCTGGCAAGCGCTTCAGGAGCTTGATGGCAAAGACAGAGAGACTGAGGAGAAGCTTCTTCCCTCAGGCCATCAGGTTCCTTAACACAAACTCTGTTCTATAAACTTTCACAAGATTTATTATTATCTGTAAAAAAAATAAAAAAAACATTCATATTCTCATCATCCGTATTGCCGCTATGTGTACATACCCAGCACAACCCGTTGCACATCCCTCTCATCCCTCCTGTTTATACTAATATTTATTAAGTCCCATATACTGTTTTTGCACATCCTATTTGTTTTGCACATCTTACTGTTTTGCACTTTTCTTTATTCTATTGCACATTTAACTTTTTATTTCTTTTGTTTACCTATATATATATATATATATGCTCTTGTGTGGTGTTACTTTTATATAATTTTATTTTATTTATTTATTTTTTATTCTTTGCACTGTCCACTGAGCGGACCTGATTTGATTACATTTCACTTTTGATTATACCCTGTATAATTTATCATGTGACAAATAAAGAAACCTTGAACCTTGATAGAAACATTTGTAAAACAACATGTTTCCCATCTTAAAAATATATCTAAATTATAAAATATGCTCTTAGTGTCAGAATGCAAAAAAATCACATAGACATGACAGAATTGACATGCATCCATGACCTCAAGACAAGAAAATATATTGTAACGCTTTGCTGGGTGATTAATAAATAAACTCCAGCTTATACAAACTGCAATATCTAGATAACCAGGTTAATAGGGTCATACTTCCTGATTATAGCAATATTTTATCTAGTAATATTGTTTATATTTGTTTACTTACAAAGTCCTGAGTTTAGCCCATCGGGACTTAAGCGAGCTCTTATCACAATATAGTCCTTCGGGTCTATCAAATCTCAAAATTCTGGACAGCTGAAAATACCTAGAATATTGAAATCGACTGCAGATGGTAGATCCTTTTTCTTATAAAGCATCCAAACTCTAGTTTTCCTAGCATTGTTCAGGAGGCAGACACACCCTGTCTGTTTAAATCTAGATCAAAAGACCCTTCAAAAGGCTCTTTAACCTAGCATACACATAACATTAACACACTTAACATAACATTATCACTTTTCAGTAATTCATATTGTTAGGGTGAATAAATTAGGTAAACCGGAACCAGGAATATTTAACATCCAATGTACTTGTTACATTATAAGTGGAATTGCATCTACTCTTATATTAGTTTGTCTGTTTCATTATTATTCCAAGGTTACTGTAGTCACCCGGATCCGCATCTTAGCCTTACCAGATGCTGGATCAGCACCTAGAGACGACCACAACAGCCCTGAGTGTCAGTGGAGACGCTGACAACTAGACAAGCCATAGAGGCAGATCCCCTGTGAAGACCTGGTCAAATAGACAGCCATCAGCACAGATCCTCAGGAAAACACACAATAACAAGTCCAACCTCACTGGTACATAGGAGTTGCCCTATTTAACTCCCTCCACCAAAAGCTAGCATGATGTAGGTACTGGATAAAAAATATAAATAAGAATTAAAGCTGCAAGCAGCGATGGAAGGGACATCGCACCCGGCTCACTGCCGACCGGTGGCTTCAGAAAGACAGGGAATGGTGAGCAATATGCATTTAAAAAGGTAAATATAAAGGCATATGTCAAAGTCATTTATATGTACCAAACCTGCTGCCAGCTTGTGGCGCCATGTCCATAACTGAACATTAACATGTAGATGTCTTCAGGCTAGCACTTTTATCAAGCATATGAAGTTTGGTGCAGATTGAACATTGCATGTTTAAGTTAGTGTAAAGCCTGGCATATCCTGTAGCCATCAGGTGGCGCTATGATTACATCTGAATATTGGCATTTAGATGTCTTCAGGCCAGGACTCTCAACAAATATGTGAAGTTTGGTGCAGATTGGACATTGCATGTTTAAGTTAGTGTAAAACAAGTAATTTCCTGTAGCCAGCAGGTGGCGCTATGTCTATAACTAAACATTAGCACGTAGATGTCTTCAGGCCATGGCTCTTATCAACCATGTGAAGTTTGGGGCAGATCGGACATTTTATGGCTGAGTAACAACAGCTTCTATTCCCATGGCGAGATATCGAATTTTGTCACTTTGCCATGGATACGCCCATTAGCTCAAGCTCTTCGCAATTTAACATCACAAAGGCCTTTAGATTAGACTGAACTAAAAATTATGTTGATGTCATAAAATTTCTAGGAGGAGTTAGTTGCATAGTAAAACATATCACTTCCTGTTGCCAGCAGGTGGCGCTATGAATTTATATGAATGTGGTCACCTAGATCTCTTCAGGTCAGGAGTCTTATCAAACATGTGAATTTTGGTGCACATCGGACATTGCATGCCTGAGTTATAACAACTTCCTGTTTCATGGCGAATCATCGAAATTTGACAGGACGCCACGGACACGCCCTCCGATGAAAACTCTAGATCTTCGCAATTTAACGTCACAAAGGGCTTTAGATTACAATGACCAATTTTGGTGTTCATCCGAATAAATCTCTGGGAGGAGTTCGTTAAAGTATGACACCTGAAAATGGCAAAAATGACACAAAATATGACAAGAAAATTCAAAATAACCAACTTCCTGTTTGGTTTCTGATTTCGTACCAAGATACTTTTTTGTAGGTATTGTTATGTTACATGAGTGTACCAATTTTCGTACATGTACGTGAAACGTAGCTCGAGGCGCACTCCGCTGAATATTTATAGGTGGCGCTGTCGAGCCATTTTGCCACACCTACTCCTGAAACCCATATCAGACGTAAATTTTCACCAGTTCTGATGCTTGTGCAAAGTTTCCTGACTTTTCGAGCATGTTTAGGCCCTCTAAAATGCGATTAAGTTTGGAGAAGAATAATAATAATAATAATAATAATAATTAAAGCTGCAAGCAGCGATGGAAGGGACCTCGCACCCGGCACCGCTAACCGGTGGCTTCAGAAAGACAGGGAACGGTGAGCAATATGCATTTAAAAAGGTAAATATAGAGGAACGTGTCATAGTCATTTATATGTGTCAAACCTGCTGCCAGCTGGTGGCGCTATGTCCATAGCTGAACATTAACATGTAGCTGTCTTCAGTCTAACAATTTTATCAAACATGGTAAGTTTTGTGCAGATTGAACATTGCATGTTTAAGCTAGTGTAAAACAAGTAATTTCCTGGAGCCAGCAGGTGGCGCTATGTCTATAACTAAACATTGGCAAAGAGATGTCTTCAGGCCATGCCTCTTAACAAACCTGTGAAGTTTGGTGCAGATTGGACATAGTATTTCTGAGTTAGCGTAAAGCCTGACACATCCTGTTGTCAACAGGTGGCGCTATGGTTACATCTGAATATTGGCCATTAGAGGTCTTCAGGCCAGGAATCTTACTAAATATGTGAAGTTTGGTGCAGATTGAACACAGTATGTTTGAGTTAGTGTAAAGCCTGACACATCCTTCTGTCAACAGGTGGCGCTATGGTTACATCTGAATATTGGTGTTTAGATGTCTTCAGGCCTGGAATCTTACCAAATATGTAAAGTTTGGTGCGGATTGGACAATGCATGTTTGATTTACTGTAAAACAATGAATTTCCTGTGGCCAGCAGGTGGCACTATATATATAAATGAACTGAAAATTTGGTATATGTCTTCAGAACAGTAATAAAAAAAAACATATGAAGTTTGGTGCAGATTGAACATTGTATGTTGAATTTGGTGTAAAAAGTCATTTCCTGTAGCCAGCAGGTGGCGCTATGTCTATAACTAAACATTGGCACGTAGATGTCTTCAGGCCATGGCTCTTATCAAACGTGTGAAGTTTGGGGCAGATCGGATATTTTATGGCTGAGTTAGTGCAAAACATGACATATCCTGTTGTCAGCAGGTGGCGCTATGTCTTTAACTAAACATTGGCCATGGTCACGCCCATTAGCGAAAACTCAAGCTCTTTGCAATTCAACATCACAAAGGCCTTTAGGTTAGACTGACCAAATAATGTGTTGATGTCATTAAATCTCTAGGAGGAGTTAGTTACAGAGTAAAACATGTCACTTCCTGTTGCCAGCAGGTGGTGCTATTACTATAACTGAATATGGTCATGTAGATCTCTTCATATCAGCAGTCTTATCAAAAATGTGAAGTTTGGTGCAGATCGGACATAGCCTGCCTGAGATATAACAACTTCCTGTTTCATGGCGAAACATCGAAATTTGACAGGACGCCACGGACACGCCCTCCGGTGAAAACTCTAGATCTTCACAATTTAACGTCACAAAGGGCTTTAGATTACAATGACCAATTTTAGTGTTCATCTGAATAAATCTCTGGGAGGAGTTCGTTAAAGTATGACACCTGAAAATGGCAAAAATTATACAAAATATGACGAGAAAATTCAAAATAGCCGACTTCCTGTTTGGTTTCTGATTTCGTACCTGGAGACTTTTTTGTAGGTATTGTTAAGTTACATGAGTGTACTGATTTTCGTACATGTACGTGAAACGTAGCTCGAGGCGCACTCCGCTGAATATTTATAGGTGGCGCTGTCGAGCCATTTTGCCACACCTACTCCTGAAACCCATATCAGACGTACATTTTCACCAGTTCTGATGTGTGTGCAAAGTTTCCTGACTTTTCGAGCATGTTTAGGCCCTCTAAAATGCGATTAAGTTTGGAGAAGAAGAAGAATAATAATAATTAAAGCTGCAAGCAGCGATGGAAGGGACCTCGCACACGGCACCGCCGACCGGTGGCTTCAGAAAGACAGGGAACGGTGAGCAATATGCATTTAAAAAGGTAAGTATAGAGGAATGTATCAAAGTCATTTATATGTGCCAAACCTGTTGCCAGCAGGTGGCGCTATGTCTTTAACTGAACATTGGCATTTGGATATCTTAAGACCAATACTTTTATCAAACATAAGAAGTTTGGTGCAGATTGAACATGGTATGATTGAGTTAGTGAAAAGCCTGGCATATCCTGTTGTCAACAGGTGGCGCTATGATTACATCTGAATATTGGCCTTTAGATGTTTTCGGGACAGGACTCTTACAAAATATGTGAAGTTGGGTGCAGATTGGACATTGCATGTTCAAGTTAGTGTAAAACAAGTAATTTCCTGTAGCCAGCAGGTGGCGCTATGTCTATAACTAAACATTGGCACGTAGATGTCTTCAGGCCATGGCTCTTATCAAACGTGTGAAGTTTGGGGCAGATTGGACATTTTATGGCTGAGTAACAACAGCTTCTATTCCCATGGCGAGACATCGAATTTTGTCACGCAGCCATGGTCACACCCATTAGCGAAAACTCAAGCTCTTCGCAATTTAACATCACAAAGGCGTTTTGATTAGACTGACCTAAATATTATGTTGATGTCATTAAATCTCTAGGAGGAGTTAGTTACAGAGTAAAAGATGTCACTTCCTGTTGCCAGCAGGTGGCGCTATGTCTATAACTGAATATGGTCATGTAGATCTCTTCAAGTCTGGAGTCTTAACAAATATGTGAAGTTTGGTGCAGATTGGACATTGCATGTTTACGTTAGTATAAAACAAGTCATTTCCTGTTGCCAGCAGGTGGCGCTCTGATTATAATGGAATATTCGTATTTAGATGTGTTCAGGCCTGGATTCTTATCGAACATGTGAAGTCTGGGACAGATCGGACATTTTATGGCTGAGTAACAACAGCTTATATTCCCATGGCGAGACATCGAAATTTGTGATGCCGCCAAGGACACGCCCATTAGCGAAATCTTAAGCTCGTCGCAATTTAACATCACAAAGGCCTGCAGATTAAACTGACCTAAATATTATGTTGATGTCATTAAATCTCTAGGAGGAGTTAGTCACAGAGTAAAACATGTCACTTCCTGTTGCCAGCAGGTGGCGCTATGACTATAACTGAATATGGTCACTTAGATATCTTCAGGTCAGGATTCTTATCAAACCTGTGAAGTTTGGTGTAGATCGGACATAGCATGCCTGAGTTATAACAACTTCCTGTTTCATGGCGAAACATCAAAATTTGACAGGACGCCACGGACACGCCCTCCGATGAAAACTCTAGATCTTCGCAATTTAACGTCACAAAGGGCTTTAGATTACAATGACGAATTTTGGTGTTCATCTGGAAAAATCTCTTGGAGGAGTTCGTTAAAGTATGACACCTGAAAATGGCAAAAATGACACAAAATATGATGAGAAAATTCAAAATAACCGACTTCCTGTTTGGTTTCTGATTTCGTACCAAGATACTTTTTTGTAGGTAATGTTAAGTTACATGAGTGTACCAATTTTCGTACATGTACATGAAACGTAGCTCGAGGCGCACTCCGCTGAATATTTATAGGTGGCGCTGTCGAGCCATTTTGCCACACCTACTCCTGAAACCCATATCAGACGTAAATTTTCACCAGTTCTGATGCGTGTGCAAAGTTTCCTGACTTTTCGAGCATGTTTAGGCCCTCTAATATGCGATTAAGTTTGGAGAAGAATAATAATAATAATAATAATAATAAACGGAGCAGATTCAATAGGGTCCTCTGCACCATCGGTGCTCGGTCCCTAATAATTAAAGCTGCAAGCAGCGATGGAAGGGACCTCGCACCCAGCACCGCCAACCGGTGGCTTCAGAAAGAAAGGGAACGGTGAGCAATATGCATTTAAAAAGGTAAATATAGAGGAACGTGTCATAGTCATTTATATGTGTCAAACCTGCTGCCAGCTGGTGGCGCTATGTCCATAACTGAACATTAACATGTAGATGTCTTCAGTCTAGCACTTTTATCAAACATATGAAGTTTGGTGCAGATTGAACATAGTATGTTTGAGTTAGTGTAAAGCCTGACACATCCTGTTGTCAACAGGTGGCGCTATGATTACATCTGAATATTGGCCTTTAGATGTCTTCAAGCCAGGAATCTTACCAAATATGTGAAGTTTGCTGCAGATTGGACAATGCATGTTTAAGTTGGTGTAAAACAAGTAATTTCCTGTAGCCAGTAGGTGGCGCTATGTCTATAACTAAACATTGGCATGTAGATGTCTTCAGACCAATACTTTTATCAAACATATGAAGTTTGGTGCAGATTGAACATGGTATGTTTGAGTTAGTGTAGAGCATGATATATCCACTTGTCAGCAGGTGGCGCTATGATTATATCTGATTTTTGGCCTTTAGGTGTTTTCAGGCCAGGACCCTTACCAAATATGTGAAGTTTGGTGCAGATTGGACATTGCATGTTTAAGTTAGTATAAAATAAGTTATTTCCTGTGGCCAGCAGGTGGTGCTCTGATTATAATGGAATATTCGTATTTAGATGTGTTCAGGCCTGGATTCTTATCGAACTTGTGAAGTCTGGGGTAGATCGGACATCGTATGGCTGAGTTACAACAACTTTTATTCCCATGGCGAGACATCGAAATTTGTAATGCCGCCAAGGACACACCCATTAGCGAAAACTCAAGCTCTTCGCAATTTAACATCACAAAGGCCTTTAGATTAAACTGACCTAAATATTATGTTGATGTCATTAAATCTCTAGGAGGAGTTAGTTATAGAGTAAAACATGTCACTTCCTGTTGCCAGCAGGTGGCGCTATGACTATAACTGAATATGGTCACTTAGATCTCTTCAGGTCAGGATTCTTATAAAACATGTGAAGTTTGGTGTAGATCGGACATAGCATGCCTGAGATATAACAACTTCCTGTTTCATGGCGAAACATCGAAATTTGACAGGACGCCACGGACACGCCCTCCGATGAAAACTCTAGATCTTCACAATTTAACGTCACAAAGGGCTTTAGATTGCAATGACCAATTTTGGTGTTCATCCGAATAAATCTCTGGGAGGAGTTCGTTAAAGTATGACACCTGCAAATGGCAAAAATGTCACTAAATATGACGAGAAAATTCAAAATAACCGACTTCCTGTTGGGTTTGGAATTTCGTTCCAGGAGACTTTTTTGTAGGTATTGTTATGTTACATGAGTGTACCGATTTTCATACATGTACGTGAAACGTAGCCTGAGGGCTCTCCGCTGAATCAGTATAGGTGGCGCTGTCGAGCCATTTTGCCACACCTACTTCTGAAACCCATATTCAGATGTGTTCAGGCCTGGATTCTTATCGAACATGTGAAGTCTGGGGCAGATCGAACATTGTTTGGCTGAGTTACAACAACATTTATTCCCATGGCGAGACATCGAAATTTGACAGGACGCCACGGACACGCCCTCCCATGAAAACTCTAGATCTTCGCAATTTAACTTCACAGAGGCCTTTAGGTTAGACTGACCTAAATATTATGTTGATGTCATTAAATCTGTAGGAGGAATTAGTTACAGAGTAAAACGTGTCACTTCCTGTTGCCAGCAGGTGGCGCTATTACTATAACTGAATATGGTCATGTAGATCTCTTCATATCAGGAGTCTTATCAAACATGTGAAGTTTAGTGCAGATCGGACATAGCATGCCTGAGTTATAACAACTTCCTGTTTCATGGCGAAACATCGAAATTTGACAGGACGCCACGGACACGCCCTCTGATGAAAACTCTAGATCTTCGCAATTTAACGTCACAAAGGGCTTTAGATTGCAATGACCAATTTTGGTGTTCATCCGAATAAATCTCTGGGAGGAGTTCGTTAAAGTATGACACCTGCAAATGGCCAAAATGTCACTAAATATGACGAGAAAATTCAAAATAACCGACTTCCTGTTTGGTTTCGGATTTCGTTCCAGGATACTTTTTTGTAGGTATTATGTTACATGAGTGTACCGATTTTCGTACATGTACGTGAGACGCAGCCCGAGGGCTCTCTGCTGAAAAAGTATAGGTGGCGCTGTCGAGCCATTTTGCCACACCCACTTCTGAAACCCATATAAGACGTAAATTTCCACCAGTTCTGATGCGTGTGCAAAATTTCCTGACTTTTCGAGCATGTTTAGGCCCTCAAAAATGCGATTAAGTTTGGAAAATAATAATAATAATAATAATAAACAACACAGATACAATAGGGTCCTCGCACCATCGGTGCTCGGTCCCTAATTAAAGCTGCAAGCAGCGATGGAAGGGACCTCGCACCCAGCACTGCCAACCGGTGGCTTCAGAAAGACAGGGAACGGTGAGCAATATGCATTTAAAAAGGTAAATATAGAGGAACGTGTCATAGTCCTTTATACGTGTCTAACCTGCTGCCAGCTGGTGGCGCTATGTCTATAACTAAACATTGGCATGTAGAGGTCTTCAGACCAATAATTTTATAAAACATTAATTTTGGTGCAGATTGAACATGGTATGTTTGAGTTAGTGTGAAGCATGATATATCCTGTTGTCAGCCGGTGGCGCTATGATTATATCTGATTTTTGGCCTTTAGGTGTTTTCAGGCCAGGAATCTTACCAAATATGTCAAGTTTGGTGCAGATTGGACATTGCATGTTTAAGATAGTGTAAAAGAAGTCATTTCCTGTTGCCAGCAGGTGGCGCTCTAATTATAATGAAATATTCATATTTAGATGTGTTCAGGCCTGGATTCTTATCAAACGTGTGAAGTCTGGGGCAGATCGGACATTGTATGGCTGAGTTACAACAACTTTTATTTCCATGGCGAGACATCGAAATTTGTGATGCCGCCATGGACACGCCCTTTAACGAAAAGTCTAGATCTTCGCAATTTAACATCACAAAGGCCTTTAGGTTAGACTGACCTAAATATTATGTTTATGTCATTAAATCTCTAGGAGGAGTTAGTTACAGAGTAAAACATGTCACTTCCTGTTGCCAGCAGGTGGCGCTATGACTATAACTGAATATGGTCACTTAGATCTCTTCAGGTCAGGATTCTTATCAAACGTGTGAAGTTTGGTGTAGATCGGACATAGCATGCCTGAGATATAACAACTTCCTGTTTCATGGCGAAACATCAAAATTTGACAGGACGCCACGGACACGCCCTCCGGTGAAAACTCTAGATCTTCGCAATTTAACGTCACAAAGGGCTTTAGATTACAATGACCAATTTTGGTGTTCATCTGAATAAATCTCTGGGAGGAGTTCGTTAAAGTATGACACCAAAAAATGGCAAAAATGACAAAATATGATGAGAAAATTAAAAATAGCCGACTTCCTGTTGGGTTTCTGATTTCGTACCTGGAGACTTTTTTGTAGGTATTGTTAAGTTACATAAGTGTACCGATTTTCGTACATGTACGTGAAACGTAGCTCGAGGCGCACTCCGCTGAATATTTATAGGTGGTGCTGTCGAGCCATTTTGCCACACCTACTTCTGAAACCCATATCAGACGTATATTTTCACCAGTTCTGACACGTGTGCAAAGTTTCCTGACTTTTCGAGCATGTTTAGGCCCTCTAAAATGCGATTAAGTTTGGAGAAGAAGAAGAAGAAGAAGAAGAAGAAGAAGAAGAAGAAGAAGAAGAAGAAGAAGAAGAAGAAACGGAGCAGATTCAATAGGGTCCTCGCACCATCGGTGCTCGGTCCCTAATAATAATAAACGGAGCAGATTCAATAGGGTCCTCTGCACCATCGGTGCTCGGTCCCTAATAATAAACGGAGCAGATTCAATAGGGTCCTCTGCACCATCAGTGCTCGGTCCCTAATAAACAACACAGATACAATAGGGTCCTCGCACCATCGGTGCTCGGTCCCTAATAATAAACGGAGCAGATTCAATAGGGTCCTCGCACCATCGGTGCTCGGTCCCTAATTAAAGCTGCAAGCAGCGATGGAAGGGACCTCGCACCCAGCACCGCCGACCGGTGGCTTCAGAAAGACAGGGAACGGTGAGCAATATGCATTTAAAAAGGTAAATATAGAGGAATATGTCAAAGTCATTTAAATGTGTCAAACCTGCTGCTAGCTGGTGGCGCTATGTCCATAATTAAACATTAACATGTAGATGTCTTCAGTCTAGCACTTTTATCAAACATATGAAGTTTGGTGCAGATTGAACATAGTATGTTTGAGTTAGTGTAAAGCCTGACACATCCTGTTGTCAACAGGTGGCGCTATGATTAAATCTGAATATTGGCCTTTAGATGTCTTCAGGCCAGGAATCTTACCAAATATGTGAAGTTTGGTGCAGATTGGACAATGCATGTTTAAGTTGGTGTAAAACAAGTAATTTCCTGTAGCCACCAGGTGGCGCTATGTCTATAACTAAACATTGGCATGTAGATGTCTTCAGACCAATACTTTTATCAAACATATGAAGTTTGGTGCAGATTGAACATGGTATGTTTGAGTTAGTGTAAAGCATGATATATCCTGTTGTCAGCAGGTGGCGCTATGATTATATCTGATTTTTGGCCTTTAGGTGTTTTCAGGCCAGGACTCTTACCAAATATGTGAAGTTTGGTGCAGATTGGACATTGCATGTTTAAGATAGTGTAAAAGAAGTCATTTCCTGTTGCCAGCAGGTGGCGCTCTAATTATAATGAAATATTCGTATTTAGATGTGTTCAGGTCTGGATTCTTATCGAACGTGTGAAGTCTGGGGCAGATCGGACATTGTATGGCTGAGTTACAACAACTTTTATTCCCATGGCGAGACATCGAAATTTGTGATGCCGCCATGGACACGCCCTTTAACGAAAACTCTAGATCGTCGCAATTTAACATCACAAAGGCCTTTAGGTTAGACTGACCTAAATATTATGTTTATGTCATTAAATCTCTAGGAGGAGTTAGTTACAGAGTAAAACATGTCACTTCCTGTTGCCAGCAGGTGGCGCTATGACTATAACTGAATATGGTCACTTAGATCTCTTCAGGTCAGGATTCTTATCAAACGTGTGAAGTTTGGTGTAGATCGGACTTAGCATGCCTGAGATATAACAACTTCCTGTTTCATGGCAAAACATCAAAATTTGACAGGACGCCACGGACAAGCCCTCCGATGAAAACTCTAGATCTTCGCAATTTAACGTCACAAAGGGCTTTAGATTACACTGACCAATTTTGGTGTTCATCTGAATCAATCTCTGGGAGGAGTTTGTTAAAGTATGACACCTGAAAATGGCAAAAATGACACAAAATATGACGAGAAAATTCAAAATAGCCGACTTCCTGTTGGGTTTCTGATTTCGTACCTGGAGACTTTTTTGTAGGTATTGTTAAGTTACATAAGTGTACCGATTTTCGTACATGTACGTGAAACGTAGCTCGAGGCGCACTCCGCTGAATATTTATAGGTGGCGCTGTCGAGCCATTTTGCCACACCTACTTCTGAAACCCATATCAGACGTAAATTTTCACCAGTTCTGACGCGTGTGCAAAGTTTCCTGACTTTGAGAGCATGTTTAGGCCCTCTAAAATTCGATTAAGTTTGGAGAAGAAGAAGAAGAATAATAAGAATAATAAACGGAGCAGATTCAATAGGGTCCTCGCACCATCGGTGCTCGGTCCCTAATTAAAGCTGCAAGCAGCGATGGAAGGGACCTCGCACCCGGCACCGCCGACCGGTGGCTTCAGAAAGACAGGGAACGGTGAGCAATATGCATTTAAAAAGGTAAGTATAGAAGAATGTATCAAAGTCATTTATATGTGCCAATCCTGTTGCCAGCAGGTGGCGCTATGTCTTTAACTGAACATTGGCATTTGGATATCTTCAGACCAATACTTTTATCAAACATATGAAGTTTGGTGCAGATTGAACATGGTATGATTGAGTTAGTGTAAAGCACTAGCTTTGTTGTCAACAGGTGGCGCTATGATTACATCTGAATATTGGCCTTTAGATGTTTTCGAGACAGGACTCTTACAAAATATGTGAAGTTGGGTGCAGATTGGACATTGCATGTTAAAGTTAGTGTAAAACTAGTAATTTCATGTAGCCAGCAGGTGGCGCTATGTCTATGTGAGGAAGTCACATCAGCTGCCATCGCTGGGGAAGCAGCACTGACACGCACACACCCACACATACATGCATACACACCGCCTACTTACCTCATTCATCCTTCGTACCGTTCCTCTCTGCCCTTGCCGCTATCAGAGGAGCGGGTGCACACGCAATCCTGATAGCACACGGACATTCTCCCATTGCAGCACTCTCCTCTGTCCATATTTATTTCCCGGGTATTTCATACACTTACACCGCACTTGTTGTGTCGTTTCGTCCCTGTGATGTTTGTCTGTGTGGGCGTAGTCAGTCTTCCGGCGGGAAACATCGTGGCGGCCAAACCGAACAAACAAGCGGCGGCTGATTATGACGTCACTGGCTTGGTCGCGCCGTGCAGTGCAACCGGAAGCTGGCGAAACCATTGTCTGGTATGAATAGGTGTTACTGAGTGTATTTAAGTGTCGGAATTATGTGTTAAATATATTACGTGGATTATATATATATATATATATATATATATATATGGATCGGAAGTGATTATTAAGTATAGCTGATGACAAATAGATGTGGTATTTGTGTGTGTTAAATGTGAGTCTTACCTTTAAATGGTATGGTCCAACAAAAGGGGCGGGGTTTGGCCTATATAAGCTGAGGCCAAACATAAAGCCAGGACTTGTTTTCCGAGTCGACGCAAGAGTGCTACTGCGGTGCCTCAGCAAAATTCAAATTCCTTTTGTATATGGTGAATACCTGTTTGTTACCTGAGAATATCATTGTTGGATTACTTTCAGGTTTATTTTCCTTTTTTATATATATATTCTTCACTGTTCAATCTTTCTGGCACTGTAAATAAATTCCACCTTGCACGAGAGTGCTTTTGCGAGTGAGCCATCGTTTTTTAAATTCCTTCACGGACTCACATTCCCCCCCCGACGACGAGCTGGTGGGCTCGTCTTCATCACATTTGGTGGCAGCGGTGGGATGGCTACTCGCAAGACAGCGCCGAAAGGTAGAAAACCCAGGCCGGGTTTACGATCCCAAGTGAAGGTGGCGTCAGAGGAGGAGGCAGCCTGGAATTCGGTTGAGACTACGGAGGATGAGGAGGGAGACACAAGTTTTCCCAAAGTCTCCCCAAAGTCCAGTCAACCACCGCAGATGCGCAGATTTCTCGACACTCAAGAGCAGAGAGAGGATCGATATCTGCGGGAGCTCCGAGGTCTTCGTGAGTCCATCTTGCATTCGATTCGTCCTGCTGAGGCCTCGCTTGATGCGGAGAGCGTCCGAATGGAGCTACCGACGCCAGCACCAAAGGTATCCGCAAGACACAGACCCGCCTAAATCCAAGACTCCCCAAATGTCACAGCACCAAGAGAGCCAATGCAGTGGGCTGATCCGAAGATGCCGAGCTTCCAGCAGGGGGAAGACATCGAGAATTATCTTCGGCGGTACGAGCGTCTGGCCAGGACCTGGAAGTGGCCTGAGGAGGAGTGGAGCTATCGTCTGGTTCCGTTGCTGACAGGGCAAGCATTGGAGGCGTACCTGGCAATGGACGAGGAGCAGGCGGAGGTCTACGATGACCTGAAGGAAGCACTGTTGGAGAAATTCAACATTTCTCCAGAGACCTACCGTCAGCGCTTCCGATCGACTACAGTCCCAGGTGGAGAGTCACCAATAGAGACTTACCACCGGCTAAAGAACCTGTACAAGCGTTGGGTGCGACCGGAGGGGCACTCTAAAGAGGAAATTGGCGAGGCCATCATCCTGGAACAGCTTCTTCGGGTGTTACCCTACGACGCACGTACATGGGTGAGAGAGCATGAGCCGAGGTCAGGACGGGCGGCAGCAAAGTTGGCACAGCAGTACCTGAATGCTCATCGCGGTGGTCCTCGTACTCAACCACTCAAAGGTATTGTACGTGGCTTTCCTAATAACTCTGGGTCTGAAAGGGGTTGTGTTGAACTATCTGACAATGCACAAGGTCCAAAGTCCATGGCCAAAGACTGGCTTTGCTTTTACTGCCAGCAGCCAGGTCATAAAGCAGCTGTGTGTCCGGCTCGCAAAGCGAAACTTACAGGGTTTTGTTATGTGCCTAGAGATGGGGACAGTGACTTTGACTCTGTGGGGGAGAGTCAGAATGTATATGATGTGATTGTTAATGGACATGAACTGAAAGCCCTCTTGGACACTGGGAGTTCTCTGTCATTGTTGAAACCATGTTTTGTAAATAATGTCAATTATGTGAATACTGCCTCTGTTCAATGCGTGCATGGGGACGTAAAGGAGTATCCCCGAGCTGAGGTAATGGTGGAGGTACAAGAACAAATGTACTTACTTAATGTTGCCATAGTTGACAATTTACCAGCTGACATTATTCTAGGAAGAGACTTGCCAGTGCTTTATGAACTCTTGCAACCCACCATCAAAGACTCTGAACACTCTGTTACCACCACCACGGTCGATTTGTCATGTCCTGCTCTTACGAGAGCTCAGGCTAGGGCAGGTCTGCAGCCACTGCCAGACTTGGATAGTAGTCTGCTGCAGGGCGGGACTAAAGGCCCTAAAAAGCCACGATGCCAACGGCGGCTGGAGAAGTACCTGGGTACCCCAGCCTCAGATGCCTCAGTGGAGGGTCTTGAAGTCAATGGCTGGAAGGTCCCAGGGAATATAGCACAACTTCAAAGGGAAGATGAAACTCTGAAACCTTTATTTGTCAAAGCGGAGGGGGACAAACCATCAAATCTGTGCAATGAAGAATATGTTGTGGTGAATGGTGTGTTGTATGTGCGAACCAGTGATGTGATGCGTTTAATTGTACCATCTTGTTGTCGTCCTCTTGTTCTGCACCTTGCACACACTGTTCCATGGGCTGGCCACCTGGGCCAACAGAAAACATATGCACGCATTAGCTCACGATTTTACTGGCCCACACTATACACTGACGTACAAACACATGTGCCATCTGCCAAAAGACAGGTGCTGTGTCCCAGCGGGGCAGAGCACCCCTGCAACCTCTCCCTGTCATTTCTGCACCTTTTAGGCGGATTGCCATGGACATTGTGGGGCCGCTGGAAAAGAGCAGTGCTGGACATCGCTACATCCTGGTAGTCAGCGACTACGCCACAAGGTATCCTGAGGCCTTCCCACTCCGTTCTATCACCACACCTAAGATCATTCATGCCCTGGTTCAACTCTTCTCCAGAGTCGGCATACCTGAGGAGATACTCACGGACCAGGGAACGAACTTCACGTCACGGCTGATGGGGCAGCTGAATAAGCAGTTGGGCATTACAGCCATCCGAACAACTCCCTACCACCCGCAGACGGACGGTCTTGTGGAGAGATTCAACCAAACTCTCAAGAACATGCTTCGGAAGTTCGTTGCAGACACAGGACGAGACTGGGACAAGTGGCTACCATTTGTTCTCTTCGCTTACCGAGAGGTACCCCAAGCGTCAACAGGATTCGCACCGTTCGAGCTCCTCTATGGATGGCAGGTACAAGGACCCCTGGACCTGCTGAAGAAAGGCTGGGAGGAGGAACCTACATCCAAGAAGGAGGAGAAAGGCATCGTTCAGTACGTGCTAGAGATGCGAGATTGACTGGAGCAGTACAGAGAACAAGCTAAAGAGAACCTACAAGAAAAACAACAAGCGCAGAAAAGATGGTATGACCAACACGCCAGGCTACGACAGTTTCAACCTGGGCAGAAGGTATAACTCCTGTTGCCAACTTCAACGAGCAAGCTACTGGCTAAATGGCAGGGGCAGTACACTGTGGTCCGCAAGATGGGGCCAGTAACGTATGAAGTTCATCATCCAGACAAGGGCAAGGCCAGGCAGACCTACCACGTGAACCTTTTAAAGGAGTGGAAGGTGCCACCAGGTAAGGGACCAGAAACCTCACTGTTGGTAAGGAAGGTGGAGGTGGAAGAGGAAGAGGAAGCAGAGGATGCAAAGCGACAGCCGTCTGTCATGAGTCTAACTCACCTAGAAGACTCCAAAAGCAAAGAACTGCAGCACCTCCTGAGCCAGTTTCCTGCTTTGTTCTGTCAGAGGCCTGGACGGACTGAGCTGACCCATCACACCATCCACCTTTCCACTCCATCACCATCACGTCAACGTCCTTACTGGGTGCCTGAGAGGCTGGTGGAACCCTTGAAGGAGGAGATCAAGATGATGAAGGAACTAGGAGTGATTGAACCTTCAATGAGCGAATGGAGCAGCCCAATGGTGATCGTACCCAAGAAAGACGGATCCCTGCGTGTCTGCATCGACTTCCGCAAGCTCAACGCCCAATCTAAGTTTGATGCATACCCCATGCCAAGAGTGGATGATCTGCTGGAGAAGATTGGAAGAGCCCAGTACATCACCACGCTAGACCTGTGTAAGGGGTACTGGCAGGTACCCCTCAACCCTGAGTCCAGACCCTACACCGCATTCCAAACACCTCTAGGACTATTCCAATTCACGGTCCTTCCTTTTGGCCTTCACGGGGCACCAGCCACATTCCAGAGGCTGATGGACCGAGTACTCCAAGGATGTGAAGACTGGTCGGCGGCGTACCTGGATGACGTGGTAATCCACAGCAACTCTTGGGTAGAGCATCTTCAACATCTCCAGCAAATCCTGAAGAGGATAGATGAAGCAGGATTGACATTGAACATTTCAAAATGTGAGTGGGCAAGGCAAGAGGCGAACTACCTGGGGTATCACCTGGGCAACGGACAGCTGAGACCACAGGTGGACAAGGTGGAAGCAATTCGAAGGAGCCCCCAACCAAAGACAAAGAAGGAAGTGAGGTCATTCCTAGGATTGGTGGGCTGGTACAGGAGATTTGTGCCAAACTTCGCCTCCATCGCGGCTCCTCTGACCAACCTGCTGTCCAAGACGGTGACAAACCCTATGCCCTGGACTGATGACTGTGAGACAGCTTTTAATAACTTAAAAGAAAAGATGTGCTCCAGCCCAGTCCTGCAGAGTCCAGACTTCTCTCAGAGATTCCTGGTGCAAGTAGACCTGGTGCGTCCGCAACAGGGATTGGAGCGGTCCTTTCTCAGGGAAGCGCAGAAGAAGAGAGGCCAGTGGTCTACCTTAGCCGCAAACTACTCCCCAGGGAGACAAGATATTCAGCGGTCGAGAAGGAAGGTCTTGCCATCAAGTGGTCCCTGGACAGCTTGCGCTATTACCTCCTTGGTCGAGAGTTCGATCTAGAAACTGACCACCGGGCCCTAACCTGGGTCCAGTCCATGAAGGACCACAATGCCAGAGTCACGCGATAGTACCTTGCCCTGCAGCCGTACCACTTCAAGATACGGCATCGACCTGGCAGACTTAACGTGGTAGCCGACTACCTGTCCAGGTTTCCGGCCAGTACGCGGCTTGGAGAGGGGGAAGGTAATGTGAGGAAGTCACATCAGCTGCCATCGCTGGGGAAGCAGCACTGACACGCACACACCCACACATACATGCATACACACCGCCTACTTACCTCATTCATCCTTCGTACCGTTCCTCTCCTATCAGAGGAGCGGGTGCACACGCAATCCTGATAGCACACGGACATTCTCCCATTGCAGCACTCTCCTCTGTCCATATTTATTTCCCGGGTATTTCATACACTTACACCGCACTTGTTGTGTCGTTTCGTCCCTGTGATGTTTGTCTGTGTGGGCGTAGTCAGTCTTCCGGCGGGAAACATCGTGGCGGCCAAACCGAACAAACAAGCGGCGGCTGATTATGACGTCACTGGCTTGGTCGCGCCGCGCAGTGCAACCGGAAGCTGGCGAAACCATTGTCTGGTATGAATAGGTGTTACTGAGTGTATTTAAGTGTCGGAATTATGTGTTAAATGTATTACGTGGATTATATATATATATATATATATATATATATATATATATGGATCAGAAGTGATTATTAAGTATAGCTGATGACAAATAGATGTGGTATTTGTGTGTGTTAAATGTGAGTCTTACCTTTAAATGGTATGGTCCAACAAAAGGGACGGGGTTTGGCCTATATAAGCCGAGGCCAAACATAAAGCCAGGACTTGTTTTCCGAGTCGACGCAAGAGTGCTACTGCGGTGCCTCAGCAAAATTCAAATTCCTTTTGTATATGGTGAATACCTGTTTGTTACCTGAGAATATCATTGTTGGATTACTTTCAGGTTTATTTTCCTTTTTTATATATATATTCTTCACTGTTCAATCTTTCTGGCACTGTAAATAAATTCCACCTTGCACGAGAGTGCTTTTGCGAGTGAGCCATCGTTTTTTAAATCCCTTCACGGACTCACATTCCCCCCCCGACGACGAGCTGGTGGGCTCGTCTTCATCACAGTCTATAACTAAACATTGGCACATAGATGTCTTCAGGCCATGGCTCTTATCAAATGTGTGAAGTTTGGGGCAGATCGGATATTTTATGGCTGAGTAACAACAGCTTCTATTCCCATGGCGAGATATCAAATTCTGTCACGCCGCCATTGACACGCCCATTAGCGAAAACTCAAGCTCTTCTCAATATAACATCACAAAGGCGTTTTTATTAGACTGACCTAAATATTATTTTGATGTCATTAAATCTCTAGGAGGAGTTAGTTACAGAGTAAAAGATGTCACTTCCTGTTGCCAGCAGGTGGCGCTATGTCTATAACTGAATATGGTCACGTAGATCTCTTCAAGTCCGGAGTCTTAACAAATATGTGAAGTTTGGTGCAGATTGGACATTGCATGTTTACGTTAGTGTAAAACAAGTCATTTCCTGTTGCCAGCAGGTGGCGCTCTGATTATAATGGAATATTCGTATTTAGATGTGTTCAGGCCTGGATTCTTATCGAACATGTGAAGTCTGGGGTAGATCGAACATTGTATGGCTGAGTTACAACAACTTTTATTCCCATGGCGAGACATCGAAATTTGTGATGCCGCCAAGGACACGCCCATTAGCGAAAACTCAAGCTCTTCGCAAATTTAACATAACGAAGGCCTTTAGATTAAACTGACCTAAATTTTATGTTTATGTCATTAAATCTCTAGGAGGAGTTAGTTACAGAGTAAAACATGTCACTTCCTGTTGCCAGCAGGTGGCGCTATGACTATAACTGAATATGGTCACTTAAATCTCTTCAGGTGAGGATTCTTATCAAACGTGTGACGTTTGGTGTAGATCGGACATAGCATGCCTGAGATATAACAACTTCCTGTTTCATGGCGAAACATCAAAATTTGACAGGACGCCACGGACACGCCCTCCGATGAAAACTCTAGATCTTCGCAATTTAACGTCACAAAGGGCTTTAGATTACACTGACCAATTTTGGTGTTCATCTGAAGAAATCTCTGGGAGGAGTTCGTTAAAGTATGACACCTGAAAATGGCAAAAATGACACAAAATATGACGAGAAAATTCAAAATAGCCGACTTCCTGTTGGGTTTCTGATTTCGTACCTGGAGACTTTTTTGTAGATATTGTTAAGTTACATAAGTGTACCGATTTTCGTACATGTACGTGAAACGTAGCTCGAGGCGCACTCCGCTGAATATTTATAGGTGGCGCTGTCGAGCCATTTTGCCACACCTACTTCTGAAACCCATATCAGACGTAAATTTTCACCAGTTCTGACGCGTGTGCAAAGTTTCCTGACTTTGAGCATGTTTAGGCCCTCTAAAATGCGATTAAGTTTGAAGAAGAAGAAGAAGAATAAACGGAGCAGATTCAATAGGGTCCTCGCACCATCGGTGCTTCGTCCCTAATAAACGGAGCAGATTCAATAGGGTCCTCGCACCATCGGTGCTCGGTCCCTAATTAAAGCTGCAAGCAGCGATGGAAGGGACCTCGCCCGGCTCACCGCCAACCGGTGCCTTCAGAAAGACAGGGAACAGTGAGCAATAAGCATTTAAAAAGGTAAATATAGAGGAATTTGTCAAAGTCATTTATATGTACCAAACCTGCTGCCAGCTGGTGGCGCAACGTCCATAACTGAACATTGGCATGTAGATGTCTTCATCCAGTACTTTCTAAAAAACATATGAAGTTTGGTGCAGATTGGACATTGCATGTTTAAGTTAGTGTAAAACAAGTAATTTCCTGTTGCCAGCAGGTGGCGCTATGTCTATAACTAAACATTGTCACGTAGATGTCTTCAGGCCATGAATCTTATCAAACGTGTGAAGTTTGGCACAGATTGGACATTGCATGTTTAAGTTAGTCTAAAACAAGTAATGTCCTGTTGCCAGCAGGTGGCGCTATGTCTATAACTAAACATTGGCACAGAGATGTCTTCAGGCTATGGCTCTTATCAAACGTGTGAAGTTTGGGACAGATCGGACATTTTATGGCTGAGTAACGACAGCTTCTATTCCCATGGTGAGACATCGAATTTTGTCACGCCGCCATAGACACGCCCATTAGCAAAAACTCAAGCTCTTTGCAATTCAACATCACAAAGGCCTTTAGATTAGACTGAACCATATATTATGTTGATGTCATTAAATCTCTAGGAGGAGTTAGTTACAGAGTAAAACATATCACTTCCTGTTGCCAGCAGGGGGCGCTATGAATTTATATGAATATGGTCACTTAGATCTTTTCAGGTGAGGAGTCTTGTCAAACATGTGAAGTTTGGTGCAGATTGGACATTGCATGTTTAAGTTAGTGTAAAACAAGTCATTTCCTGTTGCCAGCAGGTGGCGCTCTGATTATAATGGAATATTCTGGATTTTATACAGCCGGGACTATCTGTTGAAGTTCGATCAACCAGAAATCTCTAGGCTACCTCTAGATCTAACCTTTCCGAATCTCGCTGACATCAAATGGCAGTGTGGAAGAAACGGGAGCTCTACCAACGCACCTCGTCGGAGATCAAGGAAGCGGGGTAGGAGAGGTGGATTACGCGAGCGAGCAAGGCGGCCTTTGTTGCGCGTTCCTTTGCCCTCTATCATCCTTGCTAACGTGCAGTCCCTTCGAAACAAGTCTGATGAAATTCAAGCCCATGTCCGATACCAACATGAGTTCAAAGAAGCATGTATCCTGGCCCTGACAGAAACATGGCTGGGAAAAGCGGACTCAGACGCTGGCATTGCATTGGATGGTTTTGGTGTTCCGTTTCGCATGGATCGGGTTGCAGCGACCACTGGCAAATCGCGAGGAGGCGGGGTGTGTCTGTACATAAATGAGCGCTGGTGCAAAACAACGCTAGTGAGAGAAAAGTTGTGTACAAAAGACATTGAACTACTCTCAGTTTCCTTGCGCCCCTTCTATCTACCCAGGGAATTCCCGCAGATTTTTGTAACGGTTGTCTACATTCACCCGAAGGCTAACGAAAGCACTGCCCTAGAACTAATCTATAGCACTGTTCAGAAACTACAGGCAGTGTCTCCCGATGCTCCAAACCTAATTTTAGGTGATTTTAATCACTGTTCATTGGACAACATTTTGAAATGTTTTTATAAATATGTGTCCTGCCCAACTAGAAACGGGAAGATTCTTGATCAGTGTTATGGCTCCATTAAAGGTGCCTATAAATCTGTCCCTCTCCCTCCCTTGGGTTCTGCCGATCACAACTGCGTGCATCTTATACCAGCGTATCGCACTTGCCTTCAGAGAGGGAAAGTGGATACCAAGCAAGTGAAGGTCTGGTCTGAAGAGGCTTCGCTGGCCCTGCAAAGCTGCTTGGACTGTACCTTGTGGGAGGAGTTTGTCCAATCTTCAAGTGACATAGATGAACTGACTGAAGTGGTCAGCTCATGGGTTGCTTATTGCGAGGACACTGTTATTCCTAAAAAAGTTGTCAAAATATACCCCAATAACAAGCCATGGGTGAGAAAACTACTTAAAGATTTGTTGAAAAAGAAAAAGCTAGCATTCAGACAAAATAACCTTCAGGAATTACACAGTATTCAAAAGGAGATTTAACGCGAAATCAAAAGGGCTAAATGGGATTATAAACTTAAAGTGGAACACAAACGGAGTAATTATTTACTAGGCTCAGCATGGGACAGTATTAAAACAATGGTGGGTCAAAATGACAAAAAAAGAAAAAGGTATCATTGGAAGGCTTCACCTCAGACATATCCCTGGCCCAAGAACTAAATTTATTTTATTCAAGATTTGATAAACATGATTTTAGCAACAAAATTGTTGGCCATAAACAGTCTTTACTGTCCCACCCCCAATCAACTGTATGTTTCTCTGCACAAAGTGTTGTGAACACCTTTAAATATTGCAAGGCCAAAACAAGTCCGAGCCCAGACAACATTGGCAGTCGTGTTCTTTCATGTCGTGCAGAACAGCTAGGCCCTTTTTTTACCTATATTTTTAATCAATCTATGTGCCAACAGAAGGTCCCTGACTTATGGAAACTGTCAACTATAGTCCCTGTTGCAAAAAATAGCCACCCTACGACTTTAAATGACTACAGACCCATAGCCCTTACGTCACTTGTGATGAAGTCCTTTGAAAAGCTGATCAAAAGAGAACTGACATCTAGAACGAACTGTTTACTCGACCCACTACAGTTTGCTTATAGACTCAACAGAGGGGTCCAGGATGCAACTGTAACAGTACTCAACCTCATTCTTAATCACCTTGAAGGCAACAGAAATCATGCCAGACTATTGTTTGTGGATTTCTCGTCAGCCTTTAACACCATTCAGCCCCATCTGCTTGTTGAGAAGCTCGTGCATCAGTTCAAACTGGAGGCCAACCTTGTGGGCTGGATATTAGACTTCCTCACAAATAGATCACAGCGGGTGAGAGTAAATGGCCATCTCTCTGACTTGACCCTCACATCAACTGGCTCACCGCAGGGATGTGTTCTTTCCCCCCTCTTCTACATTCTGTACACTAATGACTGTCGCTCTGTGACTGAAGACCGACACTTTGTGAAGTTTGCTGATGATACGGTTATTGTCAGCTTACTGAACAATGAGGAAACTTCACACGGTTCGGTCATTGATCACTTTGTAACATGGTGTCAGGATGCCTTTCTTGAACTGAATGCCTTCAAGACTAAGGACATGCGTATTGATTTTAGGCGCAATGTCACTAACACTGACAAAACTAGTATAAATGGTCAGGAAATAGAGGTTGTTACAGAGTATAAGTATTTAGGATCCATTATTGATGATAAGTTGTGTTTCGAGTCAAACACCAGTTTGCTTTGCAAGAAAGGCCAGCAGCGCCTGTATTGCCTGAGGAAGCTGGCGAAGTTTAATGTGGACAAGACCCTGTTGACCCTTTTCTATAGGTCCTTTGTTGAGTCGGTTGTTATCTTCTCCTTAATCTGCTGGAATGGGTCCATCACTTTAAAACAAAAAAACTCAATTTCAAGGTTAATTAGGGTGAGCAGTTGCATCACAGGTTCTAAGCAGAAAAGCCTGGGTGAGCTTTATCAGAAGCAGATGTTAAGAAGGGTTGAATCTATCCTGTCAGATAGTTCTCATCCTTTACAGGCTGAATTTCAGATGTTGCCATCGGGATCTCGCTTTAGACTCCCAAAATTGAGAACCAACAGATATAAACACTCTTTTGTACCTGCAGTTATTTTGCTTCTCAATTCTAAAACAAAACATAGATAACTTATTGACTTACCATAAATTGATTGTTTACTGTTTTTATTGTTTTTAGCCATGCCTGTAAGGTAGGCAATCTCTGTATTGGGTGTGTGATTGTGTGTGATTTGTACTATACTACCTGCTGCAAAACGAATTACCCCACTGGGGACAAAAAAGTAATTTGATATTCGTATTTAGATGTGTTCAGGCCTGGATTCTTATCGAACATGTGAAGTCTGGGGCAGATCGGACATTGTATGGCTGAGTTACAACAACTTTTATTCCCATGGCGAGACATCAAAATCTGTGATGCCGCCAAGGACACGCCCTTTAACGAAAACTCTGGATCTTCGCAATTTAACATCACAAAGGCCTTTAGGTTAGACTGACCTAAATATTATGTTTATGTCATTAAATCTCTAGGAGGAGTTAGTTACAGAGTAAAACATGTCACTTCCTGTTGCCAGCAGGTGGCGCTATGACTATAACTGAATATGGTCAATTAGATCTCTTCAGGTCAGGATTCTTATCAAATGTGTGAAGTTTGGTGTAGATCGGACATAGCATGCCTGAGATATAACAACTTCCTGTTTCATGGCGAAAGATCAAAATTTGACAGGACGCCACGGACACGCCTCCGATGAAAACTCTAAATCGTTGCAATTTAACGTCACAAAGGGCTTTAGATTACACTGACCAATTTTGGTGTTCATCTGATTAAATCTCTGGGAGGAGTTCGTTAAAGTATGACACCTGAAAATGGCAAAAATGACACAAAATATGACAAGAAAATTCAAAATAGCCGACTTCCTGTTGAGTTTCTGATTTCGTACCAGGAGACTTTTTTGTAGGTATTGTTAAGTTACATAAGTGTACCGATTTTCGTACATGTACGTGTAACGTAGCTCGAGGCGCACTCCGCTGAATATTTATAGGTGGCGCTGTCGAGCCATTTTGCCACACCTACTTCTGAAACCCATATCAGACGTAAATTTTCACCAGATCTGACGCGTGTGCAAAGTTTCCTGACTTTTCGAGCATGTTTAGGCCCTCTAAAATGCGATTAAGTTTGGTGAAGAAGAAGAAGAAGAATAATAATAAACGGAGCAGATTCAATAGGGTCCTCGCACCATCGGTGCTCGGTCCCTAATAATAAACGGAGCAGATTCAATAGGGTCCTCGCACCATCGGTGCTCGGTCCCTAATAAACAACACAGATACAATAGGGTCCTCGCACCATCGGTGCTCGGTCCCTAATTAAAGCTGCAAGCAGCGATGGAAGGGACCTCGCCCGGCTCACCGCCGACCGGTGGCTTCAGAAAGAAAGGGAACAGTGAGCAATATGCATTTAAAAAGGTAAATATAGAGGAATATGTCAACGTCATTTATATGTACCAAACCTGCTGCCAGCTGGTGGCGCAACGTCCATAACTGAACATTAACATATAGATGTCTTCAGACTAGCACCTTTCTCGAACATATGAAGTTTAGTGCAGATTGAACATAGTATGTTTGAGTTAGTGTAAAGCCTGACACATCCTGTTGTCAACAGATGGTGCTATGGTTACATCTGAATATTGGCCTTTAAATGTCTTCCGGGCAGGACTCTTACAAAATATGTGAAGTTTTGTGCAGATTGGACATTGCATATTTAAGTTACTGTAAAACAAATAATTTCCCCTAGCCAGTAGGTGGCGCTATGTCTATAACTAATAAATTGGCACGTAGATGTCTTCAGGCCATGGCTCTTAACAAACGTGTGAAGTTTGGGGCTGATCGGACATTTTATGGCTGAGTAACAACAGCTTCTATTCCCATGGCGAGACATCGAATTTTGTCACGCCGCCATGGACACGCCCATTAGCGAAAACTCAAGCTCTTCGCAATATAACATCACAAAGGCCTTTAGATTAGACTGACCTAAATTTTATGTTGATGTCATTAAATCTCTAGGAGGAGTTAGTTACAGAGTAAAACATATCACTTCCTGTTGCCAGCAGGTGGCGCTATGAATTTATATGAATATGGTCACTTAGATCTCTTCAGGTCAGGAGTCTTACCAAATATGTGAAGTTTGGTGCAGATTGGACATTGCATGTTTAAGTTAGTATAAATCAAGTCATTTCCTGTGGCAAGCAGGTGGCACTATGTCTATAATTAAACATTGGCATGTAGATGTCTTCAGGCCATGGCTCTTACCAAATATGTGAAGTTTGGTGCAGATTGAACAAGGCATGTTTGAGTTAGTGTAAAGCCTGACACATCCTGTTGTCAACAGGTGGCGCAATGGTTAAATCTGAATATTGGCGTTTAGATGTCTTCAGGCCAGGACTCTTACCAAATATGTGAAGTTTGGTGCAGATTGTACATTGAATGTTGAATTTGGTGTACAACAAGTAATTTCCTGTAGCCAGCAGGTGGCGCTATGTCTATAACTAAACATTGGCTTGTAGATGTCTTCAGGCCATGGCTCTTATCAAACGTGTCAAGTTTGGGGCAGATTGGATATTTTATGGCCGAGTTAGTGTAAAGCATGACATATCCTGTTGTCAACAGGTGGTGCAATAATTACATCTACATTTTGGCCTTTAGATGTTTTCAGGCCAGGACTCTTACCAAATATGTGGATTTTGGTGCAGATTGGACATTGCATTTTTAAGTTACTGTAAAACAATTAATTTCCTGTGGCAAGCAGGTGGCGCTATATCTTTAACTGAACATTGGCACGTAGATGTCTTCAGGCCATGGCTCTTATCAAACGTGTGAAGTTTGGAGCAGATCGGACATTTTATGTCTGAGTAACAACAGCTTCTATACTCATGGCGAGACATGGAATTTTGTCACGCCGCCATGGACACGCCCATTAGAAAAAACTCAAGCTCGTCGCAATTTAACATCACAAAGGCCTTTAGATTGGACTGACCTAAATATTATGTTTATATCATTAAATCTCTAGGAGGAGTTAGTTACAGATTAAAACATATCACTTCTTGTTGCTAGTAGGTGGCGCTATGAATTTATATGAATATGGTCACGTAGATCTTCAGGTCAGGAGTCTTATCAAACATGTGGAGTTTGGTGCAGATCGGACATTGCATGCCTGAGTTATAACAACTTCCTTTTTCATGACGAAACATCGAAATTTGACAGGACGCCACAGACATGCCCTCCGATGAAAACTCTAGATTTTCGCAATTTAACGTCACAAAGGGCTTTAGATTACAATTACCAATTTTGGTGTTCATCTGAATAAATCTCTGGGAGGAGTTTGTTAAAGTATGACACCTGAAAATGGCAAAAATGACACAAAATATGACGAAAAAATTTTAAATAACCGACTTCCTGTTGGGTTTCAAATTTCGTACCAAAATACTTTTTTGTAGGTATTGTTATGTTACAGGATTGTACCGATTTTCGTACATATACGTGAAACGTAGCTCGAGGCGTACTCCGCTGAATATTTATAGGTGGCGCTGTCGAGCCATTTTGCCACACCTACTCCTGAAACCCATATCAGATGTAAATTGTCACCAGTTCTGATGCGTGTGCAAAGTTTCGTGACTTTTCACGCATGTTTAGGCCCTCAAAAATGCGATTCATTTGGGAGAAGAATAATAATAATTAAAGCTGCAAGCAGCGATGGAAGGGACCTCGCACCCAGCACCGCCAACCGGTGGCTTCAGAAAGACAGGGAACGGTGAGCAATATGCATTTAAAAAGGTAAATATAGAGGAACGTGTCATAGTCATTTATATGTGTCAAACCTGCTGCCAGCTGGTGGCGCTATGTCCATAACTGAACATTAACATGTAGATGTCTTCAGTCTAGCACTTTTATCAAACATATGAAGTTTGGTGCAGATTGAACATAGTATGTTTGCGTTAGTGTAAAGCCTGACACATCCTGTTGTCAACAGGTGGCGCTATGATTACATCTGAATATTGGCCTTTAGATGTCTTCAGGCCAGGAATCTTACCAAATATGTGAAGTTTGGTGCAGATTGGACAATGCATGTTTAAGTTGGTGTAAAACAAGTAATTTCCTGTAGCCACCAGGTGGCGCTATGTCTATAACTAAACATTGGCATGTATATGTCTTCAGACCAATAATTTTATCAAACATATGAAGTTTGGTGCAGATTGAACATGGTATGTTTGAGTTAGTGTAAAGCATGATATATCCTGTTGTCAGCAGGTGGCGCTATGATTATATCTTATTTTTGGCCTTTAGGTGTTTTCAGGCCAGGACTCTTAACAAATATGTGACATTTGGTGCAGATTGGACATTGCATGTTTAAGATAGTGTAAAATAAGTAATTTCCTGTTGCCAGCAGGTGGCGTTCTAATTATAATGAAATTGTCATATTTAGATGTGTTCAGGCCTGGATTCTTATCGAACGTGTGAAGTCTGGGGCAGATCGGACATTGTATGGCTGAGTTACAACAACTTTTATTCCCATGGCGAGACATCGAAATTTGTGATGCCGCCATGGACACGCCCTTTAACGAAAACTCTAGATCTTCGCAATTTAACATCACAAAGGCCTTTAGGTTAGACTGACCTAAATATTATGTTTATGTCATTAAATCTCTAGGAGGAGTTAGTTACAGAGTAAAACATTAATCAATGAGCGAATCATTTGATTAATAACGGGCCTTCGTCTTGTCTCTCTCAATCCCCTCACTCTTGAACGTCAGCTTGACGCATTCAGTGCGCTTTCACACGGCAACGGCAAACATGCTGATTTACTTCCGGTTTGTCGTTGACGCGTGTTCTGAGCTGAATCTCCGCCAAACCAATTGTTTATCGTCTATTTTCTTTCTTAAATTCCGATTTTATACACAATAATTTGTGTTTCTATAACGTGTGAATATATCCCCGATCGCATTCTGCAACGAGAATAATCAGAGCGGCTTGTTATCGCAAGTTTTATTGTGATTTCCCAAGTCCGCTATTAGCTTATAGCCCGTTAGCAAAGCCAGCGCGGGTTCCGCTAACACAGCTAATACCCCTTTTTCACACACGCATACACACATTTAACATTGTTTCACTGCTACTTGCTTAAATGGCGGATTCGTGTCTACCTTTGTGTGCAGGTGAGGACACGTTCGAGCTGCATTCGGCGCAGCTGGAGCTGGAGGCCGTGGAGAATCGGATCCGCGAGCTGCTTGGGAAACAGGCCCAGCTGAGGAAACGGATAGCAACGCTGGAAACATCTCGGGCTGACGCTCATAAGTCCGGGGTAAGTATGCAACGCGCTGCTAACGCTCCCACCACCTCTACTCCGTGTGTTTCTCTGCACAGGCCCCGTGCACCCGGGACGCGATCGTCACAGATGGCCTTCACTCCGGCGCCGGGAAACCACGGACCCTGGGTGCAGCAGCGGAAGACGCGATCCAGGCCAGGGGCGACGACTTCTCCCCCCCCGGTCTTCGACATCTCATCCCGGAACCGCTTCGCCCCTCTCTGCGAGACTGATCGTGACGCTGTGGTCATCGGAGACTCAATCGTCCGGCATGTCCGTGCTACGTTAGCTGAAGGTAAAGTGCACACTCATTGTCTCCCTGGTGCTCGTGTTCTTGATGTTTCTGTGCAGATACCCGCGATCCTGAAGGATGATGAGAGCGTTGCAGCTGTTGTGATTCACGCGGGGGCTAACGACACCAAGCTGCGGCAAATGGAGACACTGAAGAGGGACTTCAGGAGCCTGATCGAGACGGTACGCAGCACATCGCCAGCGACGACGATCATCGTGTCAGGACCTCTTCCCACGTATCGACGAGGACACGAACGGTTCAGTAGACTGTTTGCTTTAAATGAATGGTTGTTTTCATGGTGTACAGAGCAGAAAATTCTCTTTGTCAATAATTGGAATCTTTTCTGGGAGCGTCCTAGGCTATTTCGTGCTGATGGCCTGCACCCCAGCAGACTCGGTGCGGAACTCCTGTCGGACAACATCACCAGGACGCTACGCTCTATCTGACTAGTAAGCCAATTCTCCAATAACAGCTATGATGACTTTTGTTCTACCCACTTAAATGATAAAGGTACTTGCAGTGTCCAATCTATACAGACTGTGTCTGTTCCCCGAATATTGAGTTCAAAATATAAATTAAATGCAGGATCTAGAACAAATCTGATCGTGATTAAACCAGAAAAATGCAAAATAAATGAACAAAAACAATTTTTAAAACTTGGGCTCCTAAATATCCGATCACTCACACCGAAAGCAGTTATTGTAAATGAAATAATCACAGATAATAGTTTTGATGTACTATGTCTGACTGAAACCTGGCTTAAAACAAATGATTATTTTGCTCTAAATGAATCTACTCCACCAAGCTACTGTTATAAGCATGAGCCTCGTCAGACTGGTCGTGGCGGCGGTGTCGCAACAATATATAGTGATATTCTCAATGTTACTCAGAAAACAGGATACAGGTTTGAATCATTCGAAATACTTATGCTCAATGTTAAACTGTCAGATAAGCAAAATAAATCTGTCCTATCTCTTGCTCTGGCTACTGTGTATAGACCGCCAGGGCCATATACAGATTTTCTAAAAGAATTTGCAGATTTCCTCTCAGACCTATTGGTTACTGTTGATAAAGCACTAATTGTTGGAGATTTTAACATTCACGTTGATAATACAAATGATGCGTTAGGACTTGCGTTTACTGACCTAATAAACTCTTTTGGTGTCAAGCAAAATGTCACCGGGCCCACGCATCGTTTTAATCATACGCTAGATATGATAATATCGCATGGAATTGATCTAACTGATATAGATATCATACCTCAAAGTGATGATGTTACTGACCATTTCCTTGTATCATGCATGTTGCATATTACTGATATTAACTATATGGCTCCGCGTTATCGCCCAGGCAGAATTATTATTCCAGCCACTAAAGACAGATTCACAAATAACCTGCCTGATTTATCTTAACTGCTCTGTGTACCCATAAATACAGATGAACTAGACACAATTACTAGCAACATGGGAACTATCTTCTCCAATACGTTAGAAACTGTTGCACCCATCAAATTAAAAAAGGTTAGAGAAAAACGTGCTGCGCCATGGTACAACAGCTATACCCATTCTCTCAAGAAAGAAACTCGTATTCTTGAGCGCAAATGGAGAAAAAGTAACTTAGAAGTCTTTAAAATTGCGTGGAAAAACAGTATGTCCAGCTATAGACAGGCTCTAAAAACTGCAAGAACCGAGTATATCCGTAAACTCATAGATAATCACCAAAACAATCCAAGGTTTTTATTTAGCACAGTGGCTAGATTAACAAATAAACATATGTCACCCGATCTAAATATTCCCTCACAGTTTAATAGTAATGACTTTATGAATTTCTTTACTGATAAAATATATAACATTAGAAATACAATAACAAACGTAGATTCTACAGCGTCTAGTACTTCAGCATCATTCATCGCACCCAAAGAAAAACTGCAGTGCTTTACAACTATAGGACAGGATGAGCTAAATAAACTTATCACTGCATCTAAACCAACAACATGTTTATTAGATCCTGTACCAACTAAACTATTGAAAGAGTTGTTACCTGTTGCAGAACAACCGCTTCTCAATATTATTAACTCCTCGCTATCTTTAGGTCACGTCCCAAAACCATTTAAGCTGGCAGTTATTAAGCCTCTTATTAAGAAACCAAAATTAGATCCTTGTGAACTGGCAAATTACAGGCCCATTTCAAATATTCAGTTTATGTCGAAAATATTAGAAAAAGTAGTGTCTGCTCAATTGTGCTCCTTTTTGCAAAAAAATGATATCTATGAAGAATTTCAGTCAGGTTTCAGGCCCCGCCATAGCACAGAAACTGCACTTGTTAAAATTACAAATGACTTGCTTCTTGCGTCAGACAAAGGCTGTATCTCATTGCTAGTTTTACTTGATCTTAGTGCTGCGTTCGACACTATAGATCATGACATACTGATAGATCGCTTACAAAACTATACAGGTGTTCAAGGGCAGGCTCTAAGATGGTTTAGATCCTACCTGTCCGATCGCTACCACTTTGTTTATTTAAACGGGGAGTCACCTCAATTATCACCAGTAAAGTATGGAGTACCACAAGGATCTGTCCTAGGCCCTCTATTATTTTCATTATATATGCTGCCCCTTGGTAATATTATTAGAAAATACGGGATTAGTTTCCATTGTTATGCTGATGACACTCAACTATATATCTCAACAAAACCAGATGAAACTTCTAAACTATCTAAGCTAACGGAGTGTGTTAAAAATATAAAAGATTGGATGACCAGTAATTTTCTCCTATTAAATTCAGATAAGACCGAGATATTACTTATTGGACCTAAAAACAGTACACAGAATCTCTTGGATTACAATTTGCAACTAGACGGATGTAATGTTACTTCCTCTACAGTTAAAAATCTGGGTGTTATATTAGACAGCAACCTATCTTTTGAAAATCATATGTCCAATGTTACAAAAACAGCATTCTTCCATCTTAGAAACATTTCCAAGCTACGGAACATGTTAAGTGTTTCTGATGCAGAAAAGTTAGTTCATGCATTCATGACCTCTAGACTGGACTATTGTAATGCACTGCTAGGTGGTTGTCCTGCATCTTCAATAAACAAGCTACAGATAGTACAAAATGCTGCGGCTAGAGTCCTTACCAGGTCAAGAAAATATGACCATATTACTCCAATTTTACAGTCTCTGCACTGGCTACCTATTAAGTTTCGTATCAGTTACAAAATATTATTACTTGCCTATAAGGCCCTAAATGATTTAGCTCCTGCGTACCTAACTAGTCTGCTATCACGCTACAATCCAACCCGCTCCCTTAGGTCGCAAAACTCTGGACTCTTGTTAGTACCTAGGATAGCAAAGTCCACAAAAGGAGGTAGAACTTTTTCATATCTGGCTCCTAAACTATGGAATAGCCTTCCTGAAAACGTTCGGGGTTCAGACACACTCTCTCTGTTTAAATCTAGATTAAAGACGCATCTCTTTAGCCAAGCATTCATATAATGCATCTCACAATCTTGTACTGCCAGTCTATCTGAACAAATGCACATTATTATGCTTTAGCTTGGGTTATACTGATAATTTCATCCAGGGTTATTCCTGGATGGAGCAGCTGCTACGCTAATTGTCTTACTGTTTCTATGTTACTGCCACGGGATTAACATCCCGTGGTAGTTAGGAATTACACAAGCTTCAGTCTGGATCCTACCCTTAAACGATAGAGATGACCGAACACCTGAGAAGAGACGATGACAACCCCTCCGAGGACCTCCGAGATGAGCCCCAGAGACAGATCTCCAGTGAGGACCTCGTCACCTAGACATCCATCGGGGAAAGACCCCTGGAACCAGTGGACCACTTACACTCTGACTTTGCTGCAGTTGGAACAAACTACTGATTCGTCTGGCCGGAGGGGAACTGCCCCCCCGACTGAGCCTGGTTTCTCCCAAGATTTTTTCTCCATTCTGTCACCGATGGAGTTTTCGTTCCTTGCCGCTGTCGCCTCTGGCTTGCTCAGTTGGGGACACTTCATTTCCAGCACAATCATCGACTTGATTGCACAGATATTATTTAAACTGAACTAAGCTGGACAATGCCATTACTAAATTCAATAATGAAATGCATTCAGCAGATAATTGAGTGTTAAATCCTGTCATTTTACATTATTGACAAAATTTGCCTATTTTGATATTGTGCAGTGCTTGGTTACAATTTGTATTGTTAAAGGCGCTATATAAATAAAAGTGACTTGACTTGACTTGACTTCCTGTTGCCAGCAGGTGGCGCTATGACTAGAACTGAATATGGTCACTTAGATCTCTTCAGGTCAGGATTCTTATCAAACGTGTGACGTTTGGTGTAGATCGGACATAGCATGCCTGAGATATAACAACTTCCTGTTTCATGGCGAAACATCAAAATTTGAAAGGACGCCACGGACACGCCCTCCAATGAAAACTCTAGATCTTCGCAATTTAACGTCACAAAGGGCTTTGGATTACACTGACCAATTTTGGTGTTCATCTGAATAAATCTCTGGGAGGAGTTCGTTAAAGTATGACACCTGAAAATGGCAAAAATGACACAAAATATGACAAGAAAATTCAAAATAGCCGACTTCCTGTTGGGTTTCTGATTTCGTACCTGGAGACTTTTTTGTAGGTATTGTTAAGTTACATAAGTGTACCGATTTTCGTACATGTATGTGAAACGTAGCTCGAGGCGCACTCCGCTGAATATTTATAGGTGGCGCTGTCAAGCCATTTTGCCACACCTACTTCTGAAACCCATATCAGACGTGAATTTTCACCAGTTCTGACGCGTGTGCAAAGTTTCCTGACTTTTCGAGCATGTTTAGGCCCTCTAAAATGCGATTAAGTTTGGAGAAGAAGAAGAAGAAGAAGAAGAAGAAGAATTAAAGCTGCAAGCAGCGATGGAAGGGACCTCGCACCCGGCACCGCCGACCGGTGGCTTCAGAAAGACAGGGAACGGTGAGCAATATGCATTTAAAAAGGTAAGTATAGAGGAATGTCTCAAAGTCATTTATATGTGCCAATCATGTTGCCAGCAGGTGGCGCTATGTCTTTAACTGAACATTGGCATTTGGATTTCTTCAGACCAATACTTTTATCAAACATATGAAGTTTGGTGCAGATTGAACATGGTATGATTGAGTTAGTGTAAAGCCTGACACATCCTGTTGTCACCAGGTGGCGCTATGATTACATCTGAATATTGGTCTTTAGATGTCTTCAGGCCAGGAATCTTACCAAATATGTGAAGTTTGGTGCAGATTGGACAATGCATGTTTAAGTTGGTGTAAAACAAGTAATTTCCTGTAGCCACCAGGTGGCGCTATGTCTAAAACTAAACATTGGCATGTAGATGTCTTCAGACCAATAATTTTATCAAACATATGAAGTTTGGTGCAGATTGAACATGGTATGTTTGAATTAGTGTAAAACATGATATATCCTGTTGTCAGCAGGTGGCGCTATGATTATATCAGATTTTTGGCCTTTAGGTGTTTTCAGGCCAGGACTCTTACCAAATATGTGACGTTTGGTGCAGATTGGACATTGCATGTTTAAGATAGTGTAAAAGAAGTCATTTCCTGTTGCCAGCAGGTGGCGCTCTAATTATAATGAAATATTCATATTTAGATGTGTTCAGGCCTGGATTCTTATCGAACGTGTGAAGTCTGGGGCAGATCGGACATTGTATGGCTGAGTTACAACAACTTTTATTCCCATGGCGAGACATCGAAATTTGTGATGCCGCCATGGACACGCCCTTTAACGAAAACTCTAGATCTTCGCAATTTAACAACACAAAGGCCTTTAGGTTAGACTGACCTAAATATTATGTTTATGTCATTAAATCTCTAGGAGGAGTTAGTTACAGAGTAAAACATGTCACTTCCTGTTGCCAGCAGGTGGCGCTATGACTATAACTGAATATGGTCACTTAGATCTCTTCAGGTCAGGATTCTTATCAAACATGTGAAGTTTGGTGTAGATCGGACATAGCATGCCTGAGATATAACAACTTCCTGTTTCATGGCGAAACATCAAAATTTGACAGGACGCCACGGACACGCCCTCCGATGAAAACTCTAGATCTTCGCAATTTAACGTCACAAAGGGCTTTAGATTACAATGACCAATTTTGGTGTTCATCTGAATAAATCTCTGGGAGGAGTTCATTAAAGTATGACACCTGAAAATGGCAAAAATGATACAAAATATGACGAGAAAATTCAAAATAGCCGACTTCCTGTTTGGTTTCTGATTTCGTACCCAGAGACTTTTTTGTAGGTATTGTTAAGTTACATGAGTGTACCGATTTTCGTACATGTACGTGAAACGTAGCTCGAGGCGCACTCCGCTGAATATTTATAGGTGGCGCTGTCAAGCCATTTTGCCACACCTACTTCTGAAACCCATATCAGACGTGAATTTTCACCAGTTCTGACGCGTGTGCAAAGTTTCCTGACTTTTCGAGCATGTTTAGGCCCTCTAAAATGCGATTAAGTTTGGAGAAGAAGAAGAAGAAGAAGAAGAAGAAGAAGAATTAAAGCTGCAAGCACCGATGGAAGGGACCTCGCACCCGGCACCGCCGACCGGTGGCTTCAGAAAGACAGGGAACGGTGAGCAATATGCATTTAAAAAGGTAAGTATAGAGGAATGTCTCAAAGTCATTTATATGTGCCAATCCTGTTGCCAGCAGGTGGCGCTATGTCTTTAACTGAACATTGGCATTTGGATTTCTTCAGACCAATACTTTTATCAAACATATGAAGTTTGGTGCAGATTGAACATGGTATGATTGAGTTAGTGTAAAGCCTGACACATCCTGTTGTCACCAGGTGGCGCTATGATTACATCTGAATATTGGTCTTTAGATGTCTTCAGGCCAGGAATCTTACCAAATATGTGAAGTTTGGTGCAGATTGGACAATGCATGTTTAAGTTGGTGTAAAACAAGTAATTTCCTGTAGCCACCAGGTGGTGCTATGTCTAAAACTAAACATTGGCATGTAGATGTCTTCAGACCAATAATTTTATCAAACATATGAAGTTTGGTGCAGATTGAACATGGTATGTTTGAATTAGTGTAAAGCGTGATATATCCTGTTGTCAGCAGGTGGCGCTATGATTATATCAGATTTTTGGCCTTTAGGTGTTTTCAGGCCAGGACTCTTACCAAATATGTGACGTTTGGTAAAGATTGGACATTGCATGTTTAAGATAGTGTAAAAGAAGTCATTTCCTGTTGCCAGCAGGTGGCGCTCTAATTATAATGAAATATTCATATTTAGATGTGTTCAGGCCTGGATTCTTATCGAACGTGTGAAGTCTGGGGCAGATCGGACATTGTATGGCTGAGTTACAACAACTTTTATTCCCATGGCGAGACATCGAAATTTGTGATGCCGCCATGGACACGCCCTTTAACGAAAACTCTAGATCTTCGCAATTTAACAACACAAAGGCCTTTAGGTTAGACTGACCTAAATATTATGTTTATGTCATTAAATCTCTAGGAGGAGTTAGTTACAGAGTAAAACATGTCACTTCCTGTTGCCAGCAGGTGGCGCTATGACTATAACTGAATATGGTCACTTAGATCTCTTCAGGTCAGGATTCTTATCAAACATGTGAAGTTTGGTGTAGATCGGACATAGCATGCCTGAGATATAACAACTTCCTGTTTCATGGCGAAACATCAAAATTTGACAGGACGCCACGGACACGCCCTCCGATGAAAACTCTAGATCTTCGCAATTTAACGTCACAAAGGGCTTTAGATTACAATGACCAATTTTGGTGTTCATCTGAATAAATCTCTGGGAGGAGTTCGTTAAAGTATGACACCTGAAAATGGCAAAAATGATACAAAATATGACGAGAAAATTCAAAATAGCCGACTTCCTGTTTGGTTTCTGATTTCGTACCCAGAGACTTTTTTGTAGGTATTGTTAAGTTACATGAGTGTACCGATTTTCGTACATGTACATGAAACGTAGCTCGAGGTGCACTCCGCTGAATATTTACAGGTGGCGCTGTCGAGCCATTTTGCCACACCTACTCCTGAAACCCATATCAGACGTAAATTTTCACCAGTTCTGATGCGTGTGCAAAGTTTCCTGACTTTTCGAGCATGTTTAGGCCCTCTAAAATGCGATTTTCCTCGCACCATCGGTGCTCGGTCCCTAATAAACGGAGCAAAAACAATAGGGTCCTCGCACCATCGGTGCTCGGTCCCTAATAATAAACGGAGCAGATTCAATAGGGTCCTCTGCACCATCGGTGCTCGGTCCCTAATAAACAGAGCAGATTCAAGAGGGTCCTCGCACCATCGGTGCTCGGTCCCTAATAAACGAAGCAGATTCAATAGGGTCCTCGCACCATCGGTGCTTGATCCCTAATAAACGGAGCAGATTCAAAAGGGTCCTCGCACCATTGGTGCTCTGTCCCTAACTATATAAATATAGATACATACAATATATAAAAATGTTTTCTCCCCCAGTTTTGCTTCTCCATTTTTGACTCCAGTGGAATTTGAGTTCCTTGCCACTGTCTCCTTTTGCCTTGCTTAGTTGGGAACATTTTATAGTTTACAATATTACTAACATGACTGCACAGACACTATTGAATGAGAACTGAACTGAGCTGGATGATGACATCACTTGTTTGACATCTCATGCCATAATTGATGAATTTTACAGTTATTGTATCCAAACTATATCAATTAACTGATTTCAACTGAATAATGCCTGTTTACTATTGTGTTTTAGAGCTGCTTTACAGAATAATTAATTTCTGTTTGCATCACTGAATCATTATGTTCCTGTTCATCACTGTAAAGCTGCTTTGAAACAATTTGTATTGTGTGAAGAGCTATATAAATAAAAGTGACTTTACTTTACCTGGGCCATAAGAATGCCAGTGACGATGGCCAGCTGGTGCAGAGTGCCCAGAGCTCCTCTTAGAGTAGTAGGGGCGATCTCACCAACATACATGGGCACCAATCCTGACACCAACCCTTATGATGAAAACAGTAATACAGTTATATTGTGAAATATTACTACAGTTTAATATAAATCTTTTCTATTTTAATGTTTTAAAATGCAGCTTATTCCTGTGATAAAAAAACAACAGATTTATCAGCTATTCAGTGTAAAAAGTTCCTTCATAAATCAGCTCAATATGCTGATTTACTGTGTGTGTGCGTACTAGAGGCTGACATTTTTTCAGGAATCCCACAGGTCACGGGAATCCCGCGGGGATGGGAAACAAAATCGCTATGAATCACGTGATTGGGACGGAAGAGGAAAAAATTTTATCGGGAGTGGGCGGGACCGGGAATAGTAATGATACCCAACTTTACACACAAATATACCTTTTATATAAATAAACTATAAACTGTATATTTAAATTCTGAACTCAATTCTAGTTGCCCTGTCTCTTTATGCTCTCCTCCTGTTTGCTTTGGTGTGGCTGGTTAAGTGAATGACGCAGTCCGTGATGGACAGATTGTTAACGGCATGCGTTTTTAAGCCTTGTTTGTTTAAAAATGTAACCAATTAAAAAGCATTTGGGCGCGAAAGACAACTCCTTTCAGTACATGCGCATTGTGTTCTGTTCTGTGTGGACAGCGCGAGCACAGACAGCACGAGCCGCCTGAACGGGCAAACACATGAAGTATGTCAAACTACCCCTCTTGGCAAGTAACTTTAGCAATAATTAATCCATATTGAATATATATACTGGAGTACAGATGCACCGATCAACTGGATATTTGTTTGTTTTATTTTAGAGCATCTTCTGTTCTGTGCTTGCACACAAGCTGCACTGTCGGCACTCGGGCGCGGCACACATGTGAGCACTAACCACCGGAGAACGAACTTCTGATACGTGCATTCTGATTGCGTGAACAATAGACCTGTTAAGCAATATATTGTGAGAGGGCCGTTTGTTACAGCGTCCCAAACATCTCAAAATAATAAACCACAAAGTTAACAAAACGATGCACGAGAGTGCTTCTCTGCTGCCTTCACGTCCTGTTTCCCATTAATGAAGCCGTGACGAGATCCCTGCATTCAAATTATTATTTTTTTGTTGAAAGAATACTGTAATATTCCACTGGTTGACAACCATAAATATTTATATGCAAAATATTTGTGTTGTTTTTCGTGTTAAATGTGAAGAATGACAGGTTGGATGCCACACTTATTATTTAATTTTTTTGGCAGAGTATACAGGTGTAATTTTCACTTTAGCTTGATCACTTAATCTTATTTATTTAGTTATTTATTTGAGAAGGATAAACTGATCAAACTTGTGCTGGCCGCTTGGTATTTCAAAATAAAACAAAAAAACTTGAATTGAACAAATTAAATGTTCCAGTCATATTTCTAAATTAAATTAATAAAGAAAGGAAACAAAATAATGACCAATTTGCTATTAAAAACCAAAACTGAACAATTTAAATGGCAGCAACAGCAGCATTGTAATGTAATGGGGAGGAGAGAGAGAGAAAGAGAGAGAGAGAGAGAGACACGGGCTCAGACTCAGGCAGAGAATTCTGAGAAGCTGCAGGGATCTATATTCCTTTCCTGGTTTCAATTCAAAGTTCACTGAACTAATTGTGAACAACACTCCCGTCTTCTTCCCATCTTAATTTAATATAAATATATATATATATATATATATGAAATAGGTTATTTTTATGAAGACAGACATTAAAATTAATGATCACATAATAAGTGCCGTCATTCAGGCGGTTCACAATATGTTTTAACGCGTAATATGTTTTACGCCTAATATTCATTAATGCATTAATCAAATTTAAGATTTTCTTTTTAATAATATGAATGTTCATGTTCATTTTTTAAAATAGAAATGTATAGCCTTATGAGCAGTTGATAATCGATGGACTGTTCTGTTAATAAATGCCGTCATTCGGTTATGTTATATTAATATGTTTCAGCACTCATACTTTACAACCATTCATTTTCTTGGGTTGAGATAGACTATTCTCTAATTAATTAAACAGTTTGTTATCATACAGATTGAAAGCCTGGGTGGTCTCTCTCTCCCCTCTCTCTCTGTTTGTGTGTGTGTGTGTGTGTGTGTGTGTGTGCGCGCGTGGGCGGGTGCATGCAGGGGAGGGGTGCGATTTTCGAATAGTAATCGAATAATACCCAGTGATTATCGAATATTACTTTTGCTTAAAATGCCCATCCCTAGTAGCAACTTTACATGGCCGATCAATATGATGTTAACCTAGAGAAATGTGTGGAGAGTGGAAGCGCGTTTGCTGCAGGACAGGCTCCGGTGCGCTCACTTGCTCTTAAAATCTATGTAATTTTTGGTCATACAGATAAAAGTAGCCTAATACATATTTAGAATCTGTAAAGACTCTACGTTTATTTGTGTGCACTCAGAATAACAACGAAACGTTGCGCTTTTAAGCAAACAAGATGCGCTTTAGGTCTCATGTGAACTTGAGCGAGAAACTTCGAAACTCCGTCTTTGAAAAATATATCTATAGAGAGTGAAATGTCTAAAAAAACAAAATAGAAGACGTGTGTGCTAGCATGGATGATTTACATGAAATTCAATCTGTGCAACACTGTGCATAAGATGGCTTTCAGTTCAATATAATAACAAAAAAAGACATTTTGGGTTTTTATTCAACTAATAAGGTGGGCATGCTGTGATCTGTACTATATTTTTACTGTAATTGACAGATTAAAAAAAATAAAATAAAAAAACACGGGAGTGGGAGGGAATGGGAGTCATTCTTCCGGGAGTGGAACGGGACGGGATTTTCCCCCAGTTTTTTCGTGGGATTGGGACGGGAAGAGATTAATTTTTGTGGGAGTGGGACGGGAGAGGTTTGACAATTCACTCCCGTGTCACCCTCTAGTGCGTACTTGATATACTATGCCATATCTATTCTATGACGTCTTTTTGACTGTGCATTAAGTATTCTGTTCATCATTATATAAATGTAATGTTCTTGTGTCAACGTTAATTAAATATAATATATACTCTTGCCCACTCTTTACTTCTATCTTGCTTAACTAAAACCTTGCTTTTATGTAAATGCATAACAAATGTAGTGTCACAGAAACCGGGGTCCGTAGAAAACAAAGTAATCAATGAATAACACTGACTGTGCTGTTATAATATGGGGCTACGTAAGTAAGTAAGTAAATTTTATTTATAGAGCACATTTAAATTCAGCTTACACTGACCAAAGTGCTGTACAAAACAATCATAAAATACAGTAAAGTATAAAATAAAATACAAGTTAAAATCCAAGATAACAATGTTAATCCACAAATTAAAATTCAGGAAAGGCCATAGAATAAAGATGTGTCTTAAGTCTAGTCTTAAAAACAGAAATAGACGGAGCACTCTTAATGTCAGGTGGCAACTGATTCCATAGCCGTGGAGCAGCTACTGCAAAGGCTCTGTCACCTTTAAACTTAAGTCGTGACCGTGGGACATATAAAAGAGCTTTATTAGCAGATCTGAGGGACTTAGGAGCAGAATTAAACAAGATCAGATCAGAAATGTAAGATGGGGCTTGTCCATTAAGTAGCCACAGACGTAGCCACAGACCAGTCAGAATGCCCATGATGACCATTGTCTACCACTGAAAGTGCCTACAATGGGCACGTGAGCATCATAACTGGACAATGGAGCAATGAAAGAAGATTGCCTGGTCTGATGAATATTGTTATCTTTTAGATCAGGCTTGTGAGTGCATAATTTACTTTGGTTGGCAGAGGCAGTGTTATGGTTCGTGTTCTGCTGGGAAACCTTGGGTAGGATAATGCACCTTGCCACATTGCACAAATTGTTCAGGAATGGTTTGAAGAACATGACAAAGGGCTTAAGGCAGCCATCCTCAAATCTGACCCACTCCTGCAGAATTTAGCTCTAACCCTAATCAAACATACCTGAGCATGCTAATCAGCATCTTCTAGATCATTAGAAAATCACAGGTAGGGGGGTTTGATCAGTATTGTAGCTAAACTCTGCAGCAGATTGAGCCTCTAGGGGAAGATTTGAGGAACCTTGATCTATATAAAAACATATACAATTTATAAAATCAAACTGATTTATAAATATTTAACTAATCAGTTCTTAAGCATTATATAATATAATAATCTTATTGAAGAAATTTAGCTATTTATACTGGGGGTCCATGGAATAGCTAAGAGTCTCGGTGGAGTGTTCCTAGGGAAAATAAATGTTTAAAGAACTCTGGTGTAGTGGATTGTTACAGAGAGACCACCTCTCTCTGTTTGCTATTTGAGTACATATTTTAATGTGCATGTTGCACCTGATGCGCCTGGTGTCTGCTGCATGTTTATACTGCCGCCATACATTTCCATCCCAGTGCAATGTAAGATGAACCCATTCTCTTGAAGTGCTCCCCCGTGTATCCACAACACAGCAACAAAACAAGGTCATGCATCTTGTGACCTTCCACTATTACCTGAACAATCTGCTGTCTCGAATTTCTACAAATATCAAGTGAGAAATGCAAGTGGCAGCCAATTGCTGAGAGATTCAGGTAGTGACTTCTGTCTTACGAGTTTACAAATATGCAGATTGTGCAAGAGTTTATACTGGCTTTAGTGCATAAACAGTGCTGGGTATATTGCCTACAAATTGTAGTCCATTACTTGTTCCAAATTACATGACAGAAGTTGTAGTTAGTAATGCGATTCATTATATTACACATTTTAGGTAATGTAATATATTATATACTAATATATTACATTACCTAAAATGTGTAATATAATGAATCGCATTATTAACTACAACTTCTGTCATGTAATTTGGAACCAGTAATGGATTACAATTTGTAGGCAATATTGTTGCCTACCAACAATATTGCCAAATATTGCCAATAAAACCAAAATAAACTTTGGTTTATTTTTAGATTTCTTTTGACTTAACTAATTTATCACAATTGTAGTGCCTCGTCGAGGGAGAAGACAGACAAAAGTATTGAGAAATAGCACATTCCTAAGGAAGTCGTAAAAGGTTAATACATGAGCGATACGCATTTAACGGCCTGACCGATTTCCTGCCCTAAGTCTCCTTATCTCAGGAGACCTCTAAAAACTAGGAGAGATTTATCGAGCCACCTCCTTGAGCAAGCTAATAACTGACCTTTGCTCCCAGATCCACTTAGTAACATAACTTCAATGTTGTTCCTGACTGGCTTATTATCATACATAACAATCTAAAGAACAAACAACGGCTTAACTGGAGAAAGTCCAGAAACAGATGGCTCACGACACCCGCGACCCCTTTTATGCATAAACAGCTAATCTGGTAAACACAAACGATTGACTGATAGCTGTGTCTGAGCTAAGAGAATCACAGATACACATCAAAACGTGACATTTTCATGACCCCCGGACAGCTCCTCTTTCGTTCTCCCTGCAGGTCAAAGGAGGTACTTCTCTGTGTCTCTGCGCCATGCAAGGAACACCCAAACTTTTATTGACTTTCTCCCAAAAAGACTTTCATTTATTCCATCAGTGTTAGAACAAATATACCCAGGACGGACGTTCTTAATGTCGTTCATATGCTTGGTGTGATTATTTGGAATGTAAGATGTTTTAACCTGTGTAGTAGATACAATTAGTAGATGTACTTTGTGTGTCAAATGCGGAATGTTTGGTGTTGAACGAAAGCTGTCGTCGTCAGCAATAAGTTGGTGTGGATGACAGTCAGAGGTGGAAAGTAACGAATTACATTTACTCGCGTTACTGTAATTGAGTAGCTTTTTTGTGTACTTGTACTTTTTTAAGTAATTTTTTAAATCTGTAATTTTACTTTTACTTAAGTATGTTTTGTGTGAAGTATTGTACTTCGCTACATTTTAAAACACATTCGTTACTGAGTAAAAAAAAATCGCTCCGTGGAAACAACTGCAGCAAATAATGGGCAGAAGAAGAAACTGGCGCTAAAATCACAAGAAAGATGCAGACGGACAAGACAGGCGTTAATGGTGCAGACCCTGCTGAAAACCAGACCCATCGTACTCTGCTGAAGTTGAACTCGAAGGAATGAACTGAATCCCTGGCCATATATTCATGCTCTATTATGCAGTGTAAGCTGTGTTTGCCTCGGGAGACCGAACTAGCAGCTTATAACATCTCGACATCGCCCTTCGCAAGCATGTAAGTTAGAGGTAACGTTAACGTAAATACTTACATCATTGCATTGGTGGTTAAAATGAAGCTTTGGCGGTTTAGCAAAAGGTTTTGCACAAATGAGCCAGAAAGACAGTGGTGCAGGGTGTGCAATATCATCTGAGATAATATAGTAATTGTTGTTTTAACGATGTGCGATTTGACATTATCAGCATTTTGCCCAAAACCAAACAAATCACTCTAAACAGTGTGCCGTGAAATCTAGTAACGTTAGATTAGACTAGTTCGCGTGCATCTGGAGTGCTTTCTTTCACTGCGTGATTCAGTCTGTTAAATGCGTTTAGAATGATTACAACATTCAAGATATAGAAGCAGAAAATGTATATATTTATATAATTTAATATAGTAAGTCAACATCACATGAAGAATGCCGTTTTTCTCAAAAAAATCACCATGATTAACGTTACATAGGCCTGTAGTTTTGCTTTTTACAACAGTTCAAAAAACAAGAAGTTAATTAAGAGACTTGCGTTTTAGTCACCATATTGCCTGTTTTTGCTCTATTTCGACAACAAAAATAATACCATACACAGCCATCATACACAGTTTTGCGTCTCTGACTCTGAGCAATGACGTGTTTTGTTCCTGAATGAATTAACCGTTTAAATGATTTGTTCAATTGCAATGACTCTCTTATGAGTGACTTGCTGACACCTACTGGTGGTTCTAATTTAACATTTAAAGTATCTTTTTATTTTTGTATTTCAAATGACTATTTAACATTTGTGACCCTGACCTGGAGCACAAAACCAGTCTTAAGTCGCTGGGGTATATTTGTAGCAATAGCCAACAATACATTGTATGGGTCAAAATTATACATTTTTCTTTTATGCCAAAAATCATTAGCATATTAAGTAAAGATCATGTTCCATTAATATATTTTGTACATTTCCTACTGTAAATATATCAAAACTAAGAGCTTAATTTGAACAACTTTAAAGGAGATTTTCTCAATATTTTGATTTTTTTTTGCACCCTCAGATTCCAGATTTTCAAATATTGTCCGATCATAGCAAACCATACATCAATGGACATATTATTTATTCAGCTTTCAGATGATGTATAAATCGCAATTTAGGAAAATGGACCCTTATGGTTTTGTGGTTCTTATTTATCAAAACATTATTTCTGCATGTGTAACTGCAGGCTAAATGCATTCATGTCAGTGTGTAATACATCTATGCCACTTCAGATGAAGCTTCTGCGTTTCCTCTGCATTGCAAAGATGCATTTTGTTGATACTGATTTAATTTCCCTGGTAACAGCCTAAATGTGTTATTATTCTAAATAACTGATTCCTTTATTTAAAAACACCTAGTTTGAGATTTATAGGCCCATATCCCAGGTGTGTCAAACTCAGTTCCTGGAGGGCCACAGCCCTAAAGAGTTTAGTTCCAACCCTGCTCCAACACACACCATGTAGTTTTCAAATAAGCCTAAATGATTAGTTTAGCTGGATCAGATGTGTTTAATTAGGGTTATATCTACACTGTGTAGGGCTGTGGCCCTCCAGGAACTGAGTTTGACATCTTTGGTCTATCCCATTTTTCCCTCCCATTGTTAAAATGTAACTAAGTACTTTTTACTCAGAGTAAATTTTAAATGAGCTACTTTTTACTTTTACTTGAGTATATTTTTAGACTGGTACTTTTACTTGTACTTAAGTAAAATTTCAGTAATGTAATGGTACTTTTACTTGAGTACAATATTTTTGTACTCTTTCCACCTCTGATGACAGTTAACCTTTAGCATCATAATGTATGATTACAGCACGTATAGAGATCTGCAAGGATATTTTCCTTCATGTGATGAATTGACTATCAGATAATGTAGGCACGGCAAAAGAAGCCATGCGGGGCAGGGCTCCGCCCCACAAGAACAATCTGATTGGGACAGCCGCCCGTGGGTGGACCCAAATCGACCTGATTAAAACACTACAGCTTAGGCTTTTGCATTTTGGTTGAAACTTTGGATGAAGATAGTCGAGACGAATTATGTTTTATTAAGAATACATTTTTTATTGAAGAATCATCTTCAGCCCAAAGATACTGAAAGTTTCACCCAAGTGTTCTAGCGGCAGATCATGTGAAAACAATGCCGTTCTGTCTGCGTATCTCTGCCTAGACCACTAGCACCTGCCTAACATTTTGTTTCTGGAGCAGAGCACTACTTAATGTGAAACATCCAATGTGAGACATTCATAGAAACAGACAAATAATTCATTTTAACATTCAACATAAACATGAATATTAAATGATTAACAAAATCATACTGTTTTCTTCCACAGCTTCTCACTCGCTGAAGAAGAAGAAGAAGAAGAAGAAGAAGAAGAATGATAAACGGAGCAGATTCAATAGGGTCGCACCATTGGTGCTCGGTCCCTAATAATAATTAAAGCTGCAAGCAGCGATTGAAGGGACCTCGCCCGGCTCACCGCCGACCGGTGGCTTCAGAAAGACAGGGAACGATGAGCAATATGCATTTAAAAAGGTAAATATAGAGGAATATTTCAAAGTCATTTATATATACCAAACCTGCTGCCTGCTGGTAGCGAAACATTCATAACTGAACATTAACATGTCGATGTCTACAGGCTAGAACTTTGATCAAACATATGAAGTTTGGTGAAGATTGAACATTGCATGTTTAAGCTAGTGTAAAACAAGTAATTTCCTGTTGCCAGCAGGTGGCGCTATGTCTATAACAAAAAAATTGGCACGTAGATGTCTTCAGGGCATGGCTCTTATCAAACGTGTGTAGTTTGGTGCAGATTGGACATTGCATGTTTAAGTTAGTGTAAAACAAGTTACCAGCAGATGGCGCTATGAATTTATATGAATATTGTCACTTTGATCTTTTCAGGTCAGGAGTCTTGTCAAACATGTGAAGTTTGGTGCAGATTGGACATTGCATGTTTAAGTTAGTGTAAAACAAGACATTTCCTGTTGCCAGCAGGTGGCGCTATTACTATAACTGAATATGGTCATGTAGATCTCTTCATATCAGGAGTCTTATCAAACATGTGAAGTTTGGTGCAGATCTGACATAGCATGCCTGAGTTATAACAACTTCCTTTTTCATGGCGAAACATCGAAATTTGACAGGACACCACGGACACGCCCTCCGATGAAAACTCTAGATCTTCGCAATTTAACGTCACAAAGGGCTTTAGATTGCAATGACCAATTTTGGTGTTCATCCGAATAAATCTCTGGGAGGAGTTCGTTAAAGTATGACACCTGCAAATGGCAAAAATGTCACTAAATATGACGAGAAAATTCAAAATAACCGACTTCCTGTTGGGTTTCGGATTTCGTTCCAGGATACTTTTTTGTAGGTATTGTTATGTTACATGAGTGTACCAATTTTCATACATGTACGTGAAACGTAGCCCGAGGGCTCTCCGCTAAATAAGTATAGGTGGCGCTGTTGAGCCATTTTGCCACACCTACTTCTGAAACCCATGTAAGACGTAAATTTCCACCAGTTCTGATGCGTGTGCAAAATTCCCTGACTTTTTGAGCATGTTTAGGCCCTCAAAAATGCGATTAAGTTTGGAAAAGAATAATAATAATAAACAACACAGATACAATAGGGTCCTCGCACCATCGGTGCTCGGTCCCTAATAATAATAAACAACACAGATACAATAGGGTCCTCGCACCATCGGTGCTCGGTCCCTAATAAACAACACAGATACAATAGGGTCCTCGCACCATCGGTGCTCGGTCCCTAATAATAATAAACAACACAGATACAATAGGGTCCTTGCACCATCGGTGCTCGGTCCCTAAAAACAACACAGATACAATAGGGTCCTCGCACCATCGGTGCTCGGTCCCTAATAATAAACGGAGCAGATTCAATAGGGTCCTCTGCACCATCGGTGCTCGGTCCCTAATAATAAACGGTGCAGATTCAATAGGGTCCTCGCACCATCGGTGCTCGGTCCCTAATAAACCTTGTCTCATTTATAAAGAATGATGTCTTGGGCTGTGTAATTTTCAGGTTTTAAACTATTTGCCATAGATTGCGTTACCAAGCTCAAATTGGATAAAGTACTAATTTAGTTTATTTGTATCGTTGGCCACGAAGCAAGATAAACAAAATTGTTTAAAGATATACTGATGTTAATGGTCACTGGACGAGTCGTTAATAAAGTATAAATCATAAGTTAAAGATTAATATCACTTTAATCAAAGCAATATTGAATCTTTTATTGACCAAAGCTGAAATAATAGCTTCTAGATCTATTACACAATGTTTTAAATAGGACAATCTTGTCCCATATAGTGTCATGATCACCAGCTGGAGTGCCCAAGTGCCCCATCCCTTGACTTTTACCATTTCACCCAGGACCCATTCCCCATATTCCTTTGCCCAGACTCCTCAGCACTCATTACTAGTTTACAGCTGCCTCGTATTAAAAGGACTATAAAAGATGCACACACACTTAGTGATGGCGAAGTAAAGCATTCGGAACCAGTAAAGCTTTAAACCCAACTGTATCAGGAAATGGTTCATTACTCAAAGCTTTTTAAAACCTGTTCATGCTGTGGCCATCAAGTGGTCTTAAAAATAAACAACACCTTCCAAAGTGGTGTGATTCATTACAGCTGCTGGTTTCACATTTGGTTCTACTACTGATTCTTTGTTTTAATTTATTGCATAAAAATAATGGCCATTGTTAAAGTCATTCATTTGTGTAGGTGTACTGCCACAAAAATAATATCAAATATATCAAACATAAACTCATGAATTAAATCTGGGATCTGTCAATGTTAACTCTGTCCTTAGGACTGTTATTTAATTGGCAAAGTTAGTTTGACCATAATATATAAACTAGGATAAAAAGAAAAGAATGCTAATGCATTATAAGGTAACAATGTAAAGGAAATGGCACTGAGGTTCACTTCGTTTGAAGCAGATACTGAAGCAATCACATGGTTTTCTGGTGAATGAAGCTTCGGACATCATAGATCACGCGCTTTTTGTAAAACGAAGCAAGCTCCGATACAGTGCTTCAATGTGAGGTGTTTAGTTTTTTTGAAACAAGCTTCGACTTCTCGGTGTCAAACGTCACATCATTACACACACTCAAACTCATTGCTGATGATTGGTAGCCTGTATGTTTAGCCATTCGGTCTTTCTTTGTTCTTCTGTCTTGTTCCTTGCCTTGCCTTGCCTAGTTTTGATCCCTGGACAGTTTTCTATTGTGGACTGATTGTTAATAATTTGCTGCCTACCATGACCTTATACTTATTAATTGATTATGCCTTGTGTTGCCTCTATTGTAGTTTTAGCTGATTATTGATCCTGTCTGTATGACCACAGTCTCAATAAAGCCTGCAATTGGAGCATCATTGTCACACACTTCTACGGTACAGAATCATCAGCCATTTTTGGATCAGCAGGTACATCTGTTACAGTGGACTTTGTGGAGGAGCAACACAGCACTCCTGCAGTATCTCCCACTCAAAACTCTCTTCCCAAGATGGCTGCTAGCCCAGAGACTGCTCACGAAATGGCTACCAGCTCATAAACGGATTACAAAATGTCTGCAAGACTGGAGATTTTCCAAAAAATTGAAATGAAAAAATGAAGACTCATTCAAGAGTCTCTTCCCATCATGGCTGGCGTTCCAGAGCCTCATCCCGTTATGTCTACCAAGTCTAGAACAACTATGTCAGTCTCAAGGCTTTCGAGACTGGAATCCAGCGTGGAGGACCCACAGCTGGTGTTGGTGCAAGCTGCTGGCATTCCAGGGGTCGCTATGCTCACAAACAATGCAGACTCTGCACTCACAAGCAACGCATACTCTATGCTCACGAGTCACACACCGTCTCAGTGCACTCAAGTGACATGATTTCAGTGCTCTCAAGCACTGTGGCTTCTGCATTCTCAAATGACACTGTTTCAACGTTCTCAAGCGACATTGTTTCAACACTCTCAAGCAACACGGTTTCAAAGCTCTCAATCCTGCTGGCTGCTACTTATTCCAGTTTCCTATTTCAGTCTCAGAGATAGACCATGTACTCTCTGTCTCTGGCTATGGCCTTTGTGTGGGTTTGGGTTACACAAACCACTGTAGTTTCCCCAGAGGTGGCGGCCTCCACTGCAGAACTTCCCGAGGCAGTGGCGCCCACTCTAGTCCCAGAGTCTGTTTCAGAATCTGCTCTATTCCCTGAATTAATTATAGAGCGTTCTCTAGTTCCAGAACCCATTTCTGAGCCAGCTCCAGTCCCAGAGCCTGCTCTAGAGTCTGTTCCAGTACCCGAATCCGCTCCAGTTACCCCTGAGGTGGCAACTTTCGTTGCAGAACCTTTTATGGCAGTGATGTTCACTTCGGCTCTTCCCAAGACAGCAGCGGCACTCTCCCCCAAGCTCTCTGTGTTTCCTGATGCCTCTGTTACAACTGCAAGGGCTGCCTCTAAACTCTGTGTTTTTTGAAGCTCCTGCTGCAAACCCTCTAGAGATGGCAACATCTGCTGCAGAACCTCCAGAGGTGGTGGCATCTGCTGCAGAACCTGCAGGTGGCAGGGATGTTCGCTTCAGCTCCTCTTAAGACAGGACACTAATGAACACTTTGTCTGTTCTGACCAAGGATATTATAGTTTAGAATTTTTTAATTAGTTTTATTTTAATATCGTTTTCAAATTTGCTATGAAATTCAGTTTAGTTTTAATTAGTTTCATTAATATTTGTGTTAGCTTTAGTTTAGTTTTTATTTTGTGAACACATTTTCATTTAGTTTTTATATAGTTTAGTTTCAGTTTTAATTCAAATTTAGCAGATTTAACAGATCACTTCCAGAGCAAAGTCCAAAGAAAGACTTAATAATTAAAGGCATAATTTAACCTTAGTGAGACAAACAAAATCAATGCATGCTGAGTAGGGATAAAGCGATTAACCGGTTTCGCAATTAGCCATGCTTTAAAATGTCATGGTTAATTAATCGTAAAAGTTCTGCTAAACAGAGTGTTTCTAAGAAACATGAAACGGAACTATTGCAGCTTGCGCAAAATGAAAACAAAGTTACACTAGCGGTGCACCAGCTTAAAATTACATGCTTATCAGAGACACAGAGGCGCTATTACACGATTAACTGTGACAGAGGGACTGAACAGTGAAGCTTTATTTCCACCAGAGAAATGCCTGTTGATAGTGTGGCACCATTGTACACCAAGACTGACCAGGGTGTCATTTAAATATTGCTATAAAAAACTGCTGCTAAAGAGCAAATACATAAGGGATAATGCACGGCTAGTTGTGCATTGAACGATTGCATTAAGCAAGACGTGAAGGCAAGATAACCACCTGATTCGAAGCTACGGCTCTCATTAGCTCAGCATTCTGCCCGCTTCCGATCAGAAAGAGATTAAATAGTGCGGTTGTCACGAATCCTGTCAATGCACTCCCGGTTACTTACCACCAGAGGTCACTCGCTCACCACATGGACTCCTGCACCACACTAACGGTTGCACGTCACCTAAGACAACATTACCCATAATCCATTGCACTGATGACAGACAGCTGATCACACTAATCACGCAGTTGATCACACATCACACAACCTACATAAACCATGGACTTCCTCTTCCCCTCTACCGAGTATTGTATAGCGTATGTCCTAGCGATAGCTACTCTACAGAGCCCTCTATACTGTCATAGTCTTGCCTGCTTTCTTGTGTTCTGATACCTGCCCGTGTTTCCGTGATTAACCCTTTGCCTTGCCCTGTTGGATATTGTTCGCCGATCATCGACCCACGGTTGCCCTAGGATTACTCTTTGTCTTGCCCGTGTAGTTCCTGTTTGCCACTGAACGAACCTTGCTTGTTTTGTAACCATGCCATTGAATAAACGCTTGCACATGGATCTGCACGTCTCACGTCTTGTTCGCCTCGTAACAGCGGTAAGATCACATTTATTTCAATTAATTGATTATAACTTTTAGCTACTTTAATTAATTTTTCGATCGAGAGAGAGAGAGTTGCCTGTGTGAATTAGCCTACCTGCGTCTGTGTCTCTCCAGTAGGCTATTTAATCTATTTCATTAATAAAAGTCACGTGGCGTTCTCAATAAGTTTGTGTCCTCCTGAATGTTTGTACACATGCGCAACGCGACCTCCGATCTCACAAACAAAAACAATAGACATGATTTTCTCAGGCCACATTTAAAATTGTATGAATTGTTATAAAGATTATTAAAATGAATATGTATGGATAATAGTTGATTACTATAGTATTTCAGTTTATTTCCATAATTAACAGTTTCCCTGTGGGATAAATAAAGTTAATATTAGTTGTATATTAATAATGCTTCATTAACTTTGTTATTTCCCTGACCAAGATAGCGGCGCGTTCGGATGCAACGGCTACTCCTGGACCTAAAAACTGTTTTTATATCTGTTAGTCTCGTCTCCTTGTCTTAAAACTGTCTCACGACGGCGGCGGTGTGAGAGGGAACAGAAGCACAGGCAAGAGAGGAGGTATACGAGCTAGGCTAAGGGCTAACCCCATTAGACCAGCGATTCCATCACTCATGCTCTCAAACGTTTGCTCTCTGGAAAACAAACTGGACTTAATCCAACTCAGTCGATCTACACAGCATGAGACAAGGAATTGTTGTGTGTTTGTTTTCACTGAAACATGGCTAAACGACAACATCAGCTGTACAGACTAACCTTCTGCCAAGCGGACAGAGATTTATTACTGTCGGGTAAGGCTCGCGGGGGCGGCTTGTGTGTGCATATCAACAAATAATTGTGTAACAATGCTGCGGTATTATCAAAACACTGTTCATTGCTGGTGGAGTTTATGGTTGTGAAGTGTCGACCGTTCTATCTGTCGCGGGAGTTCACGGCCATTGTTATTGTCGCGGTGTACATTCCCCCTATGTGCAAACGCTAAGGACCCGCTTTGTGAACTGTACAGCGCTATCAGCGAACAACAAACCAATAACCCCAACAGCTTTTTCATCATAGCTGGCGACTTCAACCATGCTAACTTAAACAACACACTGGACTTTGTTTATACAACCGAGAAAAATGCATACAAAGCTGAACCCCGACCCCACCTCGGTTACTCAGACAACATCTCTGTTATGCTATCCCAGCATACAGACCACTTCTCAAATTTGCCAAACCGGTTCAAAAGCAGATCACGTTAGGGCTAGACAATGCCAAATCAGCACTGCAGGACTGCTTCCAGGACACCGACTGGAAAATGTTTAAAGGAGGCGGCCACCTTCAACAACCACACAGACCTGCAGTAGTACACTGAAACTGTGTTTGCTTACGTCAAAAAGTACATTGATGATGTAACAGTCACCAAGACCATTACCACATGTGCTAACCAAAAGCCATGGATGACAGCTCATGGTTCATGGGCTGCTAAAGACCAGAGATGAAGCTTGCAGATCAGGAGATAAAGCAGCCCTAAAAACAGCAAGAGCCAATCTGTCCTGTGGCATCAAAAATGTGAAACGGTCATATTTAAAAAAATATCCATAATCACTTCACAGACAGCAGAGACATGTGGAGCCTGTGGTAAGCCATTCAGACCATCCCTGACTATAAGCCCCCGCCACAGGCCTGTGATGACAACACATCCCTCCCAGATGCACTCAACCACTTTTATTCGGTTTGAAATGCAGAATGACTCACCTGCAAAAAAACTACCCACACCTCCCGGCGCTCTGTCTGTCTCCAGCTCCATTCTGACAAAAAAATGTATAGCCTGAATGCACTGTAAGTCGCTTTGGATAAAAACGTCTGCTAAATGCATAAATGTAAATGCAAATGTAAGAAAGACTCTATCTAGGATTAACCCACGCAAACCTGCGGGTACTGACCACATACCTGGGCGTGTACTGAAAGACTGTGCTGAAGAGCTGACAGATGTCCTAACGGATATCTTCAACACCTCGCTGAGCCAGGCAGTCATCCCCACATGTCTCAAATCCACAACAATCATACCGGTACCAAACAAATCGCCTTTGTCCTGTCTAAACGACTACTGTCCCATAGCACTGACTCCAATCATAATGAAGTGCTTTGCGAGGCTAGTCATGCACAACTTCAAAACCAGCCTCCCCAACACACTCGATCTGCTCCAGTTTGCATACCGTCCAAACCGCTCTACGGATGATGCAATTTCCTCCACCCTCCACCTGGCTCTTACCCACTTAGAAAATAAGGACTCCTATGTTAGAATTCTGTTCATTAACTTCAGCTCAGCATTCAACACAATAATCCTACAACAGCTCATTAAGAAACTAAACCTGCTGGGCCCTCTGTACAGTTCCCTCTGTAACTGGATCCTAGACTTTCTAACCGGAAGACCTCAGTCAGTCCGTGTCGGCCGCAACACCTCGAGCACAAGGCTGTGTGCTCAGCCGCTGCTATTCACGTAGCTGACCCACGAGTGCACTGCCAAGTTCAGCTCCAACCACATCATCAAGTTTGCTGATGACACATCAGAAGTAGGTCTCATCGGCAACAACGATGAAATGCACTACAGTGAGGAAGTGGCACAGCTGACTGAATGGTGTGGTGCTAACAACCTGTCCCTCAATGTGAGTGAGACAAAGGAGGTTGTGATGGACTTCAGGCGAAACTCGGGTGACCACCCCCCACTGACCGTCGACAGCTCGACTGTGGAGAGAGTCATCAGCACTAAATTCCTGGGGGTGCACATCAAAGAGGACCTCACCTGGACCACCAACACTACTTCACTCTCCAAGAAGGCGTAATAGTGCCTACACTTTCTCTGCTGGCTGTAAAGAGCAAGTCTCCCTCCTCCCAATCGTCATCAATTTCTACAGGGGAACCATTGAGAGTGTGCTGACCAGCTGCATCACTGTCTGGTACGGGAACTAAGTAGTAAAACCTTTCATTAAAAGGGGGTGACCCAATACTTTTGGCAATATAGTGTATCAAAGGAACATGATAAGAATATTTTCTTGGACATGTGCGAGTCATAAAATTGACCAAGCCAAATGACGCCTCCCTGGTTAGAGGACAATTGTCTTATCTCATGAGACCCATGATAAATGATAGATTTGAGGAGAACATCAGGATTCATTTAAGAACGGAACTTCAATGCTGTTCCTGACTGGATTACCATAAATAAACTTGAGTAAACATCAGTACAAAGAGCATTTTATCTGGACACTTTCCAGCGACAGACACTCCCGGAATCTCCTGGCCGTTTTAACACAATAATTCAATTCAATTATTTGATCAACAAGTTGTTTTACGAGGAGATATCCGAGCTGGAAGCTCCACAGATACACACCCAATGTGAGTTCCTGACCCCCGGAAAGCCCTTTTGTCCTCTGGCATTGCATAGGAACGCACCTTTTTCCTCTTCTTGTGTAGACCGAAAAGACTCAAACTTGCATAAAGGATTTCCAAAGACAATTAATAATTGTTGCTGCTATTAAAGCAATATACTCTAGAGACAATATATAATAAAGAAGAACTTCAGAGAATTTTGAGAAGAACTTCAAGTGAACTAGTCACTCTCATGTCACCAGGAGCAGCAAACAATCACAGGAGGGCTTTCCGAGCAAATCAGAGCAACTCAACTTGAAAAGTACGAGATAGCAAAAGAGTGCTAGACTTAATCTTTCTTCAAACCGCAAAACTCCTGACCTGTATGTGTTTGCGTATGTGTATGTGTGCGTGTATGTGTTTTACTATGTTTAGTCCATGCATTGTGGAATGACAGATAGCAAATAAACCTTGTTTCATTTATACGAATCTTTGTCTCGTGTTGTAAAATTGTCAAGTCTAAACATCTGCCAAGATACCTTGTTACCTTGCTTGTGATAAAATTATAATTGTGTTTGAAAATAGCATTGGCCACGAATAAGTAAAACAAATTGATAAGAAATTAAATTTGACTACGGCGCTGGACGTCTTAGTTGATAAGGTGTAAATTATTTGAATCAGATCAGTGCAATCACATCAACCCGAATCTATAAGATTTGATTTCCAAAAAGATAAAATAATAAAATAAGAGTTAATTTACTTACATACATGGTGGAGAATGCGGGCAGTGGTTAATTAGAAAATTCATAACACTGAGGCAATTTGTGTATTGTTCTATTTTATCCGGAAAAAATAGATTAGATACAGAGAAACAGCATTTGTTTGTCATACTGTATTCTCATTTGTGTCACACGGTGCAGTTTGAATGAAAGTTGTTGTTAAAGGAAATTAACTGCAGCAAATAATATTGGTCTGTTTAGACAAAAAGAAGTCGCTTTAAAAGCGCAAAAGAGATAAATAAGCGGATTCCTCATTTCTCTCTATAAGGCCTTACATAGTGTTAAATCTGCCAGTGCACGTCCCACTTCGGATTTAACTATATTTCTACCTCACCATAACAGGAAGTCAAGTGTGCAAGCGCAGGCTGTGAGCGCCATTTTGAGCTGTTGTAAACAAATAGCATAGCACAAAGCTAAGCTAACTGAAGCTAATGAGTTTCCATTGAAGCCTATGCAGGGCTATTAGCATTGAAGGCTAGCAGTTAGCATTTGGTTGCATTTTGTGGGTGAATGGGTTTTGAAATATCGATTGAACCAGTTACTTATGAACTTTGACTTACACCTCATTATCTTGTTAATACAGTGATTAATTCAATAATAACTGCTCTCCTGAATTTAAGGAAATCAGTGGATAAGTTTCTATTGTTATGTATTTGAAATAGTTAATTCATTGGCATAATTATTTACAAATTTGAAATTAATTTAATTTCATAAAATAATTTAAGTTACTGCTTCCACCTAGCAACAATAGCCAAAGATTAATCATAAGCGCTCTTATAATTTGACAACATTCAGATCTTAAGCATTATCAAGAGGGCCCGAAATGTTTAATTTTATTCATAAGTAATTAGGGTGGCACGTATTAATTTGGTCCGATGATTTTAATGATACAAGGAGGAATTAGTAGCTTGTTATGCTAGGGTCCTTAAATTAGGGATTTGGAATCTGTACTTTAATTTCATAATTAATTACGAATTTGAAAATTCTAATTACATTTCATAATTAATTACAGTTCATGTTTACATATTGCAACAATATTGGCTGATCAACTCAATTGTAAATTATAATCCTAATATATCCTATCAATTTTAATGCAAAGTCATTGCATTTTAATTAGAAACCACAATTTCTAATTTGAAATTCTAATTTCATTCGCAATCAAGTCTGGCTCTACCTGTTAGGCCTTACTTCGTCTCCTTAGGTTAACATTTTTATAGGATTCCCTTTACTTAGGCCTGATAGTAGATAACACTCCCCCTAGTGCTGGGTTGGTGAAATGACATAGCCTCCATTGTGGGTCACAGCAAGCTGAGTCACCTGTTCCGACGTAACCTGGTACGGGCTGGGGGGAGACCAAATAACCCCGTTCTAGTATTGCAAAGTGGGGTATTGCTGCTGGGCGCCGCTGGACCAATGTAATTTCTCACCAAGCTTAAGGTATAAGGACGTTAACCTTCCAATTAGAAAAAACCCAAAAGGAAGCTAAGGTTTCCTCAGAACTTAGGTCAGTTTTTTTTATCCTTTAAAACAGCAAAACCAACCCCCGAAGTGTATCGACTTAACAGCTCCACCCTTGTAATCAGTCCTAACCTTGGGAGTAAATCCTCACTTTTCTTCTTCTCTTTTCTCCCTGCCACTATCTTCTAATTCGACTACTGCTACTGTTTGCTGGGATTTTGCTTGTGGGGAGATCATGAGGAGAGAACTTTCACAAATGATCAATCGGTAAGCCCCTCCCCTCGGTCGCAGACTAGGCAATGGCAGTCGAGTATCAGTTGCACGGAGAGCGGAACTCGGGCATCTTTAGGTTTCAGCGCCATATAGAAAAATTGGACGATGCAAAGCTGGCATCGGTTTTATGGGATTTATGCTTCAAAAATGGAGGTAGGTACTTGTAACATTGATGGGGTACTTGTAACATTGATTCCAGCTATCTGAGAGGATGGGCAATATCATTTATTTTATTATACTTCCTGCATTCAAACAAAACTGAGCAAAATGTCCCTAAGTATTCAACCCCAATACAAATTAAGATTTTTTTTTCATTTTCTGGTTGTCATACACTCATTAATTTACAATTTTCATATGTTCAAGCAGAACATTGTTATCTTGTGCTTCAGCAATGTATCTCTGGCTAAAACTAGCTAACGCTAATGTTAGGGAGTCCATGCTAATGTACAAACCTATATAGCTGACTGTGCTCATGTCTTGTACAGCGTAGGGCAAAAACACATAAACGAAGGTCTTCATTTCACTGTCCATATTAAACTGGTTAAATATACATTAATTTAATCGAATCCTGCGATACATGAACAGTGTTGATCCTGCATGTTGTCATCCATGATCGTGATGACCAACCGTAATATGAGACTTCTCCCACTTGCATTGTGAAACCCTCGCTTTGTTACTCACCATATTTTTTTTTTTATATTTTATCAATTCCTCCACGGAATATTGAATTCCCATTTGGTGGACTTCTGTGTCAAAAATTGTGCAAAAACATTGTGGGACAAGGTTTTCACACAGCAGCTGACATTGTAAGACAGTGAGCAACTCTTTTGTTTGTCCGAGGGAGCAACAATAACTAAGGGGGCATGGGGGTAACCAATTGAACAGGTATTTGTGAAACTTGAGAACAACGTTTCAAAACTGTTTTCCATTAACCTTCCTCTCTTAAGAAATCTTACCCCTCCAGGCTAAAGCAGGTCAATGAGAAGATTTTAAGCATGCACGAGGGACACTCTAACTAGCTTTGTGGTATCAATTTTGCCATTAAGGGACCAGTACTGTCAATGCAATTGTTTTCCTCCACCCAGGAGAACATTTTAATAGCAATCACAGTCCTATTACAAAAAGAGAGAACCCATTTACAATCCTTTGACTAGAAGCATCCTTCTAAATCAGACTTAACAACAAAAAAAAGAGAAAAGAGGAAAATCTGCTACCAGAAACAGATATTTAGTTATTGTCCCTCTCCGTTCACCTTAGTATTAGACTGATCTCCTTCCTTGAAAAAAGGAGACTTTCTCTTACAGGAAAAGGTGAAGCCTTTTACTTGCTCTGTTGGTGTTCTTCTTTTCTTTCTCTGTTACCTAGTTGTGCTACACGTGTGTGTGTGCTCAATAATTCTTCCCACAGAGGCTACAAATTAGAAGCCCACCAGAGGATCACAGTCGCAGATGATCACACTCAACATTAGCATACACTATACATTGCACATTTAACCCCTGTTTTGTTTTGCTTTGTTTCCCATTCAAGGTCTGTGTCAGTTTTGGTTTGAGATTTCCCAGAACATGTATCAAACAAAAGAACATGTCGGTCACTGGGAGGCAGGGGCGCCGCTACGGATTTTGGGCCCCCTGGACAGCATATTCACTCGGGCCCCCCTGCCTTCCGGGGGGGGGGGGGGGGTATGGCTGGGGATACTGAGGGATATCCCCCTCGGTAGAAAATAACGATTGCGTTCCAGAGCCCGTCTTTTTTCCCCTTCTCCCAAATCAGATTATACTGTTTCAGCTATTAAAATTTTTCAGTTTTGTATGTAATGGCAAAATGATAATATTTCGTTTTGTTTTTTTCTAAAGTTAATTTAGAAAAACGTTTGGAGCATTTTTTTTGTTAGTTAAATAATTATTTTTCTTTCTTAAAGTAACGACCAAGCGGCCAGCGGCAGACAAGTTGCAAATTATTATAATTTTTTTGATACATTTGATTAATCAATGCATGCTGATGAACTTTTATCATAGTTTATAGCTATATGGTAACGAAAGTGTTCAACATTCAACCCCTTCTTTTTCATCAGTATTATTTGTGATTTAAATTTTGTGACAGGAATTCCTCTTTTTGCTTTCACTTTCACGATCTTGAAAGTGAAAAGAAGATCACTTTCGCTTTACAAGAAAATAAAAATTGTCTGTTTTGCTTATACCTATACACCTTTCACTTTTTAAGACTAAAACAAAAGATGGATTCATTGTTATTCTTAATTAAAAAGCACAACAACAATAAAACAGTACTTTACAATGACAAACTAGCATAACATTTATTAACAAAAACGAATAAGACGAGGTATGGCATAGGACACATCACATGCTGTATTATACTGACTAATACATAACAGAATGTTTAGCAAACACTGAGGAATCAAATAATAATAATATAAAAAAATAAGGAAAGCATCCATAGTGTAACATGAGGTAAACAGCAAAGATAACAAGCTTTTCAAAACGAAAAAAAAAAAAGTAAAACTAAACTGTCTGTCGCTGACAGGACTTGCATGTTTTCTCTACAAGAATACCAACATGTTCACCTTCTCTGGTTTAAGCGGTCTTTTACTTTAATTTGAAAACCAAATCCTCCGCTGCGCGCACCTTTGCGCTTCTGCTGACATGCCGAGTGAAAGCACAATGGGCGTGCGCTGCTCCCGCTCTGCATACGCGTCACTTCTGCGCTGCCTCTGCTCTGCTTTTACGCGTGCGGTGTGAAACCAGGCTCTACTGAAGCGCTCGCGCCTGATCAGTGAAATCTTTCTCCTGCTACAATGTGCTGCAGCTGGCAGCGCTCGCGCTTTGGAGCAGGCAGACCATGCACTAGCACAAGTGCGACCACGTCAAATTGTTACTTGCACACTCTCAAAAAAAGGTCGCATTTTGGTCGCAGTCTAGAGCCCTGAATATATAAAATAATTGTATAAAATAAAGAAAAGAATGATGTGCCGTCTCGTCTTGAACAGGAGCACTTCACAAAAATGAACCGAAAGTCAGCGAATACATGACTCACAGACATGCTAAATATATCTATAGAAAGCTTTAAATTACTACTTAATGAAATAAATCAAATCGAAAACAAAAACTCTTTCATTATAATCCGTGAAGATGCACTTCTCTCTAAAGGTGCGTCTAATGAGGAGATGGCAAGTCAGGATCTTCATCTGATTCTTCATCTTTGCGACACTGACACAGAAAACACTAGTTCATCAGTAAATAATTCAAATATCTCCTTACTATTTCCCTCTGACACATTCATGTTAATTACTTTTGCTGGGGCTTTATGGCAAGCTTTATTACGTGTATTTGAACGCAGAACTCCTCTCTGCTCTCTGCTGCTGCTGGACACTAAACACAGTCGAGCCGCTCTTGACTGCCGCGGCAGCACGGTCTGGTGTTGTTTCCACCAGTGCGGAAATTTTTTTCATCACTAATTGATGGATGTCTAAAATATAAACGTAAGGAGAAGCCTAAAACAGGCCCGAGGCCCAGCACACATCTGTACTATGACGTGAAAATTGGCCCGATCGAAGCCCGGTCGGGGCCGGGCTGAAATGCAGGGCTCTAGCGTTCCCCTCGGTAGAAATCACGTTTCTCCCTCGTGGGCCCCTCCCATCGTCGGGCCCTTAGAATCGTCCTAACTTCCCCCCCCCTTACGGCGCCCCTGCTGGGAGGATCTGGAAACATGGCTAAAGGTCATTGCACACTGAGTCCGAAATTTTTGTCCGAAATGTTTGCACATTGAAAAATAAATACGACCTCACATTATGTCAATCACGTTTACACACTTCCTCTGAAATTGTCGTCCGTCATAAAAGAAATTCAGATCAGGTTCGATTTTTTGCATTTTTCACATCCGTAGCAAGCATTTTGAGAGGCGTTTCGACAGTTCAGAGCCACAAGCGGACGCCAAAATCCAGAATGACGATTGTCAAGTTCATCCACTTCATCTCGCAGCACAAAGCACTGTATATAGATCCTTGCACACAGAGTTCACAGAAATTGGTGGACTTCTTTTTAATATGTGGCTTTAATATCGCTAGCAAAGTATCCAACTAAGCCACTGACATCTTGAAGTAAACTTTGAATCGCCTGTGATAATCCTGCTGATCCTTAATAAGGAGACAGAATTCTCTGTCCTCTATATTTTAGGATTGATGGACCCAATTTCTTTTTCTTTTTTTAAGAAGCGAGAGGACAACAAAAACATCCGCAATGCATGCTTTTGTATCGTTTTTCGATTTTTTTTGCAATGGATTGATACGCATCGGGACTCAGTGTGCAAGGATGCAGTGCGTGATGATTTTTTTGGATTACAAATACAAAAAACGCATGCGAACATTTCGGACTCAGTGTGCAGAGACCTTAAGTGTTGCGACAGACAGGCTGCTGAAACACTAATATCAGACACAGGACCAGCTGGATGACAACATAACAAGCCTCATGGGACAAAACCCAAGTCAAAGCTACAGTCACAAAAATTTGCCAAGATTACCACCTCCTTAAGTCACACACTCATCGCCACCCTCAAGTGGAGCGGCAAGAACGCTGCACTACTCCAGCAGGAGCTGACATGTGCACAACGACGTATAGAGCAGCTGGAACATGAAGCTCAGGAGTGACAGGAAGGGATTGATGAGGTGGAACAAGGCGCCGAGGAGGAGATCAACAGGCTAAAAGAGACTCTAGCAGCTACAACATGAGGAATAGAACAAATCAAGGCAGACTATGCTGATCGTTCTGATAAGCTACAGTATGCAGAACTGCTACTAGAGAAGGCAAAGGCTGACTTCAGGGACAAAAACAGCTGAATCAAAGCCATTGAAGCTCACCTAGATGAGTCAAAAAACAAGATCAGCTGCCTAACACAACAGCTCGACTTCTTCAAAGAGGAATGTGAAAGTTTCCAAGAGGAACTCAAGCACGCTTATGAATTACGCTGTGAGCCGTCGATGACACGACATGCACCAACCTCACCCCTGCCAAGCAGGACCGGGTCACCTGTTCCTGGACTGATATGTGAGCAAAAGGTGGAGGGGGTGGTGTTGAAGCATTCACCAGCTCCCTCTGAAGAACCTTACCTCACGATAAAGCCAAAATAATCTGCTGCAGACCGTCGCACGGCTTGGACCTAAAAGACCACGACAAGCTCATCAGTAACATTAGCAAATTCACCCCAATCTTGCTGTGACGAGTGGGGCGGTGCCGAGAGCCATGGGAATGGAGCGCGGCCGGTGGAGTAAATAATAACGATGAACACCTGCACCACTCACCGGTCTCGAGTCCCATGGAGGAGCTCTGGAAGGATAAAAGGAAGAGAGACGACAGTGGAAGACAAGAGAGGACTAGGCCTGGACTTTTATTTGTGTTTTGTGTGCGGCTGTCGTCCATGAGGGGCTGCCACTTTTCTTTTGTGTTTGTTTATTTTATAATTAAAGTGTTTTAAACGTTCGCTGGTTCCTGCCTCCTTCTTCCCGATCTACGAACTGTGTCACATTGGTGCCGAAACCCAGGAGGAAGGAGGAACACGCTGTCAGAGAGCCCTCGCTGCTGAGGGGGATTGCGGAGCTGAGAAGGTCGGGCAGAAGGAAGAAGCAGAGACCGTCAGTGGCTGCTCAAGGCGGTGGTGCTGGAGCAATAGAAGGACAGGTGGGACGGAAGGCTCGCTGCTGTGCTCCTGGGTCGAAGAGGGGCGGCTGCCATTCAAGAGGGAGCGGAGGAGTCAGAGAAAGTTCGCCAGGAGGCCAGGAGCCTGCTACCATCCGCCATATTTGGGGAGGAGCAGGGAACAGGGAACCTGCCCTCAACAGGAGGAGCCATCGCCGTCCGCCAGCAGGCGGAGAAGTGTTGGGCTGTCCAACAAAGATGTCCAGTACCATCGCATGGCACCACGAGTGAGAGCCTCTCACCTGGTTGAGGACCAAGCAGCAGTGTGTCCGGGAACTGGACCGAATTATTATTATTTTTGTTCCATCTCCCCTCTCTTGTCTCTGTCACTCCTCATCCTTTCATCTCTTTTTCTCTCGCCTCGTCTGTCCTTACCCCAGATACGCCATGGCCGTCGTGATCATCTTCCCCTGGAGGAGGGAGGAGGGAGTAGAGCACAGTCTCAAGGGAACCCCCAGCCTGCAAGGGGCGATGGGGGTATGTGACGAGTGGGGTAGGGCCAAGAGATGTGGGAATGGAGCGAGGCAGATGAAGTAAATGATAATTCATGCGTCTGGGTGCGTAAAATGCGCTCCGAGAGAGTTTACAGGTAAACGATCATTATAGGCTAATTATGGCGAATAAAGAGAACGTGAACGTTGTTGAGGACTAAGAAGTTGTTGGTCAATGTGCTCAGCTTGACAAAGATGACATTTTTGACGAAGAGAACGATGTTTCATCCATTGGAGCAAATAGGGATGCGTTTGGAAGGAGGATCCATGCGAATTTACTATCAAAAAGTAAGTGATTTATTACATTATATAATGATATTTATATATTATACATATAATTATATATCTTATACATATTTCACAGTATATTTTGAGGTATTTGTTTGTTTTGAGATCACGCTGCTTACTTCTGGTGTGAGTTTCTTTGTTCGTGGTGCGTTGTTTATGAGTTAACAAATGTGTATAATGACATGGATATGACAGATATTACAAGGAGAAGGTGATTTATGAGGACATTTTCAGTGTTCCCATAATTCAAAACGTTTATAAATCATACAGATTGAGTTTTCTGTGGGGAAAGTAGAAATGCACCATCTCCTGCGAGGGCTAAGTTTAGGTGTAGGTCAATAACATGTACAGTATAAAAAACATTACACCTATGGAGAGTCCCTGTAAATCATAAAAACAACGTGTGTGTGAGAGAGAATGTTTGTGTGTGCTTGTTTGTGTGCTTGTGTGAGTGTCTGTCTCTCTGTGTGTGTGTTGATGAGGACACATATGTGTATAATGACAAGGATATGACAGATATTACAAGGAGAAAGTGATTTATGAGGACATTTTCAGTGTCACCATAATTCAAAACGTTTATAAATCATACAGAGTGAGTTTTCTGTGGGGAAAGTAGAAATGCACCGTCTCCTGTGAGGGCTATGTTTAGCAATAACACATACAGTTAACATACAGTTTGTACAGTATATAAAACATTACACCTATGGAGAGTCCCTGTAAATCATAAAAACCAACGTGTGTGTGTGTGTGTGTTTGTGTTTTACACATATTTGTGTTTTGATGTGTTCCTGCTAACTTCTAACTGTCTATCACAGACAATCAGCTGACATTGAATCGAATGAAGTCCAGGAGCCAGTCAGCAAAAAGCCATATACTTAGGGACATGATGACAGCAAAAAATCGTCAAAAACACTACAGATAGCAACACTACTGATAGCAGAATCAGAAGAGCTTTATTACAAGTATGTTTACACACACAAGGAATTTGTCCTGATGACAGGAGATTCCAGTGCAGAAGAAAGTAGACAGTGCAGACATACATAGAAATAGCACAGAAGGAATGGAATAACACCAATTTAAGAAAAATAACAGAAATAATATACTATGTACATAAATAGAAATATAGGGGAACAAATGTAATTATATTAGAAATTATAAATAGGTATGTTATTTACAAGTGTACACATTTTGGATTCTATGTATAAATGTCACTATAATGTGTTTATGCTTCAGTTACTATATGACAGCAATTATTGACAGGGAATCTGGATGAGAAATTGAATAGCTCTAAGTGTAACCTTTCATTAGAGCCCAAAATTATGACTGTGCATTCAAGAATTACAGCATTTTATGTGTCGTTGCTTACAAAGGGTCACTTGGAGTCTCCAAGTGTCTTTTTTGGGAAGCGCCTAGACATAAACTTAAATAAACGTGTGTAAAACACTCATTTTCTAATATATTGTTTATCAAATGGTAAATTTGGCTTCATTCTGTGATCCCAATGTATTTTCCAGCTCATACCTCCCAGCTATAGTCATCTGCAGGCTTCTATTTACAAACAAAAATGTAGGCAGAATTGTTTTTTTCTTTAGCGTGTTCAAAGTGCTATTACTCAATATGAGTAAGACTTCCAGTGATTCTGACTGTTGAGAAACAAACCGCAGAGTGTCACCTTTTAAAAGAGATCAAAACCATGCATATAATCCAAATGGTCCAAGAACAGCATGCAATTTACTTTGGGTGTGTCTTCTTTAGGCGTTTTGGGCCAATTTTACAGGAATCGTAAAGGGATAGTTTTGTATGTGACAAATACAATCTTGAATCTTGAATCTTTAGGTGGTTTCTATGGAAATGTTCAGTGACATCAGAGCACATGTTGAACGTGGAGGAAATTTAAATTTTCATCAACAACATATTAAGAAAAATCAAAGTAAATATTGCTTGATCAGTTAATATATTTATTCTACGTCATTTCCAAACATGCTGTACCTTCAAGGGTGTTTTAAAAAGCTACAAATTTTAAGTTGAATAAAAGTATTTTGCATACATGAAATGCTAAGTATTAATTCAAAGCTAATCGATGAAGCTATCTTCCATTTTTTGACAAAAAAACGACAGAAATGTCATTTCCACCACAGTCATCTCCGCCACACTGCCTATGTGGTGGAAATTAAATTTATGGTTACAAAGTACAATTGATATGTTTAATGAATTTGTGAATTGAGTTTAATGAGTGTGATGAGTTTAAGACTTTTTCTAATAAATATCTCTACTGTTTTTCTAAATTCACGTTAATTCATTGTCATTTCCACAACACCCTGTCATTTCCACCACCACCCTGTCATTCCCATCACCACACACATTTTTTTTTATATTTATCATCACACATTAAAAATGTATCCACAATTGATGAGATCATGCTCTACTTAACATAAAAATTAAAGTTATTTAAGTTATATTAATTTTCTAATAAGCTCTTACCCAAACTAATATTACATTTCAGAGTATAACAGGTGTACAGTTCCTTAGGGCAGTTAATTTATCTTGTTCCCTGCTACATGTAAGGGGTGAATCAATTAGGTGGGTAGAGGACAACCATGGTGTAATAAAACTCACGGTAGCATTACTGCTGCACCCCCTGGCGTGTAGCCTAAGAAAAAAATGGAGGGGCTCGGGGTGCGTTATTAAAAAAGAAAAAAAAAAATTTGTAACAGAAAATAAATGAAACATTTTATTAATTTGTATATTCATTCAAATTAATAGAACAAATAAGCCTAAGCCTACATTGACAATAAGCTACAGTGGAACATGAATTAAGTTGAATCAAATTGATTGTGAAAGACGTTTCAACTTAAACTGACTTAGGAAGTCGTTTGTTGCCATAACTCTTTTTTAAATCGTATTATTACCTGCACCGTGCCGAAATCAAGAATTAATGACCATTTCTACAGCCATTGCAAAGATACAGCAGAGAAATATCGAGAGCATCTATTTACCTCAGCAGCAACCAATCTCGCATTCTCGCATCTGCAGTGCTTGTTAGATCTTTCCTATTCTTGGAACAAAATTGATGCTTAAGGTTGATTCAGTATTAGGCTACTCTTAATGGAAACAAAAAACCCATACACAACATCAGAACAAGTAGCTTATATTAAACTTTTTTGTTTTATTAACTGACTGAATAAAACATACCCGTATTGTAACAAATAAAATGATTTTCCCCTTACTTCAAACGAATTCTTATTGGCTCATTATTGCTATTATTATTATTAGTATTAATAAAAATGGCTATAGCCTACAATGACAAATTGACTTTTGCCTATATTAAACTTTATACTTTTATTAACAATATTAATAAGGGAAATATGTCCTATAGGACAGGAAGAGCTAAATAAACTTATCAGTGCATCTAAACCAGGTGTTCCTGTGTGGCTCAGTGGTAGAGCATTGCGTCAGCAGCGCAAAAGGTTGTGGGTTCGATTTCCAGGGAACACACATACTAATGAAATAATGTATACCCTGAATGCAATTGTAAGTCGCTTTGGATAAAAGCATCTGCTAAATGCATAAATGTAAATGTACATGTAAACCAACAACATATTTATTAGATCCTGTACCCACTAAACTACTGAAAGAATTGTTACCTGTAGCAGAAGAACCACTTCTCAATATTATTAACTCATCGTTATCTTTAGGTCACGTCCCAAAACCATTCAAGCTGGTGGTTATTAAGCCTCTTATTAAGAAACCACAACTAGATCCTAGTGAACTGGCAAATTACAGACCCATTTCAAATCTTCCATTCATGTCTAAAATTTTTTAAAAAGTTGTCTGCTCAATTGTGCTCCTTCTTGCAAAAAAAAATGTCTCTATGAAAAATTTCAGTCAGGTTTCAGGCCTCAAAATAACACAGAAACTGCACTTGTTAAAATTACAAAAATGACTTGCTTCTTGCGTCAGACCGAGGCTGTATCTCATTGCTAGTTTTACTTGATCTCAGTGAGTTTTTTTCTAAAGTAAAAAATCTGGGTGTTATATTAAAAAAGCAACTTTGAAAATCATATTTCCCATGTTGCAAAAACAGCATTCTTCCATCTTAGAAACATTGCCAAACTTCGAAACATGCTACCTGTTTCTGATACAGAAAAGCTAGTTTGTACATTCATGACCTCTAGACTTGACTATTGTAATGCACTGCTAGGTGGTTGCCCTACAGCTTCAATAAACAAGCTACAGATAGTCCAAAATGCAGCGGCTAGAGTCCTCACCAGGTCAAGAAAACAATCATATTACCCCAATTTTACAGTCTCTGCACTGGCTACCTATTAAGTTCTGTATCAGTTACAAAATATTATTACTTGCCTATAAGGCCCTAAATGGTTTAGCTCCTGTGTACCTAACTAGTCTTCTATCTCGCTACAATCCAACCCGCTCCCTAAGGTTGCACAACTATGGACTTTTGGTAGTATTTAGGATAGCAAAGTCCACTATAGGAGGTAGATATTTTTCCCCATTTGGCTCCCAAACTCTTGAATAGACTTCCTGATAACGTTCGGGGTTCAGACACACACACTTTAAATCTAGATAAAAGACACATTTCTTTAGCCAAGCATTCATATAATGCATCTTATAATCTTGTACTGCAGTTATATCTGATCAAATTATTTGTATCGTAAAAAGTGCTATACAAATAAACTTGAATTTAATTGTATTTATATGCTAGATATGATCGATCATTCGAAGCATATTGTATGTTTTATAAGCAGTAAAATAAGCATGTATTTGACCGGAATTCCAGAATTGTCAGCAAACTGCATGTATAGTGAATGTTTCGGCTTATATGCATGTCAACCAATGGGATGCTACATTTAATTCTTTCCGACATTAAAGCACTTGAATACGAGAAGCTCATAATCATGACTTCATAAGTGGGAAATAGGAAATGTCCGATAAATCGTGAAGGCAGCATTAATCCCCACTTTTCCTCAGGTTTCCGTGCTGTTGTGATTCGTCATTTTCACACGCAGCGTTGATGAGAGAATGCTCTTGAGAAACAGTTTAGAGAGGAGAAATCAATCTACATATAAAATATTGGTCACAGTTTATTGGTCACTTTATAAAAAATAAAAGTATAGCAGATCCACTAGTTATCATATATATATAAATCATTTTTTACAGATGCAACTATGTTAGAAACGATGCATCACGATATAAATTACAACTTGTAGCTGATGCACACTTTTTAAACCGATGCATCGCATTGTTAATTTTTTATGCTGATGCACCAAGCGAGGGGAATCTTCCCATCCCTAACACAGACAATCCAGTGGCATGACATTATCGCCCCCTCCCGGAAGGCGTATCCACGCGCCGCAGAAACAAAGGGTGGGAGGGAGGGGGACTTAGGGGCGGACAAAGGAGTGGACTTGGTGTGGAAACAGGGGATGGCAAAGGGCTGGCAGTAAAGCAGGCAGATAATCCAGGTGGAGCGTCAGGCTGAGGACGGACAACCGGGAGGAGGACAACAAACAGAGTCCAGGATCGAGATGACGGAGGGAGGAGCCAGGGACTTGGACCAAGTTTAAATGATTAATGATTAGATTAGCTGGATCAGATAGGTTTAATTAGGGTTATATCTAAATTTTGCAGGGCTGTGGCCCTCCAGGAACTGAGTTTGACACCCTTGGCCTATCCCATTTTGCATCCCTCCCACTGTTAAAAGGTAACTAAGTAATTTTTACTTAAATTGTGTTAAATTTTAAATTTGAAGAGTTAATTTTTAAATTTTAAGAGTAAATTTTAAATGAGCTACTTTTTTCTTTTACTTGATTAGATTTTTAGACTGGTACCTTTACTTGTACTTAAGTTAAATTGAATTAATGTAATGGTACTTTTACTTGAGTAGAATATTTTCATACTCTTTCCACCTCTGTCTGCGTCCTAATGTGGATACTATCTATCTCAAATTCTATGTGATATTAGTAATTTTCAATAATACTTAGGCAAGATAGGGTGGATAGTATGCACACTGGGATGGACTTTGTTGTTGTGTATCCCTGTTCTCCTCCTTGTTTCAGTCCCTTGACATCGCCTTTGTCTCCCCTTGATTATTTTATTTGGTTTAGTTGTGTTTCATTAATTATCCTCATTTGTTCTGAGCATTTAAGTTCCAGTCGGCCCAGTTTGTGTGTGTGTCTAGTCAATCAATTGTTACATGTGTTATTACCTTCCTCTGTGTGGATTAGCTATCTGTGGATTTATTAAAGGCTGGTAACCTATATCTTTGTGTTGTGTCCAGCTACACAGTTATGTAATGTTTGGGAGATCGCTTTCTGTTCCTGCCTGCTGTTTGTAGCTGTGTATAATTTAATTCTCACCATATATATGATTTAAGACTAATTTGACATAATCCGCCTTCAATCTTTAAATCTAAACCGCGAGTGCTGCGCGTAGCAGCACTATAGCATTCTGTTAGCCTATTAGCTTGTCAATCGCATCTCCATTCATGTTTTCTACCGATTCTTATCTCTCTCTCTCTCTCTCTCTCCTTTTTTACGAGTTCTTCAAACAACTTTGGTAAATCAGAATTACCTACAATCATGTGAGTAATGGCTTCTCCTTGCATCATCATCTGCACCGCTTGCCATATATTCAGTTTATCTGTCTCTGTCAGCAGCGAGGTATTCACATGTGATAAATGCAGGGAAATAGTAAGGCTGACAGACGATTTCAGAATTAGAGACACACATCCAAACTTTAGTTGAGGACTGTAAGAATGTGAGGGCTGTAGATACTGCTTTGGATGCGACTAGCTCAGGGACACTGTACATTGTTCAGTTCCTGTTTCAGCGCCTCTGCAGCAGGACAACTGTGAGGCAGGATTGTTGCAGATCAAAACACCGCTCTTCTGTTCCGATCAAAACATCAAACTGGTTCTCCCCACGCAGTGATGCACCCACTGAGAAACCTGATGAAAATGATCTAGTTATTGGCGATTCTGTTAAACGGACTATAAAAATAGAGACACCAGCCACTATGTTTACTGGGAGCCAGAGCGCCTGACATCTTGGTAAATTTAAAAGTGCTGGCTTATGCAAGAGGTAAATTCAGTAAGATTGTTATCCACGTCGGCGCAAATAATGTTCGACTTCGACAATCGGAGATCACAAAAAATAATGTTAAAGAGGTGTGTGAACTTGCAAGTACGATGTCAGACACGGTAATATGCTCTGGTCTGCTCCTTGCTTACCGGGGTGATGAGATTCATAGCAGACTGTTGTCACTCAATAGCCGGATGTCTAAGTGGTGCCCGCAGAATAACACAGGTTTCATAGACAATTGGAAGAGTTTTTGGGATAGACCTGACCCCATCCCTCCTAGGGGGGGTGCTGCTCTTCTCTCTAGAAATATGGCACATAGTCTTTCTCATAGAGTTCGTCCTTGACTAACTGGGGCCCAGGTCAGGAAGCAGACAGACTGACTAAATTGACCGTCTGCTAGCTGCCTCACGTCACAGAAGTCAGTTAATTCTCAGCACATAAAGAATCTCTAAAGAATCTTTAGATATCACACTATAGAGACTGTGTCTGTTCCCAGAGCTAGAACATACAGAAAACGTCCAAACCAAAGTAAGAGTAACAATTTAATTGATGTTCAACAAATAAAAAACATTTTTAATACAGAAAACCAAATGATAAAGCTTGGCTTATTGAATATTAGATCCCTTTGTACAAGAGTACTTTTTGTAAATTATATGATCGCTGACCATAAACTACATGTGCTTTGCTTGACAGAAACCTGTCTAAAACCAGATGATTGCATTACTTTAAATGTGTCCACCCCTCAAGGTTACGGTTACAAACATGAGCCGTGTCCAAAAGGTAAAGGGGGAGGTGTTGCTACAATTTATAGCAACATTTTTGGGTTTTTATAGGTCGGGTTTCAAGTATAATTAGTTTGAAGGAATGATGCTTTATATAACGTTATCCAAAGATACAAGTGCTAATGATAAATCCCATGTGATGTTTGTGCTGGCTACTGTATACAGTATATATTGCAAAAAACAAACAAAACACCTTATACACCATAAACTTATTGGAAAATATTAATTTATATCACTGCTGTGAACTGACCACCAGACAGAATATGAAGAATATCAAAGTCAGCTGTCCATGGTAGTCCTTAAGATCAGCACAATAACACACTCAGCAAAATATAGTCTTATTATCGATATCGATAAAATCCTAGAAAATAGATAAAAAAAATTTGGCAATATCACACACACCCTAGCTGCCAGCCGTTTCGCGCAATTGACAGAGCTGAATGTAAAATTTTACATCGCATACACCATCCTAACCCTCGCCAAAGAGGAGAGCTCTCTCTGTTTAACCAAACTCAGATTAACTTAAGTGGTTTACAAAAGGTTAATTTTAGGTTAATTTTCTCACTTCACTTCAAACACAAATAGGTCAATCAGTAGCCAGTTTCCAGCTCCACACACGCAGGATCTCAAACCAACCACATCTACTGATTAAAGTCCCCTCTTCTCCTTCTGTCCCCTCACAGAGGCCGAAGTATCCAAACTTCTCTCCAGCCATCCTACAACATGTCCTCTAAATCCAATACCCTCACACCTTCTCCAAGCAATCTCTCCTACACTCTTACCAGCAATCACACACATCATCAACACATCTCTCCTTACAGGCACCTTCCCAACTGTATTCAAGCAGGCTCAGGTAACTCCACTGCTCCAAAAACCGACATTTAACATTTCACTCACAGATAGCAACAGACCTGTCTCTCTCCTTCCATGCATAGCGAAAAAACTTGAACGGATTGTTTTCAATCAGTTATCCTTATTTCAGTCAAGTAATCACCTACTGGACGCCAACCAATCAGGTTTCAGACGTGGACATTCAACTGAGACAGCGCTTCTCTCAGTCACTGAAGCCTTGCTGATCGCAAAAGCTGATTCCAAATCATCGATTGTCATTCTGCTGGATCTATCTTGTGGCAGATCTAAGGCAGAACCTTCAAGGTGGCCTAGGGAGGGAAGGAATCCAGAGCATATCTACTGGTCACTGGGGTTCCTCAGGGATCAGTTCTAGGACCCCTCCTCTTCTCCACATACACGACATCACTGGTTCCCATCATACAAGCACATGGTATCTCCTACCATTGATATGCTGATGACACACAGCTCTATCTCTCATTTCGATCAGATGATCCAACGGTATCTGCACGGATCTCAGGCTGCCTGGTGGACATTTCGGCATGACTGAGCTTCTTGTTTTCCCGGCCACTCCAACTCCACAACATGATTTTACCATCCAGATCGATTCATCAACAATTACCCCATCAAGCTCAGTCAGAAATCTTGGGATCATTTTTGATAACCAGCTCACTTTCAAAGACCACATTGCAAAAAAAACTGCTCGATCCTGCAGGTTCGCATTGCACAACATCAGAAAGATCAGGCACTTTGTTACACAGCACGCTGCACAACTTCTTGTCCAGGCCCTTGTCACTTCTAGGCTGGACTACTGCAATGCTCTTCTAGCTGGACTTCCATTATGCACCAAATCAGACCTTTACAGATGCCCAACTGGTGGAATGAACTTCCCACCCCCATCTGGAATGCTGAGTCCCTGACAATTTTCAAGCAACACCTGAAAACTCATCTCTTTGATTGAGGAATGAATGCTCTCTTTCCTTAACCTCTCTCTGTCTAGCTAGTTTATGCTCTGAACAATGCCTGAAATGCTGTATGACAAGCACTTCCTGTGACTTTATAATGTATCGCTTATTGTATTCCTCAATTGTAAGTCGCTTTGGATAAAAGTGTCTGCTAAATGAATAAATGTAAATTTAATAGCAGCAGCAATTATTGATTGTCTTTGGAAATCCTTTATGCCAGTTTGAGTCTTTTGAATAGAAAGTCAATAACAGTTTGTGTGTTCTTTTGGAATGCAGGAAGGAAATGGGAGATGTTAGGAGGTCAGGAAGTAATTTCCTGGGGAGATCTGTTGAACGTTTGCATCAATGTATATCTGTCCTTTTTGCTGGGTTGAGATAATATATGTGTGTGTCCTTTTCGACAAGGTCCTACACATCCCCCTTTTGCTTGGTGAGGTTCCCGTTGCGAACGTCAGCGGGCACTGGAATAAGAAGCAGAGAGAACAGGCACACACAAGACACAAACAACATCTCCATCACTGACTTAATCCTGGTGCAGGGTAATTTGGTAAAGAACAGGTTAGGAACTTGAGAGGACGTTGGGATGCATTATTTTGGATTATTGGTAATTGGGTCATTTTGATTGGTTTAATTTTCAGGGGTTCGACGAAGCGGAATAGGCGTGCCCTCAATCAGGTTGGTTGAGTTCTCAGGATAGGGTTCTTGGTCAGTTTTATCACGTCGGAAAGTGCGTGGGATGCCGGACGTGCATTTGTTGAAAGACTCTTGAACGGGGGTTACTCGCTTGTGTAGGAGGAAGGCCAGTGTCAAAGTCACAACATAACCTACAATAGTAGAGATGCAAAGCGCTTTGTCGGCAGACCAAGCTCGAATAATTGGTGGGCCAGCGGGCAGAAGATGAGCAATAGCTTCTAAAGCTGCATCAACGAGAGGCATTCCTTCCTCCTTATTCTTAAGTAATCTTCCTGATTTATCTAATTCCTCAGCATATCCAACAGCGCAGAAAAACTTGATGATGTAACAGAAACATTCTTTCTCTTCTAGCACGTTATATACGGTTGCTCCTTTATGTTTAAGGAAGATTAACCCTTTTCGATTCCAACCGTCAAGATGGCGCCGAGGATGGCAGCCGTGTTGCGTGCTCCGGGAAAACTTTGCAGTTTTTCGTATGTTTTATTTGTTTTTTTGTTGTTTTTGCGTGTTAGATGTTGTTAGTATAACTGTCTACGATAGAGACACGCTTTTGAATATTGGTTCCTCCGTCGCACAACGCAAACCGGACTTTGAGTTTTTGAATGCCGGTGGATTGTTCACAGACACCGCATCAGAGCTCTTTGTCTGGGTTGCGCAATCGAGGAAACGCCGCCGATGCCGAAAAAGAGGAAAAAGAGCTGGCGTTCTCGTCAGGACTGTGTTTTGATCACGTGGACTGGGACATGTTCCGGGCAGCGTCTGATGACGACATAGAGGCGTATTCAGATACGGTCACGTGTTTCATCAGGAAGTGTATAGACGACGTAGTTCCGACCAAAACAATTCCTATCTACCCCAACCAAAAACTGTGGATTAACAGCGATGTTCGATCAGCCTTGTCAGCGCGGACATCTGCCTTTAAATCCGGAAACACTGACGATCGGAAACAAGCCAGTTACGATCTCATGAGATCCATCAAAGCAGCCAAACGAACATATAAAAACAAAGTTGAAGAACATTTCAACAACAATAATACAAGACGCATGTGGCAGGGCATGAACAACATCACAGGCTTTAAAGGGAATAAACCAGCTACTGTGAACATTGCCGCCTCTCTACCGGACGAGCTCAACACCTTTTATGCTCGTTTCGAAGCTGATAACACCGCCCACACAGAGAGCGCTGCCGCGGCTGCTGCAGAAGAGGTGAGTCCACTCACACTTTCTGTCGCGGATGTAACCCGATCCTTCAAATGGGTGAACATCCGTAAAGCCGTAGGCCCAGATGGTATACCAGGCCGTGTGCTCAAAGCATGCGCTTTCCAGCTAGCCGGGGTTTTTACAGATATTTTCAATCTGTCCCTCTCTCTGTCTGTGGTTCCCTCTTGCTTCAAAAAATCCACCATTGTGCCCATACCAAAGAAAAATAAAATCACATGCCTGAATGACTGGAGGCCCGTTGCTCTGACACCCATCTTCAGCAAGTGTTTTGAGAAGCTCGTCAGAGAACATTTAACACCATAGTGCCTGCCACACTGGTTGCGAAGCTCCAGACTCTAGGACTGAACAGATCTCTGTGCAGCTGGACCCTGGACTTCCTGACAGATAGAAGTCAGGTGGTCAGAATGGGCAACAACACCTCATCTCCCCTGATCCTCAACACTGGTGCACCGCAGGGCTGCGTCCTCAGCCCACTCCTGTACACACATGACTGTACAGCTACACACAGCTCCAATGTCATCGTCAAATTTGCTGATGACACAACGGTGATAGGCCTGATCACCGACAACGATGAGACGGCCTACAGAGAGAAGGTGAGTACCCTGACTAAATGGTGTCAGGAGAACCACCTCTCACTCAACATCGACAAGACCAAGGAGCTGGTGGTGGATTACAGGAGACAGAGCAGAGAACACACACCCATCACCATCGACAAGACACCTGTGGAGCGGGTGAGCAGCTTTAAGTTCCTCTGCGTTCACATCACCGAGGATCTCACATGGTCTGCTCACTCAGATGCAGTGCTGAAGAAGGCACATCAGCGTCTCTTCTTCCTGAGACGGCTGAGGAAGTTTGGAACGAGCCCCAGAATCCTCCGATCCTTCTACACCTGCACTGTGGAGAGCATCCTGACCGGCTGCATCACCGCCTGGTTTGGAAACAGCACCGCTGGCAATCGCAGGGCTTTGCAAAGGGTCGTGCGAACTGCCCTCCACATTGTTGGAGGTGAGCTTCCCTCCCTCCAGGATATCTACACCAGGCAGTGTACAAGGAAAGCCCGGAGGATTATCAAAGACTCCAGCCACCCGTCCCACAGACTGCTCTCTCTGTTGCCCTCAGGGAGACATCTCCACAGCATCCGATCGCGCACTAGCCGACTGAGGGACAGCTTTTTCCCTCAGGCTATCAGGCTAATGAACAGTCAGAAATGACCCACCCTACAACACACTCCCACTCACACAACATGCCATGCACTGCACTTTAACACAGTTCAACTGGACTACACGCACACACTGCACTAACACATCTGCTATCACTGGACACCATACAAAAGCACATCCATGACATTGCATATGCATAATCTGTTGCACCTTTGCACAACTATCTGCTGCTCAACCAATCTGCTGTTAATTTATAATCTGTTGCACCTTCACATTATTACTATGTATAGACTACATAATGTATAGATAGTGTACATAATGTAGATGTGCCCATACGGTGTATAATGTGTAGTTGATAACGAAGTATGTCTTTATAGTACACTATGTGTACTGAGTATATGTATGTGTATTTTGCACATTGTCTTCTGTACAGTCTGTAAATATGTACTGTCCATATGTAAATTGTTGTTTTTTTGCACTGTCTGGAGCACGCTCGTAAGAATTTCACTCACCAAGGCACTTGTGCTGTGGTGATGTGACAATAAAAGTGATTTGATTTGATTTGATTCCTGTAAAATTAGCCTAAACCGCCTAAAAAGCATACCCAAAGTAAATTGCATGCTGTTCTTGGACCATTTGGATTATATGCATGGTCTTCTTTAAAAGGTGACACTCTGAGGTTTGTTTCTCAAAAGTCAGAATCACTGTAAGTCTTACTAATATTGAGTAATAGCACATTGAACACACTGAAAAAGAAAAAATAATTCAGCCTACATTTTTTTGGTAAATAGAAGCCTGCAGATAACAATAACTGGGAGCTATGAGCTGGAAAATACATTGGGATCACAGAATGAAGCCTTACCAAGCCAAGTTTACCATTTGATAAACAATATATTAGACAATGAGTGTTTTACACACGTTTATCTAAGTTTATGTCTAGGCGCTTCCCAAAAAAAGACACTTGGAGACTCCAAATGACCCTTTGTAAGCAACGACACATAAAATGCTGTAATTCTTGAATGCTTTAATGTACAGTCATAATTATGGGCACCAATGAAAGGTTACACTTAGAGCTATTCAATTTCTAATCCAGATTCACTGTCAATAATTGCTGACACATAGTAACGTCTCGGTTACGTATGTAAACCTCGTTCCCCGAAGGAGGGAATGGAGACGTCACGTCGGAGGACCGACGAATTGGGATCTCGCTTAGAGAGACTATATTTCTATTTCTGTACATAGTATATCATTAAATTTTTTTCTTATATTTGTGTTATATTAAATTCTTTCTGTGTTATTCCTATGTATGTCTGCACTATCATGCATGTCTGCACTATGTGTGTACTTTCTTCTGCACTGGAAGCTCCTGTCATCAGGACAAATTCCTTGTGTGTAAACATACTTGCAATAAAGCTCTTCTGATTCTGCTTGTGGTGTTTTTGATGATTTTTTGCTGTCATCATGTCCCTTTTTGCTGACTGGCTCTCAGACTTCATTCGATTCAATGTCAGATGACTGTCTGTGATATAAAAAAGTTAGAAGTTAGCAGGAATACAACAAAACACACATGTATAAAACAAACACACACACACACACATGTTGGTTTTTAAGGTTTACGGGGACTCTCCAGAGGCGTAATGGTTTTTATACTGTACAAACTGTATGTGTTATTGCCCTACACCTAAACTTAGCCCTCACAGGAGACTTTGTGCATTTCTAACCCCCCACCCCCCCACCCCCCAAAAAAACTGACTCTGAATGCTTTATAAACGTTTTGAATTATGGGGACACTGACAATGTCCTCATAAATCACCTTTTCCTTGTAATACCTATGTCATACCCATGTCATTATACACATTTGTGTCCTCATAAACCACACACACACACACAGAGACAGATTCTCACACAAGCACACAACCAAGCACACACACACACACACAGACAGACACTCACACAAGCACACAGACACGTACACAAACAAACACAGACACACACATTTGCTCTCTCTAGGTGTAATGGTTTTTATACTGTACAAAACGTATGTGTTATTTTCCTATACCTACCCTACACCTAAACTTAGCCCTCACAGGAGACTGTGCATTTCTACTTTCCCCACAGAAAACTCACTCTGTATGATTTATAAGCGTTTTGACTTATGGAGACACTGAAAATGTCCTCATAAATCACTTTAACCTTGTAATACTTGTCATACCCATGTCATTATACACATTTGTTACCTCATAAACAACATAGCAGGCGCGCCGCGAATAAACAAACTCACACCAGAAGTTAGCAGAAAGATCTCAAAACAAACAAATACCTCAACATATACTGTGAAACATGTATAAGATACATATAATATATATAAATATAATTATATAATGTAATAAAATACTTACTTTTTGAACGTAAAAGTCGCCTGGGTCCTCCATTCACACACATTCCCTTCTGCTTCAATGGATGAAACATCGCTCTCTTTGTTTAAAATGTCATCTCTGTCACGCCGAGCACATTGTTCAACAACTTCATAGTGTTCAACAACATTCAACAATGTTCTCGTTCTCTATTCGCCATAATTAGCCTATAATGATCGTTTACCTGTAAACTCTCCCGGAAGCGCATGTTTACGCACAGGACGCGTGGTTCACTGTGATCTGTGCGCACACACTTTTAGAGCTTGCTAGCTCGAGTCAACCCCTAATGCGTCAAACCCATCTGTTCAGAAGCTCATTGGATATTGTGGCGGGAAGAGTAATCGATAGACACAGTGGGCGTGGCGTCAGGCCTCAGAGAGGCTTTTATTTAACATAAATAATAAAATAAAGTGTCCAAAGGGGAAAAGTGTCCAAAATAAACAGGGGATCTGGTGTCCTCGTCGTGCTGCAGGGTTTGTGAAGGAGGGGCAGTGTTCGAAAAGGAAGGGTCCAGGTAAGGGGCGGAGTCCGGCGGCCGCACGCACGCACTTCCCTCTCTGGTCAGGGTCGCGAGGGGAGGCAGCTTCCTTTAGCGGCTTCGTCATCCTTTGGCCCACGGCGCTTCCGGGGATTATACGGCCCGACATCCTGGCCCGTCAGCCGTATAACGGGGACCGTGGGTCCGGCAGCTCTGGCAGCGTGGTATCCCTCTACGCTCCCTTCCTGGTCCCACGAGGACACACATACATGCACGGGAAAGAGACCCGAGGTCTCTCGAGGAGAGGCGTTTAACAGCGGCGGTGATGAGGCTTCATTCACATCAGATAACGCTACTTTATAGAAAACTCCGAAGAATTGATAGCTCCGTCGGCTAATTTGAAATGATACTACTACATTCCGTGGATGTTTATCAACAAATTCATGTGTTATGGACTAAATATTGCACGGAATTGGATAGCCTGGACTTTTTACAGTGAAACAACACAATTTTTATCTAACTTTTATGGACCAGTGGACAATCAGGAGGCTTCATAGGTGAGTTCCTTCAGTTTTGTTATTGTTTATTTAGTAGTTGGTGGTCTGACAAAGACACTGATTGTACCTGCTGTGTTTATTGTATCTTAAAATGGTTTGCAGCGTTCGAATAACAAGAATCTCAGCTTTCCACGGATATATGACATGTTCAGCTTGTTTTTTGAGTTTTTGTGTCTGACAACATTACCCTAACACCAATAGGCGGGAGGCCGGCACACTCGCGCCCTAAAGAAAGCAGCCCGGAAAATGGCACACAGCAGGAGGAAAACAAAACTAGAGGCATTTCATCAGGCTTGGCGGGAAAGTACCCCATCCTACAGAAAAGCATTAAAAACTGCTAGATCTGATTACTTTTCATCTCTGTTAGAAGAAAAAAAACATAACCCCAGGTATCTATTCAATACAGTGTGAAAATTAACAAAGAATAAAACATCAACTGGTGTTGACATTTCCCTACAGCACAGCAGTAATGACTGTAAAATAGTTCATTGTTACGTTCTACGTGTGTTTTGTTGTTGCTTTTCCTTCCCTCCCTCTCTTGTCACTACCAATCTGCTCTCCAGGTTGTCAACCTGCCCATCAAGTCTCTACTGGTTGGAGGAGGCGGCTGCTAATCATCATTAAGGGCGTTGTCTCTGCAGCCAATCCGGTGTCGCCGTGCTGGTTAAAGCTCTCGGCGTGATAAGCTCAGGAGCTCAGTGTGTAGGCTCAGGTGTTCTGAGTTTGAACTTGTATTTGTTTTATTGTGACTGTGTGAACTCAATGCTTGTGGGTTTTGGTGTGATTTAGATTATGAGCGGAGACCCTGGTAAAACTTTGCTGTTCTCGTTTTGTACTGGGGAAATGCGGGACAGATTATGGTATTGCGCAACTCAGGATATATACTACCCGTAGCTAACAAGTGTTAGACACTATGCAAGAGGTGAGCGCCTCCTTTGTATTTTTTCCTTTATTAGCTGTTAGTGTAGTTTAGTTAAGGCGTCGCATACGCTGAAGACTTCGGGTTTGTTTCTACATTTTTATTTGGTTAGTTAGGTTAGAGGGTTATAGTAATTTAGTTAGGATCTATGGGTTTGTTATCTTTTCTTTTGTTTATTTGGCGCCACCTTCGTTCCTTTGTTTCCCCTTAGTTTATATCGTCATCTTATTTTTGTTTTACAACCTATGCATTGTATATAGCTCACCCATTGTTAGTGGCCTCGGATTAAAGAACATTAAAACCAATTGGATCAGAACACCTGTGTACGTGGTCATTAGCCTACTTTATCTTCACCCTCATTGCAATCTTAATCACTTAATGTTGTGGTCCATACTCCTGGAATAATAAAGATCGTAACATTCATGAAGTCATTTTACTTCCCAAAAGCAATAATATTAGAGATCAAACTGTAACCATGCAGCTGGCAGCTGTAGCATCACATCAAATTATGCACTATAGATCCCCTGAGGAACAATTCCACTCATTCTCTACTATAGGAGAGGAAGAATTGTGTAAACTTGTTAAATTAGCTAAACCATGTATGTTAGAATCACCTTTTACATCTAAACTACTAAAATAGGTGCTTCCAAAAGGCATAGATCCTCTTTTGGCTATTATTAATTCATCATTGTCATAAGGGTATGTCCCCAAAACCTTCAAATTGGCTGTTATTAAGCCTCTTAAAATAAAAAAACCCACCTTGACCACAAAGATCTAGATAATTACAGACCAATTTCGAATCTCCCTTTTCTGTCAAAGATACTAGAAAAGGTAGCATCCTCACAATTATATTCCTTCTTAGAGAAAAATTATATCTGTGAGGATTTCCAGTCAGGATTTAGACCATATCATAGTACTGAGACTGCTCTCATAAGAGTGACAAATGACCTGCTCTTATCATCTGATCGTGGTTGTATCTCTCTATTAGTGCTCCTGGATCTTAGCGCTGCATTCGACTCTATCGATCACAACATTCTTTTGAATAGACTTGAAAACTTTGTTGGCATTATTAGAAGTGCATTAGCATGATTCAAATCGTACTTATCTGACTGCCATCAATTCGTAGCAGTGAATGAAGAGGTATCATATTGATCACAAGTGCAGTATGGAGTACCTCAAGGCTTAGGGTGAATTCCATTTCTCTGTCTTACCCCTAGCCCTTGTCCCTCGAAACCGAGTGGTAAGCGCTAGGGGTGAAAACATACCCCTATAAAATGTATGTTGTGCAAATCAGCAATGTAACGTTAGCGTGGAAAAATAGCACTTTTTAAAAACGTTTCAATTAAGAACATGGTTGCAAATATATATGTAAGTTACAGGACTGTGTAGAGCACAAACGACTGTCGTAATTTAAAATAAATTATTTAAGCCGAAAATACTCTCTGGATGATCTGGGTACGCCTTGGTTTCAAGTAAGCTCGCGAAAATTCTTGATTTTAAGGGGTATCTACCCCTTCCTCTTAGCCCTACCCCTCGATCAAAATGAGAATTGGGACAGCCCTTACATGAACGCGCAAAACTAAGGGGAAGGGGTAAGTGGAAGGGGTAAGAAAGGGTGAATTGGGATTCACCCTTAGTACTAGGGCCGTTACTTTTCACGCTTTACATGTTACCCTTGGGAAATATCATCAGGAAACACGGGGTTAGCTTTCACTGTAATGCTAAAGATACTCAGCTCTCTATTTCTTTATGGCCCGGTGAAACACACCAAATTGAGAAACTTATGGAATGCATAGTTGTTAAAAAAACTGGATGAGGAATAATTTCTTACTACTAATTTCTGACAAAAACAGAGTTGTTAATTATCGAAACCTAAAAAACACACAAGTAATAACCTAGAACACTGTCTAACACGTGATGGCTGCTCTCTCGATTCTTCATAATCAGTCAGGAACCTAGGTGTTTAATTTGATTGCAATCTCTCCTTTGACAACCACGTTTCTAGCATTTGTAAAACTGCATTTTTTCATCTTAAAAATATATCTAAACTGAGACCTATGCTCTCAATGTCAAATGCAGAAATGTTAATTCATGCGTTTATGACCTCAAGGTTAGACTATTGTAATGGTTTATTGGGTGGTTGTTCTGCACGCTTAATAAACAAATTATGACCACATTAGTCCAGTTCTGTCAACACTGCACTGGCTCCCTATTAAACATCGTATATATTTTAAAATCTAGTTAATTACTTAAAAAGCCCTGAATGGCTTAGCTCCTCAGTACTTGAGTGAGCTCTTATCGGATTATAGTCCTCCACGTCCACTATGATCTCAAAACTCTGGCCATTTGATAATATCTAGAATATCAAAATCAACTGCCGGCGGCAGATCCTTTTTCTATTTAACGGCCAAACTCTGAAACAAATCTACCTAACGCTGTTCGGGAGGCAGACACAATCGGTCAGTTTAAATCTAGATTAAAGACCCATCTCTTTAACCTGGCGTACACTTAACACACTAATACGCTTCTAATATTCAAATCCGTTAAAGGATTGTTAGGCTGCATTAATAAGGTCAACCGGAACAGGGAACACTTCCCATAAAACCAGACCAGATGAAACTTCTAAACTATCTAAGCTAACGGAATGTGTTAAAAATATAAAAGATTGGATGACCAATAATTTTCTCCTATTAAATTCAGATAAGACAGAGATATTACTTATTGGACCTAAAAACATTACACAGAATATCTTGGATCACAATTTGCAACTAGATGGATGTACTGTTACTTCCTCTATAGTCAAAAATCTGGGTGTTATATTAGACAGTGTGGGATTACAAATTGTATTTAAATGTTTAATTTAAATTCACTTCCTGACTAAGAAGTGTCAGGCAAATTCAGGTGCTTGAGATCGCTTCCTGACCATTGAGCTTGAGACAGCTGTGCCTTTGTCTCTATGATAATGGTAAGTTCAATGAGGCAGACTACTGAGGCTTTCAACGTTTGTTCTGCAAATAGGCTTTCTGGCCCAGACTTCCTGGCTTTCTGGCCCAGACGTGGAATCGCTAGGCTGATTGGATTAGTGTCTATGCATTTGATTATGTTGATGAGATTAGAACCACGGGAAGTCTGGTGACAAACCGACATGTGCTTGCTTTGTTTGAATTTGTCTCCACCTCCAAAAAGTCCCTCCTCCAAAAATGCCTATAAGACACCATGTAAAATTACTTAAGATTGAGATTTTCGATGACTACAGCTACCATCAACTTGGGTTTTTCAATAAAGAATCCTACGATCGAATCCGAAGTCTCCTGGTCTTCTATTCTGAGTTTCCTACACTTTAGAAGAACCAAGTTCACAACAGATGGTGCCGTGAGCCGGATAGAGTTCCAGCTTCCTCACCTGAAAAAAAACTTCAAGCTCAAACAAAGATCTGCATCCAGACTGAATCCAGCGAAACTTCCAGCTGAACAAAGATTCCCAGACTGAATTTTTCTCTCAACCAAGGGTTGTGGTGGGTGCTGTCTCTAATCCAAAAGAACCTAAGACCAGTACGAATTTTGTATCCTCTGTGCCGTCAGAGAAGAGTTAACATAATCTGTAGGGTTTGTTTAACTAAATTTATCCTCTAAAGTTTTTCTTTTAGAGATGAAAGTTATCCTCTGTTCTTTCAGGCAGGGAAGGTTAGCATTTCGTGCTAAAAAATAAGTTATCCTCTGTTTCAGGCAGGGAAGATTTTAGCATTTCGTGCTAATAATTTTGGTTTATCCTCTGTTCATGTAGGCAGGGAAGTTAAGTGTGAAGTGTTGGTAATTTGGAAAGTTAACAATAGTTAAGCTTTTTTTTTTTAAACAAGTGTACCCTCTGTTGATCAGAGAAGTTTTTTGTTTGTGTGGTACAGAAGAAACTTACAAAATGGTTAGAAGGAATGCTAGGCTGATTCCAACCACAGAAAAGACTGGTCTTGCGACTCCTTTGTGGTCAGATAGTGAATTCAAAATGCTGTTAGGGGAACAAATGGACCTAATAGTCACTGAAAAAGTTAGACAAGAACTAACGCAGAAATATGAGATTCATCCAGACAAGACTTGGTCAGTAGATGAGTGTAAAAAGGTACTAGGAGCAAGTATTCGTAAGAACAATGTGAAAGGCATTATCTGTTGTCACAGATAATTCAGTGTAACACGAGCTAGAGAACAGTCTCAGCGTAACTCAGAGCTAGAGAAACAGAACAATGAACTCCGTGCTAGAGTATCCACTTTGACTAAGAAATTGAACCTCAAGAAAGCTGCAGCAAAAACTGATGTGGAAGTTAGTCAGCCTGATAACATTTACCCTGATTTACAAGCGTTCTTTGAAACAGATGTAGCTCTCCAATCAGTAACTGGTGTGCCTGTAAATTCCGTCCATGTGTGTGGGGCTAGGAGAAGATCTCAGGGGATTGAGGAAACTGATAGTGTTCCTCTCAATTCTTCTGTTGTGCAAATACAAACTGTTGCCAAAGCTTTATGTCCTAAAGATATAGAGAGACTATCTCAGAGTTTACCGTCAGCACGCACACATTTTTCTGAATTTAGAAGAACATTGATCAGTAAAATGCATCTTTATGACATGTCGTTGGCAGAAGTCACGCAGTTGATGTCACAAATTCTAACTGAATCTGAATTCAACAGTTTTGAATCTGCTGTTACTTCTGAACTGCGAAATGCCAGTAAGGGTGATTTAAGAGAAGGTATTTTGAAAATCCTAAAGAATATCTTAGGACCCAATATAGATTGGTCTAGAATTACTACCTGTGTGCAAAGGAAAGAAGAAACTGTGAGTGAATATACTGAGAGATTTTGTCAGTCAGCTGTAATCTACAGTGGAATTGTTGATGACCCTGAAAGTGTGCTTGATGACAAGGGACCCCTGGTTCGGATCTGGTCAGATGGCCTTGTAGCCGAATACAGAAAAGCATTACCATTCTTAGATCTAACTTGGTCTAACAGAACTCTCAGAAGTAACCTAGACAGGTTAGCTACATGGGAAAGAGATGCTGATGTCAAGGCAAAAGTAAGAGTAGCAGCAGCTATGTTTAACACAACGAAACAAGACAATAGATGGTCTAAAAGAGAAAGCAAATGCAAATACTGTGGAAAATTAGGACATTGGGAGAAAGAGTGTAGGAAGAAGTTGCAAGATAGTAAAATAAATGCTATGCATAATTCTGCTCCTTCTCAGCCTGCACACAACCCTGAAGTAGTTCCGCCAGTGACCACTGAAACTGTAGGAGAGCTAGTTCAGGCTCTTCTAAGAGCACAACAAGACCAGGAAAAAAACTAATTATTGGGGCTGTGAGTAGCTACCTTTCCCCTGTAATCCAACACAATGACCAAAGAATTTTTGTGAAAGGTAGCATAAAAGAGAAAGAGATTGATTTTTTGCTTGATACAGGTGCAGAAATTACAGTAATTCCTACAAAATTGGCACAAGGTTTAAACATCCCATACAAGAAAACCAAACTTTGTTTAACTGGTGTAATAGGTGAAGATTCTGTTTTGTATGAAACTCCGCCCATAGAGGTACAATTTGGCCCAAAAACTCTGACTACAAAATTGCTATGCGCTCCATTAAATACAGGTGCAATTTTAGGCATGGATCTTCTGAGACAAATAAATCTAACTTTAGACATGTCCTCAGAATCTACTAGCATAAAAATTTCCTCAGCACAGATTTCTACCAATAATGCAACCCCTCCCGAGTATGCTTTCTTACAGAATCATCCAATTTGGGCTAAAGACAAGGATGATTGTGGGTTGTTGACAGGTGTAGAACCAGTTAAATTGACAGGAACTCCACCTCCGGTCACCAAACAATATCCGATTAATAAGGAAGCTATACAGGGAATCAAACTTATTGTAGAAAATTTGCTGACGCAAGGAGTGCTAGTTAAAACCAACAGTCCATGTAATTCACCCCTATGGCCCATCAAGAAATCTAATGGGACATGGAGACTTACAATAGACTACAGAGTAGCCAATAAACATATTGAAAAAATCACCCCCCTAGTAGCAGATCCATCTACAATTTGCAATGGCTTACCATTAGATTGTAAGATTTTTTTCAGTAATTGATATGTCTAATGGATTCTTTTCTGTACCGTTGCACTCTGACAGCCAGCCATGGTTAGCTTTCACAGTTGACTATGAACAATACCAGTGGACACGATTGCCACAGGGATTTCAAAACTCCCCAACCATATATCATCAGGCTGTCAGACGTGATTTGTGTGACCCAGAATGTCCGGTAAAACAGTCCACTATGATCCAATATGTCGATGATATTTTGATTGCCTCAACAGATCATGAGGTACATCAAACTGAATTGGCATCATTGTTGGACTATTTGCATAAAAAAGGACACAAATGCAGCTTTCACAAAGCTCAAATCGCTAAAAAGCAAGTCACATTTTTGGGTCAAACAATTGGTGCAGGAAATAGATCCATTACACAGGATCGAGCGGCTTCAGTCAAAGCCATACCTCCGCCTACTACCATTAAAACACTCCGCTCATTTTTAGGAACAACAGGTTATTGTAGACCTTGGATTGAAGACTATGCCTCGATTGCTCAGCCTCTCTATGATTTGTTGAAAGGCCATGGTAAAGATTGTTTGTATGGAAGAACTTCATCTCAAAGCTTTTAATGATTTGAAGAGAGCACTATGTCAAGCACCAGCATTAGGAATTGCCCAATCTGATAGACCCTTTGTGCTTTATGTCCATGAACACTTAGGCTTTAGGACTGCATGTCTAATGCAAGATCATGGGGGCAGCTTACGCCCAATTCATTACTATTCCAGTAAACTTGACATAGTCGCTCAAGGTATGGGCCCATGCCTCAGAGCAGTACAGGCAGTTCATCTAGCGCTTCAGGCTTCATCAGGAATGGTGTTAGGTCAGACTGTAAACGTAAAATGCCCTCACACAGTGTCCGTACTAATGAATCAAGCAAAAGTCACTTCTGTCACCTCCTCCCGTTGGGGAAATTGGTTAGCAACTCTCACAGCCCCGAATATTGTTATACAGCATGCACCAGTCACGAACCCATCCTCATGTATGATGTCTGCAATGACTGAATTTGTGTTAGAGGATGAAGGCGAAATGACTCATGATTGTGTTACGCTTACATATGCAGCGACAAGTGAAATAGCAGAAACTCCCATAGAGAACGCAGAATTGGAGTTGTTTGTTGATGGTTCAGCTCAAGTTATTGAAGGTAACAGATGAGCAGGATATGCAGTAACTTCCACCACTGAAGTAGTTGCTTCAGGTCGTCTTCCAGATCATTTTTCAGCTCAAGCTGCAGAACTAGTAGCCTTAACTAGAGCATGCACGTTAGCTTCAGGATCGGTTGCAAATATCTACACAGATTCCAGGTATGCTTTTGGGGTAATTCATGATTTTGGTGTCATTTGGCAAACCAGAAAATTTCTAACTTCTGCTGGATCCCCCATTAAGCATGCTGGATTAGTGAAAGATTTAATGTTTGCCATGAAACTCCCAAAGAAATTAGCAGTGATCAAAGTGAAAGCACATCTCACAACTAATACTACGGAAGCTAAAGGTAATGCTCTTGCTGATGTAGCGGCTAAACAGGCTTGTTTCTATGCAACTGTACAAGTGTGTTCAGGTAGTACAGCACAGAAGACAATTCTACCTCCTGAATCAATCGTTGATCTGTATAAAGACGTTCCTCTATATGAAGCATGGACATGGTTAGACAAAGGAGCCACTGTGGATTCATCCAGCTCCTGGACCAAAGGGGGAAAGTATGTTGCTCCCGAATCACTGTTGCCATATTTGGCTCAACAAATACACAGTTTGGGTCATAGTGGTCCAGCAACGATGAATCACAGGTTCTCAAATCAATGGCGGAATCCAAAATTCAGAAACGCAGCCACTGAAACAGTCAAGAGATGTTACATGTCAGAAAAATAATGATGTACCAGCAGCCACTACACCAGCAGCACATACCCCAGCTCCACCAGGGCCATTTCGTCACCTGCAAGTTGATTACATATCGTTGCCCCCTTGTAAAGGAAAAACTGACGTTTTGGTAGTAATAGACAAGTTCTCAAGATGGGTAGAAGCTTATCCAACAGGGCGTGCTACAGCTGCACATACTGCTAAATGTCTTGTCACTGATTTCATTCCCAGATGGGGATTACCAGATTGCATTGACTCAGATCAAGGTACCCACTTCACAGGACAGGTAGTCAAGGAAGTGTCTAGAATGTTGAAGATTAAGTGGAACCTTCACTGTCCCTATAGGCCACAAGCATCAGGACAGGTTGAACGATCAAACAGAACAATCAAAACCAGGCTAAGCAAAATGCATCAGGAAGGAGTACCATGGGTTGAAGCACTGCCCGCAGTTCTGTGTAGTATGAGAGCATCACCTAACAGATCAGTAGGACTGAGCCCTCATGAGATTATTACTGGACGCCCAATGCAGATGCCAGGTGTGGTTGATCTTAGAAATGCTGATGTGCACATTGCTTCAGATGCCCTGATCGCTTACTGTGAAAACCTCACAAAGGCAGTGCAGAGTGCCAAAGAGAGAGTTGAGTCGTGTTGGCAGACTCCACCAGAAGGTGGACACACAATCATCCCAGGTCAATGGGTCATGATAAAGGCGTTCAGAAACCAGCCATTAGAGCCTAAGTGGTACGGACCACATCAAGGTTCAAGGTTCAAGGTTCAAGGTTTCTTTATTTGTCACATGATAAATTATACAGGGTATAATCAAAAGTGAAATGTAGGTCGAATCAGGTCCGCTCAGTGGACAGTGCAAGGAATAAAAAAAATATTATATAAAAGTAACACCACACAAGAGCATATATATAGTTAAAAAGGAAATAAAAAGTAAAATGTGCAATAGAATAAAGAATGAAAGTGCAAAACAGTAAAACAGTAAGATGTGCAAAACAAATAGTGATGTTGATTACAGCAGCTGCAGTATTGTGTCAGGGAAGGAAAACTTGGACTCATGTGTCACACTGTAAGGTTGTTCCTCCCCCTGCAGGGATAGGATAGGGCAGACACAAGAACCAGTGAGGAGCCCAGGGAAGAACCGAAAGCAACAGGCTTCGGGGGCCAACCCTGCGGTGAAGATTTCCTCATAGGCCTTTCCCCTCCATTAGTCCATCCTTTCCTCACTGTTCTTTAGGTGTCGCAGGAATTGAGAAATAGGGAAAGAAGGAACAACAATAGCAGACTATATTTGAACAGAGGATACAACCCGAATGTTTGCAGACGCTACAACAAATACTGCTATGTGTCGTTGTTCTCTTTTGTTTTGGTTTCTTTCTTCCTCTGTGCAGATACCACTTGATGGCTGTCCTGAGATCCAGATGCACCGCCCTTCTCACCTGCGGATGAAGCCACAACCTCTAGAAAACAACTAGACCCATTGCCGAGCCAACTATCACACAAGAAAGAGAAAAGAAAGAAGAAGAAAAAATAATAATAATAATACACAACGCAGAGACTCACATACGGGAACTTCAGTCATCCATCAACATGATCAAGATTTTCGAACAAAATCCAACAAGACATTCTTGGTCTTTCAGCAAAATTACACCAGATGACTGAAGATAATTCTTCATGGTTCGGAAATTTGTTTCTCCTACTTGCGTACTATGCATCCACAGTATCAAGTGTTTCTTTCAGCAAATGACTCCCGCCTCTCACGAGGAAATGACAGTTCCAACCAGAAAAGATTATTACCCGTAAGAACATCACGGACCCTAATTGCATGTTTTGTTTCTGTGTCAGCATGCAATTACATATAAGCAACACAGAACATGTACTATGTGCCTGTAACGATTACAAGTTACAAGAATTAACTTTTAAGTGTCTAAATTTGTATTTTGTGAGAGTTATTAGAACTCTCAAAGGGGGAATTGTGGGATTACAAATTTTATTTAAATGTTTAATTTAAATTCACTTCCTGACTAAGAAGTGTCAGGCAAATTCAGGTGCTTGAGATCGTTTCCTGACCATTGAGCTTGAGACAGCTGTGCCTTTGTCTCTATGATAATGGTAAGTTCAATGAGGCAGACTACTGAGGCTTTCAACGTTTGTTCTGCAAATAGGCTTTCTGGCCCAGACTTCCTGGCTTTCTGGCCCAGACGTGGAATCGCTAGGCTGATTGGATTAGTGTCTATGCATTTGATTATGTTGATGAGATTAGAACCACGGGAAGTCTGGTGACAAACCAACATGTGCTTGCTTTGTTTGAATTTGTCTCCACCTCCAAAAAGTCCCTCCTCCAAAAATGCCTATAAGACACCATGTAAAATTACTTAAGATTGAGATTTTCGATGACTACAGCTACCATCAACTTGGGTTTTTCAATAAAGAACCCTACGATCTAATCCGAAGTCTCCTGGTCTTCTCTTCTGAGTTTCCTACACTTTAGAAGAACCAAGTTCACAACAACCGCAACCTATCTTTTGAAAATCATATTTCCCATGTTTACAAAAACAGCATTCTTCCATCTTAGAAACATTGCCAAGCTACGGAACATGTTAAGTGTTTCTGATGCAGAAATGTTAGTTCATGCATTCACGACCTCTAGACTGGACTATTGTAATGCACTGCTAGGTGGTTGTCCTGCATCTTCAATAAACAAGCTACAGATAGTACAAAATGCTGCGGCTAGAGTCCTTACCAGGTCAAGAAAATATGATCATATTACTCCAATTTTATAGTCTCTGCACTGGCTACTTAAGGAAGTTCTGTATTAGTTACAAAATATTATTACTTGCCTATAAGGCCCTAAATGATTTAGCTCCTGCGTACCTAACTAATCTTCTATCACGCTATAATCCAACCCACTCCCTAAGGTCGCAAATCTCTGGACTCTTGGTAGTACCTGGTATAGCAAAGTCCACTAAAGGAGGTAGAACTTTTTCATATTTGGCTCCCAAACTCTGGAATAGCCTTCCTGATAACGTTTGGGGTTCAGACAATCTCTCTCTATTTAAATCTAGATTAAAGACATCTCTTTAGCCAAACATTCATATAATGCATCTCACAATCTTGTACTGCCAGTATATCTGATCAAAGGCACACTATTATGTTTAGCTTGGGTTGAACTGATAATTTCATCCAGGGTTTGTTCCTGGATGGAACAACTGCTACGCTAATTGTCTATTTGTTTATCTGTTTCTGCCATGGGATTAATATCCCGTGGTAACTAGGAATTATACAAGCTTCAGTCTGGATCCAACCCTTACATGATCTTAGATGACCAAACACCTGAGATGAGATGATAACAACACCTCGGAGGACCTCAGAGGAAGCCAACCATCAGCGATTATACTGAATCAACCAAATTTTGACATAAGTTGATTACATTAAGTTTCTACAATATGGATCTATTTTGTAAAGTTGATTTCCTGTGAAGTTGCTTTGCAACGATTGTATCGAAAAAGGGCGCTATACAAATAATCTTGAATTGAATTGAAAAACACGATGTACTTGTTACATCATAAGGAGATTGACATCTCGCTAATATTAGTGTTTTTCTTACTTCTCACCGTAGCCACCCGATCCGGTCCTTATCCAGTCCAGATGATCACTGCAGTCAACAGATCCAGTCCGTATCCAGATCAGATGGTGGATCAGCACCTAGAGACGACCTCTACAGCTCTGAACGTCAGCGGAGAGCAGGACACCTAGATGAGCTCCAGACACAGATCTCCAGTGAAGACCTCGTCACCTAGACAGCAATTGGGAAAAGACCACTGGAACCAGTGTAGCCCTTACAATCTGACTTTTCTGCAGTTGGAACAAACTACGGTTTCGTCTGGCCAGAGGGGAACTGGCCCCCCGACTGAGCCTGGTTTCTCCCAAGGTTTTTTTCTCTGTTCTGTCACTGATGGAGTTTTAATTCCTGGCCGTTGTCGCCTCTGGTTTGCTTAGTTGGGGACACTTCATTTCCAGCGATATCACTGACTTGATTGCACAGATACAATTTAAACTGAACTGAGCTGGACGATGACATCACTGAATTCAATAATGAAATGCCTTTAACTGAAAAATTAGCATTTAATCTTGTCATTTTACATTAGTGATACACTATTTTCCTATTTTTATATTTTGCAGTTGCTTTGACATAATTTGTATTGTTAAAAGCGCTATATAAATAAAGGTGACTTGACTTGACTAATTATTTCTTCCAATTCTCGATGGAGGACGAAGGAAAGCTGTTTGAAAAAGGGCGAGTTTTCGAGTTCAGCATGAAACTCGTCGTTAAGGTGATACAATAATAAATCGTCAATATGGAGGATTGAGCCCTTAGAGACAATGATCCATAAAGTTTAGTTGGGCAGAATAATGCGCGTGGCAGTGTCATGTAGATTGTATTTGAGGGTATCTGTACGTGCAGAGGTGTTGACTAGACCTTGGTTTCCAATGATTTCAGCATGCATTACCTCAACTTGAGAATGTGGTGTCGCTTCGGTGGTGTCGTGTAGGGCAGCTAGTGTCGGGTCTAATGGGTTCTCGGCTGCAGATGCCCTCGGTATTATTGCGGACGAAGGGTTTACTCAGGCAGAGGAACTGAATGTACTTAGTGAGCGCACACATGCTTAGGTTTGGGGTCAGATACAACTGCTCGTTGTCACGATATGTAACGACTTCAGGAGTGTGGATTTTGACATAGGTGTTTCATTGCCAAAATACCAGATTCACAACGTCTTTGAGCTTGAAAGGTTATTGGCATAGATAATAGGCTAACTGAGGAGAAAGTCCAAGTCGCCTGCTTTCGGGTCAACGTATAAGGGAATATCTCTACCCAGGGAAAAGTTGAGATGGGTTTGGATGGGACTAACGCCCGCAGTGGCGGACGTTAGGATTTTTTGGACAAGGCTAAGAGGTATCTAGTAGTGTGGAATCCTACACATGGATAAGTTATCAATTGAGGAGCTTACTTCCCTTAGCATGTTGATCATGAGGGTAGTTAGGAGTTGCGTTTGAGCTAAATAGTTTTGCAAGACCGAAAATATTTCATTGATGAATTTTATAGTTTGGTTTAGAAGGGTGCTATGGGTATTTAGAATTGTAATGGTGCCAATCAGAGACTTCCCGAGGGTCTGTAGGGCCTGGCTCTGGACTAAGAGTGGTTGTTGTATCTCAGGTATTTCAGCCTGGATTTCGCCCACATGTCGCCTAACAGTGGTCAGATTAATGGCATTAGCGGTGTTCATGCCAATGTTAAACAGAGTTCCTACATCTGCAGCAGCCCTCAGGCTGGGGCCTAACCCCAATCATGCAGAGAAACAAGGCGGCATCTTCCACTATCTTCCTGTTGATTGATCAGGAAGGTACAATTAGCGGAAAAAGCTTGTGGCTGGCTTTAAGAATTGGTTAAGTTCTTAAACTTCCCTGATGAGAGGACTAGAGGGGAAAGGAGATTATAGTGAGAGAAGAAAACGGAAAAACACAAAGACACACAAGGACACTGAATGAGGTGTGGCAGCAAACGAGTGCCACGTGTGTAGAGTAACCCCTCTCTACTAGAGGTTGATCCTAGCAGTGCAGCGGAGGAGAGAGTGTAAATAGTGTTTAAGCAAGGTTGCTATATGTTTTCCTAAAATTACAGAAATTATGTTAGTGTGGTGTAGAGCATATGATTTTCAGTCTGTGCCAGTGGGTTTGATCTTCCCCATTTTCCTGTCGGCTGGAGCCCTGGTGCCTCTTTATCTGGTTTCGATGGACCCATCGAAGAACTGGCTCGCTTGCGCTCTTTGTCTGATTTTGATTCGATAGGCAATAGGTGAGTCTAGAATCTCGTTGGGACCTGTCCAGTGAGGTAGGAACTTCTTTGACAGACGATGAGAGTGTTCTGCCTTGGTTGGGAAAAGCTGTAGTACCACACTTTTTCTCCTACATTGAGCTCATGCTGAAAAGCCTTTTGGTCGTAGTAGGCTTTATGACCTTCTGCACTTCTTTGGAGTTGCTTTTGCACAAAGGCGAAAGTCGTTCTCAGGTGCTGATGCAACTCTTTCCAGGTACTGCTGAGTGGTATAGGCGGTGACAAGATTAATGTCACCAGGTTGGTACAGCAGGTGTAGCGGTAGTGTCATCTGTCGCCCCGTCATTAACTCGAATGGGGGTATTCCGGTAGACCGGTGAGGGGTGGCTCAGTTTAAGTTTGATTTGCAATCCTTTTAATTGGTTGACACGTGCCACTTCAATATGCTGACCATTGTTTGATTAGTTCGTTCAACTTGACCTGAGGAAATGACCTGGGTAGTGGTTTATATGGAGCTTGGCCTTTATGCCCAGGAGTTTTCACACTTCCTGCATGACCTCGGCGGTGAAGTGGGTTCCTCGGTCACAGTTGACCCTTAAAGGCAGTCCGAATCTTGAGAACATATGGTTCATTAACAGGCAGGCTGTCGTTTCTGCTGTATCATTGGGAGCTGGTAGGCAATCTATCCACTTTGTGAATACGCAAACCATGGTGAGGAAGTATTTGTTACCCCGTGTTGACCGTGGAGGTTCTACCCAGTCTGTTTGGAGGTCCGACCATGGGAAGGTTATTGCTTTCCTTTGCAGTGGTGCTCAGTGGTTTGGATTTGTCGGTTGGAACTGGCAACACATCAGTCAGTGAATTAGGGGCGGTGTCTGTGACTTGACACTGAGACTCGTTGGAGTCTAATGACTGGCAGGGCAGAGGTTTGCAGACTTGTGTCCACATATTTAGGTGCTTGAAGTCTATCAGAGGTTTGAAGAGATTAAGCAGATATTTCCCAATGAGGAGTGGATACGTGTTTAGTGATGAGACGTATATTGGATGGACGAGATCCATCGATCCCACTGTTATGTGGATTGGGGCCACATGTTTTAGTTGTAGGCACGTGTGGGAATATGCTTGGAGTTTGAGTTTACACATTTGGAGTTTGAGTTTACACATTTGGAGTTCTTTCTTGGACTTCCTCGATGAGTTTAGCAGACATTAGAGTAATGTCGGCTCACGTGTCAAGAAGGGCTTCAACTCTGATGTGTCATTCGATGATGATGGAGAGGTAAAACTTTCTTGCTATACCTTTCTCAGTGAGATCGCCTAGGAGTTGAGGGACTGGAGTTTGGGACAAAATGTTTAGGATGTCAGGACTGATCTGGTGTTCCTGAGTGGCAGACGACCAAGACAGCACTTTCAGGAACTTGAGGGGTTTCATCAGCAGGTATTTGTTAGATGCTGCTGTGATCTGGAGCATCAGGTATTGAATTATTGTCTAAATCTGTTGCCGGGTTTTCAAGTGGGATTTCATGTCCATCTGAAGTTAGGGTGGCTGTGGTTCTCTGAGTGTGAGGTGAGGGAGTGCTGTTTTCTGTGGCTGGTTGGGTCAGCTGGTCCCTGCCTTCTCGTCCAACTGCTAGTTAGACTGAATCTGGTTTCTTTTACTTTTCCCACTTCCGATCCTTCTCCTTTCGTTGGAAGAAATATTTCATCATCATTTCCATCAGCTCTTGTGAGTCGAAATATGGAGTCTTTTGTGAGTCTTTTGTTCTTGTGTGGATTTAGTTGTGTGAATTTTCTCATCGATTCCTTGGGCTGGTTGCTCCAGGGTGAGTTTGTGGTTTTCCCTTGGAGTTTCCATTTAATTTCCCATGAGATTTGACCTCTTCAATTTCCAAAAGAGCTTGGCTGGTTCCACTATCTCTCCCATTGACTCTCATGAGGCCTTGATTGGTCCCAAGACTTCTCCCATTGATGTCCTGGTGATCGTTGTCGTCCACGCGGTCCATCCTAGCATGGTTTTGATGCCATTTGCCATCTGAGGCCATCTTTAATTTGTCATAGGCTTTCTGCGCCAAGTCTAGCAACTTCTGAGCATTCATTGTTCGTGGACATGCGAGAACGCCAAGATGGTGGCTTACGCCGGGATGAAGGTTCCTTAGGAAGAGAGTTTTGAAGTTCAGTTCGTCCTCCGTGTCGGATTTGTTGTGAGTTCCGAAGAATGCTCGCCTGAGTCAGCTGTAGTGAAGGTTCATGACGTCATTGTCCTGTCTCCAGGGCAGCCACTAAGCCTTGTTTGGACTCAGGATCAGCGAACACTTCAATGTGGGCTCCTCGGAGCAGTTGGTAATCAGTCTTTTTGTGAGCAGGCTGCCGGTCCAGGAAGCTGTGAACTTCAGGACTGGACGTCTTTCAGGGTTAATAGAGTCTATCTTTGTCTGTGACATTATGTCGCAATTCCAGATGGAAATCAATATATTGGAGATAAACTTGGCTATTTGGCACGCTCGGGGTGAATTTGCTAATGTTCCTGGCGAGCTTGTCGAGGTCTTTTAGGTCCAAGCCGTGCGACAATCTGCGGCTGGCTGCAGCAGGTTATTTTGGCTTTGTCGTGAGGTAAAGTTCTTCAGACCTTGAATGAGAAGCAAAACAAAACAATAGAAAACAAAACAAAGCAAAAGAGGGGTGTAAATGTGCAATGTATAACGTATGCTGATTTTGAGTGTGATTCTCTGCGACTGTTATCCTCTGGTGGGAGTGCTTCGAATTTGTAGCCTCTGTGGGGAAAAATGATTAAGTACACACACAGGTAGCACATCTAGGAAACAGAGAAAGAAAAGAAGAACACCAGCAGAGCAAGTAAAGGGGTAAACAATTGGATGCTTCACCATTTCCTGTAAGAGATAGTCTCCTTTTTTTTCCAAGGAAGAAGGTCAGTCTGATACTAAGGTGAGGGAGAGAGACAAGAACAAAATATCTATTTCTGGTAGCAGATTTTCCTCTTCTCTCCTTTTTTGTTAAGTCTGATTTAGAAGGATGCTTCTAGACAGAGGATTGTAAATGTTTTTTTTTTTCTTTTTGTAATAGGACTGTGATTGCTATTAACATTTTCTCCTGGGTGGAGGAAAACAATAGCAATGACTGTACTGGTCACTGTACAAAGTACTGGTCCCTTAAAGGGAAAATTGACACCACAGCGCTAGTTAGAGTGTCTCTTGTATGTGCTTAACATTTTGTAGAAGCCTACCTTCTCATTGAGCTGCTTAAGCCTGACGTGGTATGATTTCACAAGAGAGGAAGGTAAATGGAATGCAATTTTGAAATGTCGTTCTCAAGTTTCACAAATAGCTGTTCAATTGCTAAAATTCTCTGCTTATGATCTTCCTACAGGCAGAATCTCAGCATACAGTAGCAGAAGTCAAATTAGAAGATAGCAGCAAGGAGAAAAGAGAGAAGGAAAAGAAAAGTGAGGGTTTGCTCTCAATGTTAGGGCTGGTACCCCGGGTGGCAGCATGGTGGCGCTGTTGAGTCGATGCACTTAGGGGTTTGGCTTTGCTGTTTTATTAGGGAAAACGCAACCTGGCTGAAGTATTGAGAAAACCCTACCTTTGCTTTTGGAGTTTTGCTAATTGGAAAGTTAATGTTCTTATACCGTAAGTCAAGTCACCTTAAATTCAGTAATGACATCGTCCAGCTCAGTTCAGTTTAAATAGTATCTGTGCAATCAAGTTGGTGATATCGCTGGAAATGAAGTGTCCCCAACTAAGCAAGCCAGAGGCGACAACGTCAAGGAACCAAAACTCCATCAGTGATAGAACGGAGAAAAAACCTTGGGAGAAACCAGGCTCAGTCGGGGGGCCAGTTCCCCTCTGGCCAGATGAACCAGTAGTTTGTTCACACTGCAGCAAAGTCCGATTGTAAGGGCTCCACTGGTTCCAGTGGTCTTCTCCGGATGGCTGTCTAGGTAACGAGGTCCTCACTGTGGCTCTGTCTCTGGGGCTCATCCAAGTATCCTTGTCTCCGCTGAAATTCAGGGCTATAGAGGTCGTCTCTAGGTGCTGATCCACCATCTGATCTGGATACGGACTGGATCTGGTGACTGCAGTGACCATCTGGGCTGGATAAGAACCATACGGGTGGCTAAGCTGACCTCTGAATAAGAAAGAACAGACTAATATTAGCGTAGATGTCAATCTTCTTATGATGTAACAAGTGCATCGTGTTTTATGGGAAGTGTTTCCGTTTCCGGTTGACCTAATTAATGCAGCCTAACAATCCTTTAACAGATTTAAATATTAGAAGCGTATTAGTGTGTTATGTGTACGCCAGGCTAAAGAGATGGGTCTTTAATCTAGATTTAAACTTACAAATTGTGTCTGCCTCCCGAACAGTGTCAGATGGATTGTTCCAGAGTTTGGACGCTAAATAGAAAAAAGGATCTGCCGCCCGCAGTTGATTTTGATATTCTAGGCATTATCAATTGGCCAGAGTTTTGAGATTGTAGCGGACATGAAGGACTATAATGCGATAAGAGCACGCTCAAGTACTGAGGAACTAAGCAATTCAGGGCTTTAGAAGTAATTTACAAGATTTTAAAATCTATAAGCGGTTTAATAGGGAGCCCGTGCAGTGTTGACTGAACCGGGCTAATGTGTTCATACTTCCTGGTTCTAGTAAGAACTCTCGCTGCTGCATTTTGAACCACGTGTAGTTTGTTAATTAAACAACCACCCAATAAAGCATTAAAATAATCTAACCTTGAGTTCATAAACGCACTTTTAGACAAACACTTTTCATCCCCGTTGTATTGCAGTGTGCCTCTCAACCAGCCACGGCTTTTGGCACAACCAGGCTGGGACTCGGGTGAGGAACGTCAACCACTGCTGGCCTGAAGAAGGGCAGGGTTAAATCCTGGGGCTATCCGTCAGGGTGGACCCGAATTCCGACGTACATCGTCAATAATTAATAGGGTGGTATGTCCATACCTTCACCCAGTCAGCCTGTTGACTCCTCCTCCGATACCCGATTGCTAGGCCTGCTGCGTGCCGTCTCTTTGCAATACTAGAACGGAGGTTTTCGGTCCCCCCCCCCAGCTCGCACCAGGTTATGTCAGCACAGGTGACTCAGCTTGCTGTGACCCACGATGGAGGCAATGTCACTTCAACCAACCCAGCACTAGGGGACCGCTATCTACTATCAGGCCTAAGTAAAGGGAACCCTATACAATTATAGCTGAGTTAACCAGGCAACCTAAGGAGAGGAAGTAAGGCCTAACAGGTAAAGCCAGATTTTATTGCGAATTAAACTAGAATTTCAAATGAGAAATTGTGGTTTCTAATTGAAATGTAATGATGTATCATTCAATTGTTATGATCGATTAGGATTAGAATTACAAGAGCAATTTAAAATTTAGTTGATCAGCCAAAATTGTTGCAATATGTAAACAGTAACTGAAGTCACACAAGTCCTTGAAAACTGACATCACAGAAGTCAGTTCATTCTCAGCACAAAGAGACCCTTTCACCTAGATATCACACTATAGAGACTCTGTCTGTTCCCTGAACAAGAAAATATACAAAACGTCCAAACCAGTTTATGAGTAAAAACTTAATTGATGTTCAACAAATAAAAAATGTATATAACATTGAGAAACAAATGATAAAGCTTGGCTTATTGAATATCAGGTCCCTTCCTATGAAAGCACTTTTTGTAAATTATATGATCACTGATCATAAACTAGATGTGCTCTGTTTGACAGAAACCTGGCTAAAAGCAGATGAGTCTGCCCCCGATGATTACTGTTACAAAAATTAGCCACGTCCAAAAGGCATAGGGGGAGGTCTTGCTACAATTTATAGCAATATTCTGAGTATTTCTCAGAAAACAGGCTTTAAGTATAACTCCTATGAAGTAATGGTGTTTCATATAACATTATCTAAAGAAAAACGTAAGCTAGCGGAGATTTCCAGGAAACACGAGGAAAGACTGGAAACAGAAACGCAGCCGAACGCAAGTAATCGAACAAAATCTCTATTCTTACTGAACTGATGAATTGATCCGTATGCAAAAGACAGCAAAGTATCTGCTGTGGTCTTCCTCTCGTAAAGCTACAACATAGAAAAGAGTGCTCGCTTTAAACTTTGCTCTAACGTTACCCGCAAAACTTCGAATGTGTGTATGTTATGTGTTGTTTATGTGTTTTATTAAGTTAGTCCATGTATTGCAGAGTAACAGTTAGCAAATAAACCTTGTTTCATTTAAAAAGAAAGATGTCTTGTGATGTGTGATTTTCTAGTTTCAAACTATTTGCCAAGATCAGGTTACCTAGCTCACATTAAATTATGCCCTTTATTTTGTATAATCTTTGGCCACGAATGCAAGATAAACTAAATTGTTAAAGATATACTGATGTTGAGGGTCGCTGGACGAGTCGTTAATAAAGTATAAATCATAAGTTAAATATTAATATCACTTTAATCAAAGCAATATTGAATCTTTAATAAATGATTCCCCAAAGCTGAAATAATAGCTTCATAGTTTCATTATAGATAATGGTGGAGAATGCGGGCAAATTAGATTAACTTGAAAATCCATAAATACATTAATAAGAGACAATTTGTGTAGTAATCTATTTTGTCTGGAGAAAATAGATTACATACAGACAAACAACGTTTGTTTGTGATACTGTATTATTGTTTGTGGCACGGTGCGTTTTGAATAAAAGACTTATTGTTAAGAAGAAATTAACTGCAGAAAATGAATATTTGTCTATTAAGACCAGAAGTAAGTCGCTCTAAAAGTGCAGGAGAGATGATGAGCGGATAACCTAATTTATCTCTCTTTAAATGGCCTTCATAGTTTGATTGGTTATGTGCGTGTTCCACTACCAAATTCATCTCTGCCATAAAATCTCCCAGCTTGAGAGCATTAGATTAGCTAACTAATAATTCTCGGCCACTTTTGATTCACGCGAGTGAAATCAAGACGCACGGCGCTCAGAGAAAGGAGTAGCCAATGCAGTCTTTTGGGAGGGGATGTCATCTATCAAATTGTTTTCCATGTGTGCTGCTTGTCTAAACAGGTAAATATCAGAATAAGGTCCGCTGAGGCCTCAATAATTTACAATAATTAATCCGTAGATTGATTTATCTCACCCTAAACCAGCGAGAGTGTCAGTGCTATACAAATATAATAATCGACATAGTGCTTGTTGATTTTGAAGTGTGAAACACACTTACGGCTCCGTTTATGTACTGAAACATAAATCACATCCTGGTGTGCGCATCATCTATATTGACAAGCTCAACCAGGAAGTCTTCGGAAACCATTTCTGGAGAATTTGTTAGTGCGCAGGCTGAGTCCGCCTGCCATTTTGAGCTGTTGTAAACAAATAAAATTAGCAAAAAGCTAAGCTAACTGAAGCTAAGGAGCTTGCATTGAAGAAAATGCAAGGCTATTAGCATTGACGGCTAGCAATTAACACCTAGCATTTAGAGAGTTTGAATGTGGGTTGAATGCAGTGGGTTGTGAAATGTAAGTGACTGAACCAGTTACTTTTGAACTGTGACTCACACAGAGACTTGTTAACGCATTTCTTTCCTTTTCCCCCCTTTTTCAGGATTCTTCTCTCTCTCTATCTCTTCTCCCATTTAAAATGACTGTAACAAATGCAATGTTAATAAACTGACTGTATAACTAATCATCAGAGTGGCTAACAATCTCACAGGTGGTTTTAACAAAAAACATTTTAAGGTCTTTATTTTTAGTGGGTATCAGTTTAATAGCTGGTGGTTTTATTAGAAAATAATTCGGTTCTACCATTACCTTGATAATACGGTGAGTAATTCAATTATAATAGCTCTCCTGATTCTAAAGACATCAGTGGATAAGTTGCTATTGTTAGGAATTATTAATGCCAGCAAGAGTTGACAAGCGCACAACGACGCATAGAGCAGCTGTAACTTGAAGATCAGGAACGACAGGAAGGGACTGATGAGGTGGAACAAGGTGCTGAGGAGGAGATAAACAGGCTAAAAGAGACCCTAGCAGCTACGAGCCTAAAAATGGAGCAAATCAAAAAGACTACGCTGATCATGCTGACAAGCTAATGTATGCAGAGCAGTTACTGGAGAGGGCAAAGGCTGACTTCAGGGACAAAAACAGCAGAATCAAAGCCCTTGAAGCTCACCTGGATGAGTCAAGAAACGAGATCAGCCGCCTAACACGACAGCTCGACTACTTCAAAGAGGAATATGAAAGTTTCCAAGGGGAACTCAAGCACGCTTATGAATTACGCTATGAACCGTCAAGGACAGGACATGTACCAACCTCACCCCTGCCAAGCAGGACTGGGTCACCTGTTACTGGACTGACATGTGAGCAAAAGATGGAGGAGATGGTGTTGAAACATTCACCAGTGCCCTCTGAAGAACTTTACCTCACAACTAAGCCAAAAGAATCTGCTGCAGCCAGCCGAAGATCGTCGCACGGCTTGGACCTAAAAGACCTCGACAAGCTCGCCAGGAACATTGGCAAATTCAACCCCAGCATGCCAAATAGCCAAAATATCCAAGCTTATCTTCAAGATATCGATTTCCATCTGGAAATACGACCTATGATTAGTTATACAAAAGACACCAACGTAAACTCCATTTACTCCGAACGATATCCAGTCCTGAAGTGCGCAGCTTCCTTGACCTGCAGCCTGCTAACACAAAGACTGATTATCAACGTCTTCAAAAAGCCCTTATTAAAGAGTTCGCAGATCCTGAGTCCGATCAAGGCTTAGTGGCTGCCCTGGAGACGAGACAAGGACGTCACGAACCTCCTCAAGCCTACTACAGTTGACTCAGACGAGCATACTTTGGAACTCGCAATGAACCTGACATGAATGATGATCTGAACTTTAAAACTCGCTTCCTAAGGAACCTTCATCCCGGCATAAGCTACCATATTGGCGTTCCATATCCATATCCACGAACAATGAACACTCAGCAGTTGCGAGACTTGGTGCAGAAAGTATACGACAAACAAAAGATGGCCTCAGAAAAAAGCACCAAAACCCCAGTAGTTCTTGACTTCAACACTCAAAGTAACAGACTGGCTCTAGAGTGCACCCAACGCCAAGACAGCGCCAAGCTGCCACACAGAGAGTGGAATGCACCCCCGTCCAACAAAGAACGAGACTCACACGCTGGCACCCGACCTAAACAGAGGTATGACCGCTGGGATGGACCGCGTGGACGTCATCGCTCACCTGGACGACACTGGGATAAGTCATGGGACCAAGCAAGGCCTCATGAGAGTCAATGGGAGAGATCGTGGAACCAGTCAAGCTCGTTTGGAAACTCAAGAGAGAAAAGCTCATGGGAATTCAATGGAAACTCCAAGGGAAAACAACAAACTCACGCTGGAGCAATCAGCCCAAGGAATCGACTAAAGAATTCACAAAGATTCCTAGCTGACCGAGCTCAAACTGAATCCACACGAGAACAAAAGACACCAACGTATTTCGACTCAAAAAAGCTGATGGAAATGATGATGAAGGAGTTCTTCCAACGAAAGGAGGAGGATCGGAAGTGGGAAAAGAAAGATAAACCAGATTCAGCCTGACTAGTAGTCGGACGAGAACGCAGCGACAAGCTGACCCAATCAGCCAGAGAAAACAGCACTCCTTCATCTCACTCTCAGAGAACAGTAAACACCCTAATTTCAAATGGACACGAAACCCCAGCAACAGAGTTAAACACTAACTCAAAACCCATTACTCCAGTTCACAGCAGCGTCCAACAAACACCTGCTGATGAAACGCCTCAATTTCCTGAAATTGCCGTCTTAGTCGTCTGCCACTCCTCCGAAGAACACCAGATCAGTTCTGATATCCTAAACGTTTCCTCCCAAACCCCAGCCCCTCAACTCCTAGGCGATCTCATTGAAAAAGGTATAGCAAGAAAGTTTTACCTTTCCATCATCATCAAACGACACAGAGTCAAAGCCCTTCTTTATACGGGAGCCGACATAACTCTAATGTCTACAGAACTTCTCAAAGAAGTCCAAGAAAGAACGAAGAGGACTAACGGAACCCTCAAGCTCCAAAGGTGCGAAATAAATCTCCAAGCATTCTCCCATTCGGGCCTACAACTAAAACATGTGGCCCCAATTCATCTAACAGTGGGACCCATGGACCTCGTCCATCCAGTATACGTGTCAACACTCAACACGTATCCACTCCTCATTGGGAAAGATCTGCTTAATCACTTCGAACCTCTAATAGATTTCAAGCACCTAAAGATTTGGACCCAAGTCCGTGAGCCTCTGCCCTGCCAGTCATTAGACTCTAACAAGTCAATATCAAGTCAGAGACATCGCCCCTAAGTCACTGATCGATGATGCAGTAGCAAAGCCAGGATCTGGACCGAGCACAAACAGCAAGGACCCTTCCCTCTGCTCACTGCAGGAGCCTGAATCACATACAGGCCCCATTCAAATCATGACTGCGATAGATGTCCAAGGCACATCAGTGTCCAACACGGCACTAGCCCTGTGGGCAGAGAACTCTGCCATCAGCCTGAAGCTATTCAGAACACTGAAGCAAAGACATCAGAGTCTTCCACATGTCACTAAGCACAGTCGCTTCCCTTTCAGTCCCTGGTCGACAACCATGGCCATCTCCAAGATCATCTGTGCTCTGGATATACGATGGAACAACAGACAATGAGTCACTACTTCCTCGTCGTCCCAGACCTGCCTCTACATTGGAGCGGATATTATTGTCCGGCTCAATGCTTGCATTGACACTGTAAACGACATCATATGGGTTCCCCTGTCACACCAACTGACAACGTCAGTCAACCTCAATAATCTCCAATCCGGTCAAACCATGCCAGACGCATGCGCTATGATCACGGAGCAAGAAGCCACAATACCTGCCTACAGCAAGAGTGTCAGCGTCCGCCTCAACATGCGACCTGTTCAAACTCTCAACAGTAAGCTAAGCTTCTTCCAACCTTCCAGGACCTGCCTAAAACTTGGTTCTGACCCTGGAAGCCGTACCTCTCATTGAAGTGTCATCTCGTGTGGTGTATGTGTTGTTCAACAACTGTATGGCCCAAGAGATCCACCATTGTCACGATGGCCTATGACCCAGTTGGACCAAGAAAACGTTAAAGGATGCCTGGTGTGTTGCCAGTTCCAACCGACAAATCCAAACCACCGAGCACCACTGCACAGGAAAGGAATGACCTTCCCATGGTTGGACCTCCAAATAGACTGGGTAGGACCCCTGCAACGGTTAACAGATACTTCCTCACCGTGGTTTGCGAATTCACAAATTGGATAGAGTGCCTCCCAGCTCCCAATGATATAGCAGAAACGACAGCCTGTCTGTTAATGAACCACATCTTCTTAAGGTTTGTACTGCCTTTAAGGGTCAACTCTGACCGCGGAACCCACTTCACCGCCGAAATCATGCAGGAAGTGTGGAAACTCCTGGGTATACAGGCCAAGCTCCATATAGGCCATCACCCAATTTCCTTCAGTCAAGTTGAACGGGCTAACAGGACATTGGTTAGCATGTTGAAGTAGTATGTAGCCACCAATCAAAAGGATTGGGATATTAAACTTCCTCCGGTACTGATGGCCGCTCGAGCCACCCCTCACCAGTCTACCGGAGTACCCCCGTTCACATTGATGACAGGGAGAAACATGACGCTACCACTACACCTGCTGTACCAACCTGGTGACCTGAACCTTGTCACAGCCTATACCACTCACCAGTACCTGAAAGAGTTACATCAGCACCGGAGAACGACTTTCGCCTTTGCCCAACAGCAACTACAACGAAGCGCAGAAGGTCAGAAAGCCTACTAAGGCCGCTCACCATGAGCTCAATGTCGGAGACAATGTGTGGTACTACAGCTTCATCTGACCAAGGCAGAACGCTCCCCATCGCCTGTCAAAGAAGTTCCTACCTCACTGGACAGAACCCCATCAGATTGTAGACAAGCTCTCACCTGTTGCCTATTGAATCAAAATCAGACAAGGGCGCAGCGAGCCAGTTCTTCGTTAGATCCATCGAAACCAGATAAAGAGGAACCAGGGCTCCAGTCGACAGGAAAAGGGGGAAAATCAAACCCACTGACACAGACGACAACCATATGCTCTACACCACACAAAAATAAATACTGTCATTTTAGGAAAACATGTAGCAACCATGCCTAGACACAACCCATATTCTCTCCTCCTCTACACTGCTAGGACCAATCTCTAGTAGAGAGGAGTTACTCCACACATGTGACACTCGTTCGCAGCCTCACCTCATTCAGTGTCCTTGTGTCTCTTTGTTTTGTTTTTTCAATTTTTTTATTATCATTTTTTTGTTGTTTTGTTTTTTTCGTGGTTCAATTTGTGTTTTTCATTTTTCCTCTCTCACTGTGATCTCCTTTCCCCCTCTAGTCCCCTCATCAGTGAACACCCTTAACCAATCTTTGAATCCAGGCCCTGAAATTGAGACTGACTCCCTTCAATAAAGTTGTCGTAACTTGTTGTGAGAACCGTTGTCAACAGATCGAGGCAACCCGCCAAATCAAGACCGACATGCTACACGATGCGAGTTCCTTGATCGACAACTTAGCCATGAAAAGGATTCCACACTACGTGATATCTCTTAGCCTTGTCCAAACGTCCTAGCTTCGGCCACTGCGGGCCCCCCGCTAGTCCCATTCAACTCATCTCGCCCCTTCCCTGGTAGCGCTATTCTCATATATGTAGACCCGGAATCAGGCGACTTAGTGTTTCTTCTCAGTTTTCCCATTATCGACGCTAATAATATTTACTGGCTTAAAGACGTTGTGAATTTGGGATTTTGGCATGGGAACACCTGTCAAAATCCACACTCCTGAAGTCGTTGCGTATCACGATAACAACGAGCAGTTGTATCTGGCACCAAACCTAAGGATGTGTATGCTCACTAAGGACATTCACTTCCTCTGCCCGAGTAAACCCTTCGTACGCGATAATACCAAGGGCATCTGCATTCTAGAATCCATTAGACCCGACACTAGCTGCCCCGCCGAAGCAACACCACGTTCTCAAGTTGAGGTATCACAAGCCAAAATCATCGGACACCGATGGCTGGTCAACACCCCAGCACGAACAGCTACCCTCATATACGATCAACACGACACTACCACGCGCATTATTCTGCCCAACCAAACTTTAGGGATCACTGTCCCTAAGGGCTCGATCCTCCATATTGACGAGTTAGCATTGTATCATCACCGAGCCAAAGGGGGATGTGTAATACTTATGTGAACAGGCCCATGTTACCGTGGAATCTCTCACATCAAAAGAACCTGATAAGGACCACCTCCTTGCCAGCTAAGAACTGACCTTTGCTTCCAGATCCTCTTAGGAAGGAATTTCTAACTTCTTATCATGAAAATAGGACAGTGTCTACAGACACTCCCGGGACCCCTTGATCAGTTAATGCCTAAATTTACGAGTTTGCCGCCCAACAAGGGATTCCCGTTGGTTGATGTTTCCCAGACCCCTAGAGACTGACTCTTGCATGACCTCAAAGCCCCTCCTTCCCCTCCTCGAGCAGCTCCAGCGCGCGGTATTTCGTTGGGAGACAAAGATACTCAAACCTGCATAGATGATTTCTAAAGGGGGAAACTCGTGGCTATTAAAATAATGTACTCAAGAAATATATATATATATATATATATATATATATATATTAATGTTGTACTCTGTCTTTCATATGCTTGGTGTGATTATTTAGAATTTGTAATGCTTTAATCTTTTGCCTTAACCTGTATAGTGGAACCGATGTTAAGACAAATGGCATCGGTTCCACTATGTCTTTTGGGGCATACCACGTTGAATCTTCCATGTGACAAAAATTAAGTATTAAACTCTTAATTTTTGTCACATGGAAGATTCAACGTGGTATGCCCCAAAAGACATGGGCGGGGCTCCACCCCACAAAACAATCTGATTGGGACAGCCGCTGTGGGCGGATCCAAACCAGAGCCGCTTAAAATGAACCACAAAATCTTAGTCTGATTTTTACTTGCTCGCTCGCTGGACAAACCGTAAGCTGGTCGCGCTGGACAACCGCCTTACCATCAGGCTGAAGCCACCATCTAAAATAATTCAACACTTCGTCAAAGTAATAACAACTCGAAACAAGCAGATCAACAGGGTCTTCCATCTCACAAAGAAACCAAGACCGTCAATCAGCTTCCCCAGTGATGTCACGCAAGCGGAGATTTCCAGGAAACACGAGGAAACACTGGAAACGGAAATGCAGCCGAACGCAAGTAATCGCACAAAATCTCTATTCTTACTGAACTGATGAATTGATCCATATGAAAAAAATAGCATAGTTTCTGCTGTGGTCTTCCTCTCGTAAAGTTACAAGATTTACGAGAAAAGAGTGCTCGCTTTAAACATTCTTCTAACGTTACCCGCAAAACTTTGAATGTGTGTGTGTATGTTATGTGTTGTTTATGTGTTTTATTAAGTTAGTCCATGTATTGCAGAATAACAGTTAGCAAATAAACCTTGTTTCATTTAAAAAGAAAGATGTCTTGTGATGTGTGATTTTCTAGTTTCAAACTATTTGCCAAGATCACGTTACCTAGCTCAAATTAAATAATGCCCTTTATTTTGTATTATCGTTGGCCACGAATGCAAGATAATCTAAATTGTTAAAGATATACTGATGTAAATGGTCGCTGGACGAGTCATTAATAAAGAATAAATCATAAGTTAAAGATTAATATAACTTTAATCAAAGCAATATTGAATCTTTAATAAATGATTCCCCAAAGCTGAACTTATAGCTTCATAGTTTCATTACACCGCCAATAATTTGTAGCAGTGAATGAAGATGTATCATATCGATCACAAGTGCAGTTTGGAGTACCTCAAGGCTCAGTACTAGGGCCGTTACCTTTCACGCTTTACATGTTACTGAAGGATTACAAATGTTATTCTATGTTTGATTTGAATTCACGTCCTGACTAAGAGGTGTCGGGCAAGGTCGGGTGCTTGAGATCGCTTCCTGACCATTTGAGCTCGAGACAGCTGTGCCTTTGTCTCTATGATAATGGTAAGATCAATGAGTCAGACTACTGAGAGATTTTACCTTTGATCTGCAAATGGCTTTGTCCTGGCCTTTATTTGATGTTTTGTCTCCAAAAGTCCCTCCTCCAATTCTGCCTATAGGAATACCCTGTAAAAATTACTTTAGATGAGATTTCGAGGACTGCAGCTACCATCAGCTTGGGTTTTTTTTCAATAAAGAATCCTACGATCGAATCCGAAGTCTCCTGGTCTTTTCTTCTGAGTTTTCTACACTTTAGAAGAACGGAGTTCACAACAGATGGTGCCGTGACCCGGATAGAGTTCCAGCTTCCTCACCTGAAAAACTTCAAGCTCAAAAAAAGATCTGCATCTTTTGGAATCCAGCGAAACTTCAAGCTGAACAAGGATTCCCAGACTGAATTTTTCTCTCAACCAAGGGTTGTGGTGAGTGCTGTCTCTAATCCAAAAGAACCTAAGACCAGTGTATCCTCTGTGCCGTCAAAGAAGAGTTAACATACATCTGTAGGGTTTGTTTAACTAAATGTATCCTCTGTTCTTGTAGGCAGGGAAGTTTATCCTCTGTTACAGGCAGGGAAGAGTTTATCCTCTAAAGTTTTTTATTTTAGAGATGAAAGTATCCTCTGTTCTTTCAGGCAGGGAAGATTTTGGCATTACGTGCTAAAAATGAGTTACCCTCTGTTTCAGGCAGGGAAGGTTAGCATTTCGTGCTAATAATTTAGTTTTATCCTCTGTTTTTTTGTAGGCAGGGAAGTTAAGTGTGTAGTGTTGGTAATTTGGAAATTTAACAATAGTTAAGTTTTTTTTTTACAAGTGTACCCTCTGTTGATCAGAGAAGTGTTTGTTTTGTTTGTGTGGTACCGAAGAAACTTACAAAATGGTTAGAATAAATGCTAGACTGATTCCAACCACAGAAAAGACTGGTCTTGCGACTCCTTTGTGGTCAGATAGTGAATTCAAAACGTTGTTAGGGGAACAAATGGACCTAATAGTCACTGAAAAAGTTAGACAAAAACTAACGCAGAAATATGAGATTCATCCAGACAAGACTTGGTCGGTAGATGAGTGTAAAAAGGTACTAGGAGCAAGTATTCGTAAGAACAATGTGAAAGACATTATCTGTTGTCACAGGGAATTCAGTGTAACGCTAGCGACACAACAGTCTCAGCGTAACTCAGAGCTAGAGAAACAGAACAATGAACTCCGTGCTCGAGTATCCACTTTGACTAAGAAATTGAACCTCAAGAAAATTGCAGCAAAAACTGATGTGGAAGTAAGTCAGCCTGATAACATTTACCCTGATTTACAAGCGTTCTTTGAAACAGATGTAGCTCTCCAATCAGTAACTGATGTGCCTGTAAATTCCGTCCATGTGTGTGGGGCTAGAAGAAGATCTCAGGGGATTGAGGACACTGATGGTGTTCCTCTCAATTCTTCTGTTGTGCAAATACAAACTGCTGCCAAAGCTTTATGTCCTAAAGATATAGAGAGACTATCTCAGAGTTTACCGTCAGCACGCAAACATTTTTCTGAATTTAGAAGAACATTGATCAGTAAAATGCGTCTTTATGACATGTCGTTGGCAGAAGTCACGCAGCTGATGTCACAAATACTAACTGAATCTGAATTCAACAGTTTTGAATCTGCTGTCACTTCTGAACTGCGAAATGCCAGTAAGGGTGATTTAAGAGAAGGTATTTTGAAAATCCTAAAGAATATCTTAGGACCCAAAATAGATTGGTCTAGAATTACTACCTGTGTGCAAAGGAAAGAAGAAACTGTGAGTGAACATACTGAGAGATTTTGTCAGTCAGCTGTAATCTACAGTGGAATTGTTGATGACCCTGAAAGTGTACTTGATGACAAGGGACCCCTGGTTCGTATCTGGTCAGATGGCCTTGTAGCCGAATACAGAAAAGCTTTACCATTCTTAGATCTAACTTGGTCTAACAGAACTCTCAGAAGTAACCTACACAGGTTAGCTACATGGGAAAGATATGCTGATGTCAAGGCAAAAGTAAGAGTAGCAGCAGCTACGTTTAACACAACGAAACAAGACAATAGATGGTCTAAAAGAGAAAGCAAATGCAAATACTGTGAAAAATTAGGACATTGGGAGAAAGAGTGTAGGAAGAAGTTACACGATAGTAAAAGAAATGCTATGCATAATTCTGCTCCTTCTCAGCCTGCACACAACCCTGAAGTAGTTCCGCCAGTGACCACTGAAACTGTGGTACAGATAGTTCAGGCTCTTCTAAGAGCACAACAAGACCAGGAAAAAAACTAATTATTGGGGCTGTGAGTAGCTACCTTTCCCCTGTAATCCAACACAATGACCAAAGAATTTTTGTGAAAGGTAGCATAAAAGAGAAAGAGCCATTAAAACACTCCGCTCATTTTTAGGAACAACAGGTTATTGTAGACCTTGGATTGAAGACTATGCCTCGATTGCTCAGCCTCTCTATGATTTGTTGAAAGGCCATGGTAAAGATTCAGATACTGTTTGTATGGAAGAACTTTATCTCAAAGCTTTTAATGATTTGAAGAGAGCACTATGTCAAGCACCAGCATTAGGAATTGCCCAATCTGATAGACCCTTTGTGCTTTATGTCCATGAACACTTAGGCTTTATGACTGCATGTCTAATGCAAGATCATGGGGGCAGCTTACGCCCAATTCATTACTATTCCGGTAAACTTGACATAGTCGCTCAAGGTATGGGCCCATGCCTCAGAGCAGTACAGGCAGTTCATCTAGCGCTTCAGGCTTCATCAGGAATGGTGTTAGGTCAGACTGTAAACGTAAAATGCCCTCACGCAGTGTCCGCACTAATGAATCAAGCAAAAATCACTTCTGTCACCTCCTCCCGTTGGGGAAATTGGTTAGCAACTCTCACAGCCCCGAATATTGTTATACAGCGTGCACCAGTCACGAACCCATCCTCATGTATGATGTCTGCAATGACTGAATTTGTGTTAGAGGATGAAGGCGAAATGACTCATGATTGTGTTACGCTTACATATGCAGCGACAAGTGAAATAGCAGAAACTCCCATAGAGAACGCAGAATTGGAGTTGTTTGTTGATGGTTCAGCTCAAGTTATTGAAGGTAACAGACGAGCAGGATATGCAGTAACTTCCACCACTGAAGTAGTTGCTTCAGGTCGTCTTCCAGATAATTTCAAAACGCAGAAATTCAGAAACGCAGCCACTGAAACAGTCAAGAGATGTGTTACATGTCAGAAAAATAATGATGTACCAGCAGCCACTACACCAGCAGCACATACCCCAGCTCCACCAGGGCCATTTCGTCACCTGCAAGTTGATTACATATCGTTGCCCCCTTGTGAAGGAAAAACTGACGTTTTGGTAGTAATAGACAAGTTCTCAAGATGGGTAGAAGCTTATCCAACAGGGCGTGCTACAGCTGCACATACTGCTAAATGTCTTGTCACTGATTTCATTCCCAGATGGGGATTACCAGATTGCATTGACTCAGATCAAGGTACCCACTTCACAGGACAGGTAGTCAAGGAAGTGTCTAGAATGTTGAAGATTAAGTGGAACCTTCACTGCCCCTATAGGCCACAAGCATCAGGACAGGTTGAACGATCAAACAGAACAATCAAAACCAGGCTAAGCAAAATGCATCAGGAAGGAGTACCATGGGTTGAAGCACTGCCCGCAGTACTGTGTAGTATGAGAGCATCACCTAACAGATCAGTAGGACTGAGCCCTCATGAGATTATTACTGGACGCCCAATGCAGATGCCAGGTGTGATTGATCTTAGAAATGCTGATGTGCACATTGCTTCAGATGCCCTGATCGCTTACTGTGAAAACCTTACAAAGGCAGTGCAGAGTGCCAAAGAGAGAGTTGAGTCGTGTTGGCAGACTCCACCAGAAGGTGGACACACAATCATCCCAGGTCAATGGGTCATGATAAAGGCGTTCAAAAACAAGCCATTAGAGCCTAAGTGGTACGGACCACATCAAGTGATGCTGATTACAGCAGCTGCAGTATTGTGTCAGGGAAGGAAAACTTGGACTCATGTGTCACACTGTAAGGTTGTTCCTCCCCCTGCAGGGATAGGATAGGGCAGACACAAGAACCAGTGAGGAGCCCAGGGAAGAACCGAAAGCAACAGGCTTCGGGGGCCAACCCTGCGGTGAAGATTTCCTCATAGGCCTTTCCCCTCCATTAGTCCATCCTTTCCTCACTGTTCTTTAGGTGTCGCAGGAATTAAGAAATAGGGAAAGAAGGAACAACCATAGCAGACTATATTTTGAACAGAGGATACAACCCTAATGTTTGCAGACTCTACAAATACTGCTCTGTGCCGTTGGTCTCTCTTTTTTGTGTTTCTTTATTCCTCTGTGCAGATACCACCTGATGGCTGTCCTGAGATCCATATGCACCACCCTTCTCACCTGCGGATGAAGCCACAACCTCTAGAAAACAACTAGACCCATTGCCGAGCCAACTATCACACAAGAAAGAGAAAAGAAAGAAGAAGAAGAAAAAAAAACAAAAAAAAAACAAATACACAACGCAGAGACTCACATACGGGAACTTCAGTCATCCATCAACATGATCAAGATTTTCGTACTATTAACCATCATGGACATCACGCAAAGTGTAGACCCCAGAAACAACATATTCGTAGAGCTGATGAATATGTCAAGAAATGCCTTGTTTGCTGGAAAGAACGTTTGCATGCCGCACGCACCTTCAGTAGGAGCAGGAATCCCATGGGTGGCACACCCTATCTCCAAATGTGATACGTGTACCTTATTCGATCATCATACCAGTGGATTATACAACAAGGATACATGTCACAACGTAACAATTCCTCCAGCTTCTTCGTGTTGCATTCCTGGACTACCATCCTGCAACCTAACTTCAGCTACTCCCATCATGACAGATCTACTCATGCCAAAGATGTTCTATTGGTGCATGGAAAATCATGCTCCAGCATCGACTACACTGGGTGAAATTCCTCGTGAACGTTGCAGCTTTGTGATTGAAAGAAGAACCGAATTCAATGTGTACGTTACTACATCAGATAAGAAAGAGAATGATTTAAAAGAGTGTCTCTACGGGAACCCATCCCTACCGAAATTTTTTGCCATAAATCAGTGGTGTATGATTCCTCCACCGACTGGCACTTTGTGGTTATGTGGGACTTCTGTCTACAGCATCCTACCCAGCCAATTCAATGGCAGGTGCACCCTGGTTTATGTCCTACCAGCCATCAGAGAAAATACACACTCCACCTCAAGTTCTCCACATCTACAAAATTCAGCTTCTACCAACAAAGATGGCTGCATTCCAGGACTCACTTGTGTACAAACGTGGTGGTCAAGAACTCTTGGAGCATTAATCCCATCGTATGGTGTCATGCAGGCTCTCGATCAGGTCAGAAGCCTGTCGGATTCAGTACAGAAATTGGCCAATGATACGGTTTTGGCCCTGGGCAACATCAAGGACACTCTTGCCTCGCACAAGATGATGATCTTACAGAACAGAGTGGCCTTGGATTACATTCTTGCAACACAAGGGGGAGCCTGTACCATTATCGGTCCTGAATGCTGCACCGGGTTAATGGATCCAACAGAGAACTTGAACAAAATCCAACAAGACATTCTTGGTCTTTCAGCAAAATTACACCAGATGACTGAAGATAATTCTTCATGGTTCGGAAACTTGTTAGGTAAACCCTGGCTGTGGATCAAGGAAATAGCAATTCTGCTGTTGTTTCTCCTACTTGCGTACTATCTATGCATCCACAGTATCAAGTGTTTCTGTCAGCAAATGACTCCCGGCTCTCACAAGGAAATGACAGTTCCAACCAGAAAAGATTATTACCCGTAAGAACTTCACGGACCCGAATTGCATGTTTTGTTTCTGTGTCAGCATGCAATTACATATAAGCAACACAGAACATGTACTATGTGCCTGTAACGATTACAAGTTACAAGAATTAACTTTTAAGTGTCTAAATTTGTATTTTTGTGAGAGTTATTAGAACTCTCAAAGGGGGAATTGAAGGATTACAAATGTTATTCTATGTTTGATTTGAATTCACTTCCTGACTAAGAGGTGTCGGGCAAGGTCGGGTGCTTGAGATCGCTTCCTGACCATTTGAGCTCGAGACAGCTGTGCCTTTGTCTCTATGATAATGGTAAGATCAATGAGTCAGACTACTGAGAGATTTTACCTTTGATCTGCAAATGGCTTTGTCCTGGCCTTTATTTGATGTTTTGTCTCCAAAAGTCCCTCCTCCAATTCTGCCTATAAGAATACCCTGTAAAAATTACTTTAGATGAGATTTCGAGGACTGCAGCTACCATCAGCTTGGGGTTTTTTTCAATAAAGAATCCTACGATCGAATCCGAAGTCTCCTGGTCTTTTCTTCTGAGTTTTCTACACTTTAGAAGAACGGAGTTCACAACATTACCCTTGGGAAATATCATCAGGAAACACGGGGTTAGCTTTCACTGTTATGCTGATGATACTCAGCTCTATATTTCTTCACGGCCCGGTGAAACACACCAAATTGAGAAACATATGGAATGCATAGTCGATATAAAAAACTGGTTGATGAATAATTTCTTACTGCTAAATTCTGAAAAAAATAAACAGAGGTGTTAATTATCGGACCTAAAACCCCCATAAGTAATAACCTAAAACACTGTATAACACTTGATGGCTGCTCTGTCGATTCTTCGTCATCACTCAGGAAGCTAGGTGTGCTATTTGACAGCCACATTTCTAGCATTTGTAAAACTGTGCTAGACATATATCTTAAAAATATATTTAAACTGACACCTATGCTCTCGATGTCAAATGCAGAAATGTGATTTCATGCATTTATGACCTCAAGGTTTGATTATTGTAATGCTTTATTGGGTGGTTGTTCTGCATGCTTAATAAACAAACTAGAGATGGTTCAAAATGTAGCAGTGAGAGTTCTTACTAGAACCAGGAAGCATGAACACATTAGCCTGGTTCTGTCAACAGTGCACTGGCTCCCTATTAAACACCGTATAGATCAGAGGTGGAAAGTAACGAATTACATTTACTCGCGTTACTGTAATTGAGTAGCTTTTTTGTGTACTTGTACTTTTTTAAGTAATTTTTTTAATCTGTAATTTTACTTTTACTTAAGTATATTTTGTGTGAAGTATTGTACTTCGCTACATTTTAAAACACATTCGTTACTGAGTAAAAAAAAAAATCGCTCCGTGGAAACAACTGCAGCAAATAATGGGCAGAAGAAGAAACTGGCGCTAAAATCACCAGAAAGATGCAGACGGACAAGACAGGCGTTAATGGTGCAGACCCAGCTGAAAACCAAACCCTGTCGTATTCTGCTGAAGTTGAACTCGAAGGAAATGAAGTAAACCCCTGGCCATATATTCATGCTCTATTATGCAGTGTAAGCTGTGTTTGCCTCGGGAGACCGAACTAGCAGCTTATAACATCTCGACATCGCCCTTCGCAAGCATGTAGAGGTGAGGTAACGTAAATACTTGCATCATTGCATTGGTGGTTAAAATGAAGCTTTGACGGTTTTGCACAAATGAGCCAAAAAGACAGTGGTGCAGGGTGTGCGATATCGTCTGAGATAATATAGTAATTGTTGTTTTAACGATGTGCGATTTGACATTATCAGTATTTTGCCAAAAACCAAACAAATCACTCTAAACAGTGTGCCGTGAAATCTAGTAATGTTAGATTAGACTAATCCGCGTGCATCTGGACTGCTTTCTTTCACTGCGTGATTCAGTCTGTTAAAATGCGTTTAGAATGATCACAACATTGAAGATATAGAAGCAGAAAATGTATATATTTATATAATTTAATATAGTAAGTCAACATCAAATGAAGAATGCCGTTTTTCTCAAAAAATCACCATGATTACATAGACCTGTAGTTTTGCTTTTTACAACAGTTCAAAAAACAAGAAGTTAATTAAGAGACTTGCGTTTTAGTCACCATATTGCCTGTTTTTGCTCTATTTCGACAACAAAAATAATACCAAACACAGTTTTAAGTCTCTGACTCTGAGCAATGACGTGTTTCATTGCTTGAATTAACCGTTTAAATGATTCTGTTCAATCGCAATGACTCTCTTATGAGTGACTTGCTGACACCTACTGGTGGTTTTAATTTAACATTTAAAGTATCTTTGAATGTTTTTATTTCAAATGACTATTTAACATTTGTGACCCTGGCCTGGAGCACAAAACCAGTCTTAAGTCGCTGGGTATATTTGTAGCAATAGCCAACAATACATTGTATGGGTCAAAATTATACATTTTTCTTTTATGCCAAAAATCATTAGCATATTAAGTAAAGATCATGTTCCATTAATATATTTTGTACATTTCCTACTGTAAATATATCAAAACTAAGAGCTTAATTTGAACAACTTAAAGGAGATTTTCTCAATATTTGGATTGTTTGCACCCTCAGATTCCAGATTACAAATATTGTCCGATCATAACACACCATACAATCAATGGACATATTATTGATTCAGCTTTCAGATGATGTATAAATCGCAATTTAGGGAAATGGACCCTTAGGGTTTGTGGTTCAGGGCTTCACATTTTATGTCTTATTTATCAAACATTATTTCTGCATTTGTAACTGCAGGCTAAATGCATTCATGTCAGTGTGTAATACATCTATGCCACTTCAGATGAAGCTTCTGCGTTTCCTCTGCATTGCAAAGATGAATTTGTTGATACTGATTAATTTCCCTGGTAACAGCCAATAATGTCTTTTTATTCCTAAATAACTGATTCCTTTAATTAAAACACCTAGTTTGAGATTTATAGGCCCTATCCCAGATGTGTCAAAACTCAGTTCCTGAGGGCACATAGATTTTAAAAATCGTGTTAATTACTTATAAAGCCCTGAATGGTTTAGCTCCTCAGTACTTGAGCAAGCTCTTAGCACATTATAGTCATTCACGTACGCTATGATCTCAAAACTCTGGCTATTTGATAATCCCTAGAATATCAAAATCAACTTCGGGTGGCAGATCCCTTATCTATTTAGCACCCAAACTCTGGAACGATCTAACACTGTTCGGGAGGCAGACATACACTCTGTCAGTTTAAATCTAGATTAAAGACCAATCTCTTTATCCTGGCGTACACATAACACACTAATACACTTCTAATATTAAAATCCGTTAAAGGATTGTTAGGCTGCATTAATTAGGTTAACAGGCATTAAAACAGGTACCGGGACCACTTCCCATAAAACACAATGTACTTGTTACATCGTAAGAAGATTGACATCTACGCTAATATTAGTCTGTTTCTTTCTTATTCCGAGGTCACCTTAGCCAGCCGATCCGGTCCTTATCCAGCCCAGATGGTCACTGCAGTCACCAGACACAGTCCGTATCCAGATCAGGTGGTGGATCAGCACCTAGAGACGACCTCTACAGCCCTGAACGTCAGCAGATACCAGGACACCTAGATGAGCCCCAGAGACAGATCCCCAGTGAGGACCTCGACAGCCATCGGGAAAAGACCACTGGAACCAGTTGAGCCTTTACAATCTGACTTTGCTGCAGTTGGAACAAACTACTGGTTCGTCTGGCCAGAGGGGAATTGCCCCCCCAACTAAGCTTGGTTTCTCCCGACGTTATTTCTCCGTTCTGTCACCGATGGAGTTTTGGTTCCTTGCCGTTGTCGCCTCTGGCTTGCTTAGTTTGGGACACTTCATTTCCAGCGATATCACCAACTTGATTGCACAGATACTTTTTAAACTGAACTGAGCTGGATGATGCCATCACTGAATTCAATAATGAAATTCCTTTAACTTAAAAATTAGCGTTTAACCCTTTTCGATTCTTGTCAAATTCGCCAAAAAAGGCATACCCAAAGTAAATTACATGCTGTTCTTGAACCATTTGGTTTATATGCATGGTTTTTGGTCTCTTTTGAAATGTGACACTCTGAGGTTTGTGTCTCAACAGTCAGAATCACTGTAAGTCTTACTGACATACTTTGAAAACAATGAAAAAGAAAAAATATGCCTATATTTTTTTGTAAATAGAAGCCTGCAGATGACTATAGCTGTGATCTATGAGCTGGAAAATACAATGGGATCACAGAATGAAGCCTTAACAAGCCAAATTTCCCATTTGATAAACAACATATTAGAAAATGAGTGTTTTACACACGTTTATCTCAGTTTATGTCTAGGCGCTTCCCAAAAAAAGACACTTGGAGACTCCAAATGACCCTTTGTAAGCAATGACACATAAAATGCTGTAATTCTTGAATGCTTTAATGTAGTCATTATTATGGGCTCCAATGAAAGGTTACACTTAGAGCTATTCAATTTCTAATCCAGATTCACTGTGAATAATTGCTGACACATAGTAACGTCTCGGTTACGTATGTAAACCTCGTTCCCTGAAGGAGGGAATGGAGTTGTCACGTCGGAGGACCGACAAATTGGGATCTCGCTTAGAAAGACCAATCTACTTCGAGTGTAAACTAAACGAGCCAATGTACATTGGCATGCGATTATTGCATCCAGCTGCCGCTGATCACAGCGTGAGTATATGTAGGCAGCAGGTGCAGCGCATATTCAGCTTTTCGCTGAGGAGCCGAGCCGGGATCCGGCCGCTCAGCGGTGGTACAGCAGCCGTGGCGACGGGATGTGACATCTCCATTCCCTCCTTCAGGGAACGAGGGTTACATACGTAACCAAGACGTTCCCTATCAGTCGGTCACTCGAGGACAGATGAATTGGGATCCCTACCAAAAGACCATGGATACTACCCTACCAGTGCCCCGTGGAAGCCTCCTGCACCATTACTTTTTGGCACAGGCTAGGGCCCCCATAGGAAGACCAGTTACAGTTGCTATGGCACTACCCACTCAGTAGGACTAGATAACACTAGGAAACGTACCCATTCAGCTTAGAACAGGAACGCTGCGGAAGCCCTGACCTTCCCGAGGGAGGTTCAGAAGCAGTTACACATATGGACATAACTTAATTCAATAATGAAATGCCTTTAACTGAAAACATAGTGTTTAACCCTTTTCGATTGCTGTAAAATTATCCTAAAATGCCTAAAAAATGCATACCCAAAGTAAATTGCATGCTGTTCTTGGACCATTTGGCTCGACTGTCTGCAAAGGCTCGAACAGGCCCTGCTGTAGTGCCGTGAGCACTAGAGACAGGTCCCAAGAAGGTATAGAGGTGGGGCGTGAAAGATTCAACCTGCCCCCCTAAGGAACCTGATGACCCAGTCATGCTTCCCCACCGACTTCCCTTGCACGGGGTCGTGGTTGGCAGCAATCACAGCTACATAGACTTTGAGGGTGGAAGGAGACAGCTTTCGCTCCAACCCTTGCTGCAAGAAGGACAGCACGACCCTAATAGGGCAGTGCCGGGGGTCTTCTCTGTGAGAAGTGCACCATTCGACGAACAGGTTCCACTTAAAGGTCTAAGCATGTCTCGTAGATTGCGCTCTCGCCGAAATGATGGTGTCGAGTACCTCTTGGGGTAGGTCACCTAGAACATCTGCGTCCCATCCAGAGACATGAAGGTTCCAGAGGTCTGGACGCGGGTGCCACAAGGTGCCCCATCTCTGAGTCAGTAGATCCTTCCTCAGAGGAATCTGCCAAGGAGAGGCTGTCATGAGGAGCATCAGCTCTAGGAACCTGGTCCGAGTGGGCCAGTATGGCGCCATGAGCAGGATCTGCTCCTCGTCCTCCCTGGTCTTGCACAGTGTCTGTGCGAGAAGGCTCACTGGGGGAAATGCATACGTGCAAGGGACCGCGGCCATCTGTGTGCCAGGGACTCCGATGCTGAGTGTTCCCTCGGTCAAGGAGTAAAACAACTGACAATGAGAAGTCTCTGGGGATGTGAATAGGTCTACCTGTGAGAGTCTGAAATGTTTCCAAATCAGCTGGACCATCTGGGGATGGAGTCTCCACTCTCCGGGGACCGCAGCTCGTGACAGCTCGTTGGCTGTCTGGTTGAGCAAGCCCGGAATGTGAATGTCGCGAAGTGACCTCAGATGCTTCGGACTCCAGAGGAGGGGGTGGTGGGCGAGTTGCGACATGCAATGGGAGCGTAGACCACCTTGTCAGTTGAAGTACGCAACGGTCGCAGTGTTTTCCGTGTGGATCAGTGTGTGCTCACCTCATAAGCGCCTCTTGAGACGGTTCAAGGCCAGGTGTACTTCCAGCAACTCTAGCCAGTTGATGTGCCAGTGCAGTTGGGGACCCGTCCAAACCCCCCACACTGCAAGCCCATTGAACGTGGCCCCCCAGCCCTTGGCGGAAGAATCCATGTAAACCACAGCCTGCCTGGAGACCTGTTCCAGGGGCACTTCAGCCCGAAGAAACGAAAGGTCTGACCACGGGGTGAAAGTTTGGCAGCAGGCCAGTGTGACTCAGACCCAGAGCGTGCCACGCTGACACACCCAACTCAGGACTCGGCCATGGAGCCAGTGTTGAAGCAGTCTCATATGGAGCAGCCCCAGTGGCGTGACTGCCGCCGCAGCCGCCATATGCACCAGGAGCCTCTGAAATTGTTTCAGTGGTGCTGCCGTCCTGCTCTTGAACGTATTCAAGCAGTTCAACACCGACTGAGCATGTTCCTGTATGAGGCGCGCTGACTGATTGACCGAGTCCAACTCCAAACTGAGAAAAGAGATCCTCTGCATCGGGGAGAGTTTTCTTGACCCAAAGGCCCAACTGGCTAATGTGCGAGAGCACCAAATCCGTGTTCGCAAAACTGTTCCTGAGACTGAGCCAGTATGAGCCAGTCATCGAGGTAGTTGAGAATGTGCACGCCCTTTTCTCTCAAGGGAACAAGGGCTGCCTCCGCTACTTTCGCGAAGACACGGGGCGATAGGCACAGCCCGAAGGGCAGGACCTTGTACTGATATGCCCGTCCTTCAAACACAAACCGCAGTCTGACCTGTGGTCCGGAAAGATCGACACATGGAATTACGGGTCCTTCAGGTTGACCGGTGCAAACTGTTCTGGGGGACGGATGCATCCGAAGATGCGCTTCTGTGTGAGCATCTTGAAAGGAGGTTTATAAAAGGCCCAGTTCAAGATGTGCAGACCCAAAATTGGTCATAACCCACCGCTTTTCTTGGGTACAATGATGTAAGGGCTGAAAAACCCTGCCTTCTTATCGGCTGGAGGGACTGGTTTCATCACATCCTTTGCCAGTAGGACAGCGATTCCCTCACAAGACATGGGTGACAGCTGCCTCCACTGCTGTGAGGTGGATGCCCCTGAACTTGGGAGGACGCCGTGCGAACTGAATCGCATAGCCGAGTAAGATGGTCCACAGGAGTCAGCGAGACGGCTGGGCAGCTCCCCGGCACCCAGACACCATACAAGCGGGACCACCAACGTACCCGCGGTAGGGCAGCGAGGTGGAACGCAGGGACCTGGCCCGTGGCGGACCGAGGAGGGGTGTGAGTGTGCAGTGCACACTTTCCTGCTTCCACAGTTTGGCAGAGGGTGCGTGAGTAGCCTTTGATGACGCTCCCGAACCGCCAACTGCTGCCTGCTGGCGAGAGGGAGGATGAGTGAGGTCCGGAGCTGATCCGTCCATGACTCTCCATGCCCTCTTGGGACCCAGAGACAGAGACAACCGCTTCCTGTCGAGATTTTTATAACAACAGATTATCCACCCGGCCCTTCTCTGGGGGAGGGAGAGATGCACTTACCCTCTCCTAAAGCAGTTCCCTCTCTCTCTGGGTCACCCGTCCCAAGGCCTCTTGCTCCTCCGCTTACCGCCAGTTGACAGGGGCCAGGACGGGTGGGGCGGCCTGCCTATGCCTAGCTCAACAGCACCGCTTTTGAAGGCTGCTGCGGATGCGGTGCGGAAGCGGGGGTGGACGCAGGGGGTCGCCCTCGGCGACAAGCAGACTGGGTGCTGCAACCGCCGAGGCAGGACGTGTTGGATCTCCTCAGTCTGCTCCTGTGCAGCCGGGAATTGCTGGGCCATGTTACCGGTCGCCAAAGAGGCCAGTCTGGGATACAGGAACCTTGAGGAATCTAACTTTGTTGACGTTCCAATGTCAACCAGACACAGCCAGAGGTGGCGCTCCTGGACATCACATGACCCAGAGACCGAGCCATAACCTTCTTTGCTCGTGGCGTGAGGTCAGGTGCGGTACGGAGCTCTTTCAGAAATTCCAGATCGTGACCACCCACGTGCATGTCCCTCAGTGCTTTTAGCCTGAAGAACCTGCAGTAACGCCATAGCGTGAGGTGGAGGCAGCATCTCCACAAGCCACATAAGCCTCGCCGGAGAGACCAGATGAGTACCTACAGGCCCGGAAGAGGAGGCACGGTTTGCCCTGCCGGGTGGAGACGGTATAAGGACACACTTGCATCGCAACTGACCGCTCCACCAGGGGGATCCCCGTATACCACCTAGCTGAACAACATGATGGTGTTTAGTTCCTGAATGAATCAACCGTTTAAATTATTTGGTTCAATCACAATTAACAGTGACTTGGTGACACATGCAGGCGGTTTTAATTTCACATGTAAAGTATCTTTTCTTTTTTTATTATCATTTATAAGTATTCAACATTTCATGTCTTATATATGAAAACATTAATTCTGCATTTGTAACTGCAGGTTAAATTCATTCATGCCCTGCTTTAAACAGTGTGTAAATACATCTAAATTCTTCAGATGAAGCTTCTGTGTTTCCTCTGCATTGCAAAGATGAATTTAGTTGATACTGATTTAATTTGCCTGGTAATAGCCCAAATGTCTTATTAGTCTAAATAACTATCTTATGAGATAGTTTAATTAAAAACAACTAGTTTGAGATTTGTAGGCCTGTCTCAGGGGTGTCAAACTCAGTTCCTGGAGGGCCGCAACCCTGACGAGTTTATTTCCAACCCTGCTCCAACACACATACCATGCAGTTTTATCTATATAGTTTGTATACACTGTGTACGGCTGTGGTGGCCCTCCAGGAACTGAGTTTGGCACATTTGGCCCATCTAATTTTTGCCTCCCTCCCACTGTAAATTTGTAACTAAGTAATTTTTTAAGTACATTTTAAATGAGCTACTTTTTACTTTTACTTAAGTAGATTTTTAGACTTGTAATTTTACTTGTACTTAAGTAAAAATTCATTAATGTAATGGTACTTTTACTTGAGTAGAATATTTACGTACTCTTTCCACCTCTGGATGTAACTGCTCGGCATCGAAGCAAAAAGCTGAATATGCGCTGCACCTGGTGCCTACTTATACTCACGCTGTGATCAGCAGCAGCTGGATGCAATAATTGCATGCCAATGTGCATTGGCTCGTTTAGATTACACTCGAAGTAGATTGGTCTCTCTAAGCGAGATCCCAATTTGTCGGTCCTCCGACGTCATGTCGAGAGTGACCGACTGATAGGGAACTGAAGCATAAACACATTATAGTGACATTTATACATAGAATCCAAAATTTGTACTCTTGTAAATAACATATCTATTTATAATTTATAATCTAATTACATTTGTCCACTATATTTCTATTTCTGTAGATAGCATATTAATTAATTTCAGTTTTTCAGTTATATTCCATTCCTTCTGTATTATTCCTTTGTATGTCTGCACTATCATCTGTAAATTCTTCTGCACTGGAAGCTCATGTCACCTGGACAAATTCCTTTTGTGTGTAAATATACTTGTAATAAAGCTCTTCGGATTCTGATTATTGTGTTTTTGACGATTTGTTGTTGTCATGTCCCTCAGTATTTGGCTTTTTGCTGAATGCTACCAGACTTCATTCAATTCACTATCAAAAGATTGTCTGTGATATAAAAAAGTTATGTCATTATATACATTTGTGTCCTCATAAACCCCACAAACATGCACACAACACACAAACACGTGCACAAGCACCCAAAAACACGCACGCAGAGACCGGAAGTTAGCCGAAAGATCTCAAAACAAACACATACCTCAACATATACTGTAAAATATGTATAAGATACATAATTATATGTATAATATATATATATATATATATATATATATATATAATTATATAAAATAATAAAACACTTATTTTTTAAAGTAAAAGTCACCTACAAAAAATAATCCTTCATCCAAAAACAACCCCTCTGCTTCAATGGATGAAACATCGCTCTCTTCGTCAGAAATGCCGTCTTTGTCATGCCGAGCACATTGTTTAACAACTTCTTAGAGCAAAAAGTTATTTTTTCTCATTCTTGTTCTCGTTCTCTTTATTCGCCATAATTATAGGCATAATGATCGTTTACCTGTAAACTCTCCCGGAGCGCATGTTTACACACTCAACGCGTAGGTGACTGTGATCTTTGCACACACACTTTAGAGCAAGCTAACTTGAGTCGACCACCTAAAAGTATAAAATCCATCTGTTCAGAAGCTTATTGGCTATCATATACGACAGTCATTTGCAGACTCTAATGCAATTGGATCGATATTCTGTCCGTCAAAGAGAGGCGGCCCCATCTCCAATGCTGGACGCTCTTTGGCTACCACTGACTGTAGACCCCTCTAAGATGCACCTATTGGCTCAAATAATGTGTCCATCAAAAGGCCAGAGTTCAGCGGCCATTTTGACACCAGAAACTCTGCTTTGTTTACATGTGAACAAATGCTACTTTGTAGAAAATGCAGAAGAATTGATAGCACCGTCGGCTAATTTGAAATGATACTACTAGATTCTACAAAAAAAACTTTTTCTGTGCAAAGTAAACTAAAACAACGACTTTATTCAACAATTCTTGAATTCTTTATTTTGGAGAATATCCGCTGGACGCAAGCAGAGTGCGTCTGTGCTTTTCTCTGTAAGCCGCACCTCACTGATACGTCTTTTACGTTTGTTTAAGCTTTGATTTTAACAAAAACAGCATATCCATTATGCGGCTGTCACAGAACAGCATACGCTGCTTGCGTCCAGTGGATATTTTCCAAACGGATGCTACGCTGAAGCAGAGGAGACAAATTGTTGAATAAAGTCATTATTTTTATTTTCTTTGCATACAAAAATATTCTCATGGCTTCATAACAGTCAGATTGAACCCTTGATGGCAGATGGACTATTCTGACATTGACAGTGTAATTTACTTGGCAGTCAATGGGACAGTCAACAACAACCTCCTAGTTTTAATCAAAAATATCTTAAATTGTGTTCTGAAGACAAACAAAGCTTTTACAGGTTTGAAACGACATGGGGGTTTGTGATTAATGACAACATTTTCATTTTGGGGTGGAGTAACCCATTTACGGGAATTTCTACAACAATGTTTGGCAAGCCAAGCAGCCAGAAGCCCTGGTTATTACCTCATAATATCCCTCCATAATATCCCTCCATCCACCAATGTATCCCTCCATCGGTGGATGGGGCTACAAGAAAAAATTGGAAGAGGAACTACAACTTCACTCTTCACATTTACTGCCCAAATTGGCAGATCCCCATTCGACAGAGGGGCCATTCCTTCACGAGCTAAAATGACTTAAGGTAGGACAGACTCCATACATTTCCTTTCAAATGATTCTACATTAAATAAAAGCTTAGATTGAATGTTTGATTCTGTTATGTAAAGTAACTGAAGAAAACTGGTGATCACAAAATACGTTTTCGTTTGTCTTTTGAGGGCAGAGGTTATAGTTGAATTCAACAAAGGTGCAATTTTGAGTTTCTGTGTTGTTGTGATTGTTCCTGCAAACAGCAACTTGTCATGTAAGTAGCAGGTACATAATGCCATCACCATATTCGGAAGGGGAATTAACCCAAAAGGAGGCTGTAGTGATACAACTTGCTATTTTCTTGAAAAATAATTCAAATTGGAACTGTTTTAGCCTTAAAATAGGAATCAAAGGAACTGTAACTCAAGGTGATGAATTAAAAGCATGATTGACAAAAGACATAAATGTTGAAAGAGTTGAATTAGATCAATAGATAAGATCAAAAGATCAATATTGTTATCCTGAGATTTTTTTTTTACTTTTTAACTTTTTAAATTAATAAATAAATGCAGAAATGCATATGTGGAGCACTATGTGAGAATTATGAAATTGAGACATACAAACTTTTATGGGAATTATAATATATTTTGATTTGTGTATTGACACAAATGGGTCAGGAAACTTACATAAAGCTGATAAATTGATGCTTCTAAAAGAGATAAATAAACACTAAGTCATTAACCTCGTGTTTAAATCTTATACTCTGTATCTGAAGACATCTAGAATTTGTATTCTGTTATCACTGGGAGACAGTATGAAAAGTTGATCCATTGCAGAGTTTAGTTAGTTATATAGATAGCTATTGTGCATAGTGTTGATTGAGAACGAAATTGGGTGACCAAGTTAAATGGAAATTTTGATTTAAACCGATATAATAGACATTTCACTGTAATTCTAGTTTCTAGTAAAATATGAAAGACAGATGATTATTTGCTATTATATTATACACCATATTCCATATTGATTAGAGGAGTTTATTTGCTCTTTTTTGCATTTTGCAAAGAAGAAACTGCTTGCTGCTTTTCTGCAAAGAAAAACTGGCTTATTAATAGAATGAGGAACTGCTGCTGTCCAGATGAGACTTATAAAATCTAGAAGAAATTGTTAAAAATTTGAATTTAAATGCAGAGCTGAATGTTCAGAGACAACTGTGATAAGAATGTACAAAGATCCAATTTGATGCATGCGGTTTTCTGAATGTTCAAGTTTTAGATGTGACCAAGCAGCTCCTATACCAGCCGCCTTAACAAATAGTGAAGAGTGAATACACTGGATACTGCTCAATTAATGGGAGAGAAGCAGGGATAGAGAATGAATGAGAATGAGAATGAGCTTTATTGCCAGGTATGTTTACATATACAAGGAATTTTTTACAGGAATTCTAGAAATTCTTATGAGTAAAATATCTCTGAAGTATATTCCCATTCATATTCACTATTTTGATCACTCCAGGGTGATTGTGAACTTGAAATTACCCAGCCATGGCTTCCTGTTTCACAAAAACCTAAATAGGAAGGTAAACAAAGCCCAAATTATCTTAATCATTCATTACAATGAGAAAAGCCAAATAATATATTTCTGATGTGCAGCAAAAGATAATTGAGCTTCACAAATTAGTGAAGTGGCTTTAAGAAAAGAGCTAGAGCAGTGACAATTCCCTTTTCCACCATCAGGGTAATAATTGAGAATTTCCAATCAACATAAAATGATACGAAACTGCCTGGAAGATGACGTGTGTCTATATCGTCCTAATGCACGGTGAGAAGGAGAGTTTTAGTTGCTAAAGATTCCCCAAGGACGACAGCTGGAGAATTGCAGAAAATAGTTGAGTCTCGGGGTCAGAAAGCCTTTAAAAAAAATGCAAACAGCACCTACATCACCACATGTTGTTTGGGAGGGTTTCAAGAAAAATTATTCTAGCTCATCCAAAAACAAACTCCAAGATATTCAGTTATCAGACACAACTGGAACTTCAAATGGGACTGGCTTCTATGGTCAGATGAAACAAAAAAATAGCTTTTTAGCAGCAAAAACTCATGTGAACACAGGGATAAAAAGTACCCCATGTGTTCAATGAAATATACTGCTTTATTTTTGATGTTGTGGGCCTATATTTCTGCTGGATGTCTTGGACATCTTGTTTGGACACATGGCAATATGGATTCTATCAAATACCAACAGATAAAAAAAACAATAAGTGACTGACTCTGTCAGAAATCTTATAATGGGCCATGTTTGGATCTTCCAACCATACAATAATCCAAACACAAACCTAAAAAATGGGTCACTGAGCACAAAACCAAGCTTCTGCTATGGCATTCCAGTCCTCTTACCCTATAGAAAATGAGTGGGCTGAACTGAAGAGAAGAAGCACCAACATGGAGCTGGGAATCTAAAGGGTCTGGAGTGATTCTTGATGAAGGAATGGTCTCTGATCTCTTGTCAGGTGTTTTTTAACCTCATCAGGTTTCAAATTAAGAGCTGTTAAACTGGCAAATGGAGGTTTAAAAAAATATTGAATAAAAGGGTTAACTAATTGTTGGCAATGTGTATTAGAGAAAAAACATTATTTTTTATAATGATATCACCCCACCCATTTTAAATTCTTATTATCAAATGAAAGGTTAGACTTTTGTGAATTTTTGTAATAAAAGATCAAAAGGATTAACAATGCAGATTCATTTTCACAGCCTTCTTTGGTCATATTTACCAAGGGTGTCGATATTTTTGTCCATGACTGTATGTACAGGTATTATATGTGCAAATGTAAATAAGTATGTGTGTTAAATAAATAATGTATAATAGTGTTGTGTGTTCCACGTTTATTGTCAAGTGTTCATGAGATGAATTGCCTGAGGGAAGAAACTGAGCCTGGCCTAAAACACTGTATTCGAATTTTAGGTGTCCATCAGGCAGCCTGGCACACAAAATGCAATGACAAGGTGTCGTCGCATTTTAATGCTTTTTTTTTGCCTTTCCAGTTGAACCCACTCGATGCAGTGCTGCACATTCAAAATATTGTGCAAATCGAGAAGATCAATGTGGAGAAGATGTTGTTTACCTCAAAACTGAAAACCAAGCCGTTCACACAGAACGCATATTTATTGCATTTTCTAGAGGGACGTCTATCATCATTGCACTCGCTTCTCACACAAGAGAGCCCAAAACCATGTCAAATTAATGTAAGCTCAACTTAAAAAAAATATGTAATTACTAGATTAAGAAATTATCTTGTTAGTGAACGTGCATATTAACAGCGTAAACACGAACCTTGCGGTCATATGATTACATTTTAATAAAAAACATGTATTAAGCGATGATAAATCTTTTGAGTTTAAAGCGGCTCTGTCAGAAAGGTAGTGTGTGCCCTGACAGAGACGCGCTGTTTTGAGCTATGTGCTCTTTTCCTAAATTCATAACTTACATCTCACAGATATATTCTCCATCTGTAAATGTTAGACAGCCATAGAAATATTTCCATCTTGTGATTCTCCGCTAAACTCCACAGACTTGGTTCTGAACGCGCGCCAAACAGACAGAGCTCAATGAAATAAGAGCGCAATAACTCTGACTAAAATTGACATTTTCCTGAAATGTTTGTAGTTGGACATTTTAAACCTACAAGTAAGTGTATTTGTATGATAGCACTAACTGTAAAGTGACTGTAATGGGGTAATCAAAATAGCATTTTTACTCAATTAGCCTAGTCTGTGCTTTTGTCATTTTTTGGTTTAGTAAATTTAACTTTGCTTTAAAAGCATTATTTTTGTTTTTAGATCGCAATGTTAGAATGCAATGTGATTGTAACCCTTTTTGCACATTATATATGCCTACATGGTTTCATTAACTTTATTTATTTGTTTAATCCAAATACAAAATACAGAGATTTGTACCGTATACCGCAAATCAGCCAAAAAATACAGAGATATAAATTTCTTGCTCATATTGCCCAGCCCTACTTGGAAGAAACGTGCATTTAGTAATATTTAGCTCAATGCGCCCTCTTGTGGCCTCAGGAGAAAAGCCAATTGCTTTTTTTTCTAACTGAATTTATGCCTTTTAAATTTGAATATAATTAGAATTTTGTTTATATTTTTGTAAAAATTTCGAATGTAGTTTTTCAGACAATTGCATAGCCCTAGTGTGCAGTGCTCTGTAGCGTCGACCAGATGGCAACAGTTCCAAGAGGGAGTGTGCTGGATGTGAGGGGTCCAGATTAATTTTGCCAGCTCCTTTGCTCACTCTGGATGAGTAAAGTTCATGGAGAGTTGGGAGGGTTGTACCAGTGGATTCGCTCAGCAGTCCGGACTACTCTCTGTTGGAGGTCAGATTTGGTAGCTGAGTATTTGGCCTGTTTATGAGTTTTGCACTGAACCATTGTTTGTCATTGCTGTAAGTTAAATGATACCTTGTAGGACATATGCACATATTTTCACAGAAACTGATATTTGATGTTACAGTCTCTGTGAGCTCATCCGGATTGGTGTTCAAAAACAGTCCAATCTGTGAGGTGGAAACAGGCTTGTAAATCCTGCTCTGCTTCATTCGTCCATCTTTTTACAGTCCTTAATACAGATTTAGCTGATTTCAGTTTCTGCCTGTAGGTCGGTATAAGATGAACCAAACAGTGATCAGAGAGTCCTAAAGGTGACAGTGGGACAGAGTGGTATGCATCTTTTATTGTGGTGTAACAGTAGTCCAGTATATTACTGTCTCTGGTGGGACATGTAACATCACGGGAGAGATTTGCTTTATTAAAGTCCCCTAGAATGATTAAAACAGAATCCAGGTGTTGTTGCTTGGTCTCTGTGATCAGATTAGCGAGTTTCTGTAAAGCCAGGCTCACGTGCGCTTGCGGAGGAATGTAAACACTCTCGAGAATGAACGAGCAAACCTCCTGTAGCAAATAGAACAGCTTAAAGTTAATGAAGAGCACTTCTAGGTCTGGACAGTACATCTTCTTTAACACAGTCACATCTGTACACCACCTTTCGTTGATGTAAGAGCATGTCCTTCCACCATGCGATTTCCCCATTGATTCTGCAATCCACTCTAAACCGCTGAAAGCCCGGCAGATGTAACGCGCTGTCCGGAATGGCATCATTCAGCCAGGTTTCAGTGAAACACAGAGCAGCAGAGTTTGAAAAATCCTTGTTTGTCCGGGTGCACCATGTGCAGTGCAATCTTATGTGTCGATACTGCTGCAGAGAGAAGAGGATGTGGCTGATAGGCCTTCAGCTCCCCTCCTGAAAGAGGAAGTTGACACTTCTGAGGGGCCAACAATGGAGCCAGACTGGTTCAATGCAGGAAAAGGTGACATTTTCACTTGAAACTTTTCCTAAAGACTAATAAGAGACCATCCTGTGATGCAGAATTGTGGCAGGATTTGTAAAAAGCCAGAAGTGGCAGGAAAACAACAGAGGGCACAGACAACAACAACAGGCCTTTGAGTGCCACCACTGGCTGACAATCCAATGCAACAGCATTGAGGAGATCAATTGACTGACGATCCACACAGAAGGACTTGTATCCCCTCCATTACCGCAGGAAGTAGGCGTGCTGAGGGTGCACCCCCTGGCGTGTAGCCCAATAAAAGGGGGGGCTGGGGGTGCGGTATTAAAAAATAAATAAATGATAATTTTGTAACAGAAAATAAATAAAACTCATTTTATTAATTTGCATATTCATTACAATTAATAGAAAAAAAGAAGCCTAGGCCTACAACGACAATAAGCAACAGTAGAACATGAATTAAGTTGAATCAAATTGATTGTGAAAGACGTTTCAACTTAAACTTAGGAAGTCGCTTGTTGCCATGACTTTTTTATCGTATTATTACCTGCACCGTGCCAAAATCAAGAATTAATGACAATTTCTACAGCCATTACAAAGATACTGCAGAGAAAGATCGAGAGGGTCTATTTACCTATTTAACCAATCTCGCATCTGCAGCGCTTATTTTGATCTTTAACGTTAGATCTCTCCTATTCTTGGAACAAAATTAATTCTTAAGGTTGATTCACTATTAGGCTACTCTTAATGAAAACAAAAAACCCACACACAACATCAGTATAAGTAGCTTATATTAAACATATTTTATTTTATTAACTGACTGAATAAGACATACCTGCATTGTAAAAAATATATGAAAGGTTTTTAGATTTTCCCCTTACTTCAAACGAATGCTTATTGGCTCATTATTGTTATCATTATTAATAATAATAAAAATGGCTATAACCTTCAATGACAAAATCACTTAGGCCTTTATTAAAATGTGAACTTTTATTAACAACATGAATAAGGGAAATATGTTTTACCTGCATTGTAACACAAATAAATAAATGTTCTTTGGATTTCCCCTTTCTTTAAAATGATCATAGTTTGGGGTTAATTATTAGCCTATTAATTAAAACACATCAGCCATAAAATAGTACAATGGCAAATTCACATAGGCCTATATTAAACATCTAACTTTTATTAACAAAATGAATAAGACAGATATAGCTTACTTGCGTTGTATAAGGTCTTTTCTCTCTTTTAAAACAAATGTTTTGTGGTTTTATTTTTTTAATGTATGAAAATAGCAATAATAAAGTCAAACTCGCTTATATTAAATGAATAAATGAAACTTTTATTAACAAAAATTGCGCTTTTAGATCATATTGTCTCGCATCACTCCCCCCACCCCTTTATTTATCAGCCCCCCCCCCCCCCCCCCGCTCAAAATATGTTCCCGCGGTGATTCCCTCCCTTAGGGCACAGGTGCTGCATATTCCATGACCACTACAGAGACCACTTAAAATTGTGTTAATTATAATATTATTGTGATTCATTTCAGTTACTTACTCGTCTCAAAGCAGTTTTTTGCATTCTCTGTTAAACAAAAATTCTGAATCTGCTTTAATAGGTACAATTCCAGTCCTACTGTACTTCTGAAGGAAGGGAAAGAACATTAAGTTACATATTGTGGAAGTTTGACTCACCAAACCGCTAAATCTGGGCTGGATTTGGAATAGTGAGGGCGATTACATTAACAATTTTGGCCAATTATCTGGGTATAAGATCAATTGGAAAAAATCTGCATTGATGCATTTAAATAATTTATTTGTTAATTGACCATCTTTTATTGTAATTGTTACCAGTTTTAGATATTTGGATATAGAGACCTCCTGTCTCTATACAGAATAGCTTTGAAAAAATTCCAGGGTATATATATATATATAATCGTGTAGAGAATTTTGACTCATTGGTCAACATTACCTTTATCTTTACACGCCCAGGTTTCTTTCATTAATATTGATATTTTACCTTGCATGATTTATTTTCTGCTATGATCCCCCTGTCACCACCTTTAGATTATTAGTCTAAATCCCCGCCCCATATAAAATATCCAACACTGCAGCACAGGGATGTTGGTGGACTTGCACTACCTGACTTTAAGCTTTATCATTGGGCGTTTATCTTGTGCCCTCTCACAGTGTGGCTGAATCCTGATTCGAATGTATCTCGGCAACTGATTTAATTTAATCTGGCTGTACTATATAGACTACAGGATTTGATCTATTGCAACATTCCATTAAAGAATGTGAAACAACGTATTGGTCCTGTAATGTCATATCTTCTTTCTATCTGGCAGGCTGCCTCAAATTTGTCCCATAATGATCACAATTGACATTTCATTCCCTATTATTCCGTAATCACAAACTTCTTTCAGTTAATAAAACTTTTTTTTCTCTGGTTGGAGTGATAAAGTGATCAATGTTTTGTCCGATGTTTGGGGGGACAATGGTTTACAGTCCTTTAATTATTTACGAGCAAAATATAATTGACCAGGCACTTCTTTTTATTTTATCTGCACTTGAGATCTGCCATCTGGGTCCTTTAGGGCTCTAGTATTACTTGTCTCACCTTACATAAATTGCTTACTTCATATGAGGGTACACAGGGTATGGTTTTTGTTGTATATGTCATTTGTGGAGGCTTCTTATAAAAGGTTACCAATTGAGGGTATTTGGTACAGAGATGTTAATGGGGCTGGCTCAGAGTAATAACAAATGTTGGGATTCAATATGGACAAATCTCAAACATTTCTCTAAAATATCCTAATCATCAGTTGATTCATTTTAAGAGGATTCATAGGATGTATCTAACTTACAGGAAGCATCAAGATTTCCACCTCCCCTTCATGTAACTTTTGTTCAAAGGGATGCATTGGTATACCTCCACTCTCTCTAGCATGGACTCACTGGATGCAGTCGTTTCTGGGCATTGCAAATGTAGAGCTTTCACCATCAAGATTACATGGATCTTCTCAAAAGACACGGCATGGATAGATTCAATGTCAAAAAATCATATGGGTGTAAGACCTTTGTCTTATGTTTCTAACTTTATGCTTTCAGTTAATGTATTTGGTTCCTGTTTTGCACTATTTTGAAAATGTTTTATTATATTTTCAAGGTATTATTGGGAGAAAGGGATGGAGGGTTTGGTTGCATTTGATGTATGGGAGGGTTACATGGGGAGAAAAGGATTAAAATATTTATTTGTATTTTTGTATGTAGATTCTATAACATAATAAAAAGTTGATCACAGAAAAGAAATTCAGCTAAATGAATAATTTTAACTGGAACTATATTTAATAATAAACTGTAATTAAATCAACTTTAATGTACTCTTTTAGTATATCCTATAATATATCCTAAATACCATGGATATGTCATATATACCTTGTTTGTAATGTGTCAGAAAAAGAGTAAATGCTTACCACAATATGCCCCAATGGTAAAGCGTCCTAAAATCATCATTTCAAATGACCTGCTGATTTTGGACATGCCCATCAGGCCTCCACCAATAAACGCGAGGACGTTATTGATAAGCATTGCTTTCCTCCTAGCATAAACAGAGAACATAAAATATTGTACCTGTATGTAACACAATTGAAACATTTTGATTTTAAAATTTCAAGAAACGGAACAGAAATCCCATTAATTTCCTCCATATATTGAAAGGTCATTTTTTTCACCTCTGCTGACAGTATATTTTCTGTTGTTCTTGTGAACAGAAGTACAAGTGAGTACAGGTACATTGGGGTACCCCAATGTTATGCATGCCAGCTAAAATCAAATCACAAAGGAAAGCACTGTGGCCATCTCGGTCTAAGAAATCTTAAGGACTGGTCAACATTTCCTATATAGCTGTTGTAACCCATTACTGGAGACATGAATGCCTGTATCACCACTATGCCCTTCAACAAAGTTGCCCTATTGTAAGAGTCGATAAAATCACTTTGGATTAATTAGATAAACAATAACCCAGTCCTTTCTTAAACTTTTTCTCTTGATGGTATGGTTTGCATTTGCCCATCCCCTTCCTGCATTTCTTCACTCCTTCTTTATTTTCTTTCACTCTCCTTCTTATTAATCACTACACTATACATAAAAATAGATATTATAATATTCTATTATTGATACCTTGACACTGATGTTGGTTTTACAATGGTTTTACAATCAGTTAATACATTACGAAACTAATCATTATCATTGATGTGCCACAATATTCAAGTACCGTTTCCAATCTTAAGTCCGAACATTATTTGTTTGTAGTTACATTAAGTTTCATATATAATAAAAAGTCAATATAGAGCTGACCTGCCAAAGAACTCTGAGACTATTCCCACAGAGAAGGAGGAAAGCATGCCTCCAACAGAGAAGATGGCAACAGAGAGTGACCACAGAGATGTCAGAGTTTGTAAAGGGATTTGTTCTGCGTATCTTTCCATCCATGTTGAGTTATATTCCTGCTCAATGATCTGAGGTCAGATAGATGGAGAAACAGGGGAAGACAAGAAGAGGCTGACATGAGATATTAGCACCCCTAGGAAATATTCAGCCCCATATCACATTAAAATTATTATGCTACAGAATTAGTTATTTTTATGTTTTGTATATTACTTTTTACTCTCTGACAGAAAATATCTTTCTTTTCACATTTGAATGCAAATGCCTAGAATTTATTTATAAAGCAGGAGAAAGGGCTTCAGCTGTGTTGAATCTGAGGCACAGACCAATGCAATTTGTTAGACGTGCATTAATGCAAATTTAAAATTACTAATGTATTACTCACAACACATTTAATTTATAGGAAAAAGTATTGGAGCACATTTGGGGTTTGCATACACTGTTATTCAGACATTTTGGGTCAGAAATATTTTTGAAACATTTGAGATTTCTTTTAATATAATTTATCAAAAATACAGAAAAACTGTAATACAGTGAATATTATTCCAAATTAAAATAAATTTGAATTTGAAATGTAATTTATAGCTGTGATGGTAAAGCATAGTATATATATATATAAGTCCTGGTGCAAGAACAGAGAGATTTACAAAATGTGACCTTTAATAGATGAAACAATAACATAAGCATAAGTTGCATGTTATTTTGGTCTCATCTGTGTAAATGTCACATCTAAATTTTCGCTCTCCGTGTGCCCTCAAAGCACACTCAAGGATTAGATGTTCTTGATTTGCTGTACATTGTAAGAGGTAAACAAGTGTTTTAACACTTTGGAAGCTTATAATGACACATTGGAGTTAAATCAAAAATAATAATTTAAATAGTATAAATATTATTTTGAGGGACTGTAGATGCACTTGAAATGAGCATAGCTGAATATTAAAATGTTATATAATATAGCTAAGACCGCGCTTTTAATATTAGGTCAATGTTCATAAATATAGTCACAATCATTTAGACAACATGATATCCAGCTGTTTCGAAATTAAGCTATAACAATACAGTTATAATATGTCCAAGATGTATATGAGCAACTGATTTAAGTATATATGAATTATTACCTTCTGTGGAGCATTGATGACTCCAATGTTGTAGCCAAATTGAAGAGAGCCCAGAACAGCAGTAAACACTGACAGTGCGAGGGTTCCAGTTATTCTCTGCAGGACACCAAAATGTGCAATGTTTATAAACCGCAATATCACACGTCAATTGAAACAGAACAATTTTATCTGCACACTGTTGGTCAAATCTGTAACACTTTACAGTAAGGTCCCATTATTTAATGTCAATTAATGCTTTAACTTGTCACGGCCGGTTAGAGGGATCACCGTTAATCAGAGTCTGGGTCCAAATGCAGGGAAAAAGGCTTTAATAAATAACAAAAAGGCCAACAAGGCCAAAAAAAAACAATTAGGAAACTGGGATACATAAAACGGCAGCACAGTGCATGTATCCCCAGCGTACTGCTCACAGAGACAAACAAATTCACATCTGCAATTTAGCCAGGCAGAGGGACGGGAGTGAGGTGTATAAATAGTCCAAGATGATGGAGAACACCTGAGGAGTGTGATGAGAGGCATGTGTGTGTGGTTAAGGGAAATTAGTCCAGGAGAAAGGGAGATGGTGACCTCTGGTGGTGAGAGGGAGGAGCGCCAGGCCTGGACTCATGACATAACTGACATTAACATTAACTATAAATCAGCAATAGATATGCTAAAATATTTATTAATCTTTGGTAACCTAGTTAATAAATTAAATATTAAATATTAATATACACAACTTTTTATTTTAATGTAAGTAAATGTTGAAATTAACATTCACAATGATTAATAAATGCTTTAAAAGTATTTTTATTGTTAGGTTATGTTAACTAATATACAAATGGAACTATTCAAATATTGTCAAATATCAAAATTAAACAAATCTGAAATGTAACAGTTACAAAAAAGGAGGTTATTACAGCAATATTGTCATCATCAGACCTGTCTATCTATTATTATGAATATGTATTTTATATTGATAAGTATAGTAATTCTACATTTATGCATTGGATTAAAATGTAAATATACATTTAGAATTTATGTAGATAAACATGTAAGAGAGATATTGATAGTGATCTTGTTAACTGGAGGGCTATGCAAACCCTCAATGACATAATTGCCTCAACCTGTGCATACAACGCAACCATTAAGTCATAGAATACAATGTCTTTACATAAATATGTTCAACATTTGAAATGTTGAAAGCAATATATGCATCTTATTACTCTATCTTCATTTTGTATTAAGGATTGCAGCTTTTTTAAAGCTTTATACTGATTTTTTATCTGTTCTGTCTGTCTGTCTGTCTGTCATGTGTTTATAAGTAAATGGTTCAGTCTGTTCCTATGTCTTTGTGGTTCATGTGGCATTAGCAGCATGGGCCACACACCTGTCGTTTCACTGAGTGACAGCAGTGCAGCACAAATGTGACCATCTCTGTGAAATCCAGGCTAAAGTCTCAAAATTTAATTTTCAGATAACAAGCATCAAAGTTTGATTTCTACCATTAGTTTCACTACAATTTAAATAATTTACATGACTCTACTCAGTCAATATGAAATACATAAAAGTAAAATTTTCACAGAATGTTCTTTACCATATGAATGATGATGTTTTGTAGAAAACAGCAAATCACAAAAAAATGACTTTAGCTGGGTTTTCACAGAGAGGGTCACATATACAACAAATATCTTACAATATGCATATCTAAATTAGATATATATAAAATAAATAAAAAATATGTGTTGCTCATATTTTCATTGTTTCATGATGTAATGCAAAAAAAGAAACAAACTAATGTAATGCAAAAAAGAAACAAACCAAATTACCTTCTTTTTTTTTGCCGGCATGACCCAGCTATTTTGAGATTCGTTTTGTAACGATACACGAAAACAATGTCAAGAGTGACTGTATGTCTGCAAAGCATTTTTATTTTTCAGTTTCAGCTAAATACATTTTTAAAAACTACTATTTTTTATCTGAGATGTAAAAGCAACATATATTTATTTAGTAAACTGTAAATACAGTAAATGTTTCCAATACATTTTTTATGCTTATATCTAGAGGTGTACTGTACTTTTGAAAACATATACAAAACATTAAAGTGAGGTCTTAACACATACTAAGTATTGGTATTCAGCTAGTTACACTTTATCATTCAAAGTCCACTGTGTGACTGCAATGCTTTTACTAATTTACCTCTAGGTCATTTAAAAGCAAAGATTTGACCTTGAAACACGTGACCATTTACATACTTACTCCAACTGCAATGTTGACTTTATTGCCATTTATTTATCTCGCTGGATCGCAATAATTTGGGACAACTTTATCATCTTACCAGAACTGACAGAATCTGCACTGTGGATCTGAATGTGGATTTAATATTCAATCAGACACATTCTCATAATCTATTATTTTAGGTTTTAAAATTAAATAATAACAGCACAGTAAACATAAACAGACTTTTGTTTTAATTATAAGAAATTAAGAATTGGGTTTAAAATGTTTATATTTTAAAGATTCAAGTTAAACAATCATCATCAGAGTGTATCATAGATCACACTATCTAACATACATAATACATAATACATAATCTATATTTTCATTACCTCCCCTCCCAGCTGCTGAAACCCAGCCGGCATGACGCTGAGCGTGCGAGACTCAAAGTCCTGTCAAAGGTCCTGTCTCGCAAGTCTTCTCCAAATAGTATTATTCCAGCACTTATCTGTGAATTGAATTGGTCCTTTTCAACACACACATAGACATGAGCCAGTCAAAAAATAAAGTATAGATTATGTATCTAGACTCAAGTGTTACTCCAGGGTCTATAATTTCCTCTGTGACTCATAAAGTTTGAAGAGGAGGGCATGAGGACACATGCTCACACACTTGTCACCTGCATTTATTTTTGAAGTCTGGGCTGAGGCAGGAGGGGAGGGGTTTAGATCTATGTGAAAACTGTAGCAAAAGTGACTAGACTTTCCATTAGCTCCGGTCATACAAGTTTGGTTTGTTGACGCACAAATTGTCCTTATGTGTCATTGTGTAAAAGAGTACAGTAGCATGGTTTGCATTTTTTGCTTTAGTTCAGTTGTATTAGTTTTTATGTCTCTGCACAGACCTAAAGAGAAAGACACATTGCATTTTGTTTAGAACTGAGACTAATTACTATAAAGTTAAGCATTAATGCACTTTTAGACATTCTGTATATCCTCACAAATAAGCTGAATGTATTATTTTAATATATGGTTTGAGATTTTCAAAGATTCACTTTGTTGGTTCAGCTTCCACCATGTCATTAGCTGGGTCAAGAGAGTCCAGATACCCAACCTGGTGGTTTAGAACCCAACAGCATACCAAGAGTGGTCATCTGGGCTGACCTAGTCTCTATTGTCCAGCTTTTCATAGCTTAAAAATCCCTTTCTATTTAGAAACACATGCCGAAGGGGTCACAAACTCTGCCTATAATCCCCTCCCCACAAACTCATTCCCATGCCACACGAAAAGAATCCTCCCGAACAGGTGTTCCTCAATTGTGGACTGTACCACTTATATCTTGAGGTGTGCAGGGTCTTCTTTTAAATAAAATTTGTGAGACTGGAAGTTAAAGTCTGACACCAAAACAATATGATCAATGCATTGGAAAATTGTCTGACATTGTTCACTCAAATTAAAAGCTCTAATTGCCACACACCCCTGGTAGTTTAACATGATTCTAATTCATGCCACTTTCTCTCCTTTGCTTGTCTTGTTCCTATCAAACAACTTTCTCCTTGATTCTCTGATGATCCTGGCAAAGAAAGGGTGGTTAAATCTGATACCTGTCAGCTAAAGGGCCCCAGCCAGAGTCATGTGTGCCTTTCTCACTGAACCCAGAGAAACCAGATCCCTTAAAGACGGACACAGGGTCTGCTATTGCATTAAAAATGTAGATCCAGCACTCAGTGTAGACCACATGTAACATTTAAAATACATTTTTGATTTGATGCTCTTATTTTATGCATCACCTCATAAAATATAAAAATTACATTTTTCAAATGTGATAACATGTCTAAAATAAAAATAATAATTAAAAAGGGCATTAATCTATATTATTCATTAAAGTATTGCAAAGTATTTCAAGATCGGACTTCTTTAAAAAAGAGGCTTATTATTATTATTAGATTATTATAATATACATTTTTGATAAGTTAAAAAGAATGCAGGTCACACCACTGTTTGACAATTTTCACTGGCTACCAATAGCTGCTCGCATAAAATGCAAGGCATTAATATTTGCCTACAAAACTACCACTAGCTCTGCACCGCCTTTTCCTAAATTAATTACTTCAGATGTATGTGCCCTCTAGAAGCTTGTTCTGTAAGTGAATGGAACATTTTTGTGCCATCTCAAAGAGGCACAAAATCACTTTCACATACTTTTACATTAAATGTTACCTCCTGGTGGTATGAATGAATGAATGATGCATTTATATAGTGCTTTTTTGTGTATTGCTGTACACCCAAAGCGCTTTAAAATCGTGTAGGGGGTCTCCCCTCAATCACCATCAGTGTGCAGCATCCACTTGGATGATGCGACGGCAGCAGTGTTGGGTGTAACTCATTACTAAGTAACGCTTTACTGTAATTAAATTACTTAACACGTAATCTTAAACAAGAAAACAAGTGTTCCTGTGTGGCTCAGTGGTAGAGCATTGCGTCAGCAGAGCAAAAGGTTATGGGTTCGATTCCCAGGGAACACACATACTGATTAAAAATGTATAACCTGAATGCAATTGTAAGTTGCTTTGGATAAAAGCGTCTGCATAAATGTAAATGTAACAACTGAAAAAGTAAAGTTAGGGATTTGTGGGATTACAAATTTTATTTAAATGTTTAATTTAAATTCACTTCCTGACTAAGAAGTGTCAGGCAAATTCGGGTGCTTGAGATCGCTTCCTGACCATTGAGCTTGAGACAGCTGGGCCTTTGTCTCTATGATAATGGTAAGTTCAATGAGGCAGACTACTGAGGCTTTCAACGTTTGTTCTGCAAATGCCTTTCTGGCCCAGACTTCCTGGCTTTCTGGCCCAGACGTGGAATCGCTAGGCTGATTGGATTAGTGTCTATGCATTTGATTACGGGAAGTCTGGTAACAAACCAACATGTGCTTGCTTTGTTTGAATTTGGCTCCACCTCCAAAAAGTCCCTCCTCCAAAAATGCCTATAAGACACCATGTAAAATTACTTAAGATTGAGATTTTCGATGACTACAGCTACCATCAACTTGGGTTTTTCAATAAAGAATCCTACGATCGAATCCGAAGTCTCCTGGTCTTCTCTTCTGAGTTTCCTACACTTTAGAAGAACCAAGTTCACAACAGATGGTGCCATGAGCCGGATAGAGTTCCAGCTTCCTCACCTGAAAAAAAAACTTCAAGCTCAAACAAAGATCTGCATCCAGACTGCATCTTTTGGAATCCAGCGAAACTTCCAGCTGAACAAAGATTCCCAGACTGAATTTTTCTCTCAACCAAGGGTTGTGGTGAGTGCTGTCTCTAATCCAAAAGAACCTAAGACCAGTACGAATTTTGTATCCTCTGTGCCGTCAGAGAAGAGTTAACATACATCTGTAGGGTTTGTTTAACTAAATTTATCCTCTAAAGTTTTTCTTTTAGAGATGAAAGTTATCCTCTGTTCTTTCAGGCAGGGAAGGTTAGCATTCCGTGCTAAAAAATAAGTTATCCTCTGTTTCAGGCAGGGAAGATTTTAGCATTTTGTGCTAATAATGCTGGTTTATCCTCTGTTCTTGTAGGCAGGGAAGTTATCCTCTGTTTCAGGCAGGGAAGTTTAGCATTTCGTGCTAATAATTTTGGTTTATCCTCTGTTCTTGTAGGCAGGGAAGTTATCCTCTGTTTCAGGCAGGGAATGTTAGCATTTCGTGCTAATAATTTTGTTTTATCCTCTGTTTTTTGTAGGCAGGGAAGTTATGTGTTGGTAATTTGGAAATTTAACAATAGTTAAGGTTTTTTTTTACAAGTGTACCCTCTGTTGATCAGAGAAGTGTTTGTTTTGTTTGTGTGGTACCGAAGAAACTTACAAAATGGTTAGAAGGAATGCTAGGCTGATTCCAACCACAGAAAAGATGGGTCTTGCGACTCCTTTGTGGTCAGATAGTGAATTCAAAACGCTGTTAGGGGAACAAATGGACCTAATAGTCACTGAAAAAGTTAGACAAAAACTAACGCAGAAATATGAGATTCATCCAGACAAGACTTGGTCGGTAGATGAGTGTAAAAAGGTACTAGGAGCAAGTATTCGTAAGAACAATGTGAAAGGCATTATCTGTTGTTACAGAGAATTCAGTGTAACCCTAGCCACAAAACAGTCTCAGCGTAACTCAGAGCTAGAGAAACAGAACAATGAACTCCGTGCTAGAGTATCCACTTTGACTAAGAAATTGAACCTCAAGAAAGCTGCAGCAAAAACTGATGGGGAAGTTAATCAGCCTGATAACATTTACTCTGATTTACAAGCATTCTCTGAAACAGATGTAGCTCTCCAATCAGTAACTGATGTGCCTGTAAATTCAGTCAATGTTGAGGAAACTGATAGTGTTCCTCCCAATTCTTCTGTTGTGCAAATACAAACTGTTGCCAAAGCTTTATGTCCTAAAGATATAGAGAGACTATCTCAGAGTTTACCGGCAGCACGCACACATTTTTCTGAATTTAGAAGAACATTGTTCTCAAGATGGGTAGAAGCTTATCCAACAGGGCGTGCTACAGCTGCACATACTGCTAAATGTCTTGTCACTGATTTCATTCCCAGATGGGGATTACCAGATTGCATTGACTCAGATCAAGGTACCCACTTCACAGGACAGGTAGTCAAGGAAGTGTCTAGAATGTTGAAGATTAAGTGGAACCTTCACTGTCCCTATAGGCCACAAGCATCAGGACAGGTTGAACGATCAAACAGAACAATCAAAACCAGGCTAAGCAAAATGCATCAGGAAGGAGTACCATGGGTTGAAGCACTGCCCGCAGTTCTGTGTAGTATGAGAGCATCACCTAACAGATCAGTAGGACTGAGCCCTCATGAGATTATTACTGGACGCCCAATGCAGATGCCAGGTTTGATTGATCTTAGAAATGCTGATGTGCACATTGCTTCAGATGCCCTGATCGCTTACTGTGAAAACCTCACAAAGGCAGTGCAGAGTGCCAAAGAGAGAGTTGAGTCGTGTTGGCAGACTCCACCAGAAGGTGGACACACAATCATCCCAGGTCAATGGGTCATGATAAAGGCGTTCAGAAACCAGCCATTAGAGCCTAAGTGGTACGGACCACATCAAGTGATGTTGATTACAGCTAATGCAGTATTGTGTCAGGGAAGGAAAACTTGGACTCATGTGTCTCACTGTAAAGTTGTTCCTCCCCCTGCAGGGATAGGATAGGGCAGACACAAGAACCAGTGAGGAGCCCAGGGAAGAACCAAAAGCAACAGGCTTCGGGGGCCAACCCTGCGGTGAATATTTCCTCATAGGCCTTTCCCCTCCATTAGTCCATCCTTTCCTCACTGTTCTTTAGGTGTCGCAGGAATTGAGAAATAGGGAAAGAAGGAACAACAATAGCAGACTATATTTGAACAGAGGATACAACCCTAATGTTTGCAGACGCTACAACAAATACTGCTATGTGCCGTTGTTCTCTTTTGTTTTGGTTTCTTTCTTCCTCTGTGCAGATACCACTTGATGGCTGTCCTGAGATCCAGATGCACCGCCCTTCTCACCTGCGGATGAAGCCACAACCTCTAGAAAACAACTAGACCCATTGCCGAGCCAACTATCACACAAGAAAGAGAAAAGAAAGAAGAAAAACAAAAAAATACACAACGCAGAGACTCACATACGGGAACTTCAGTCATCCATCAACATGATCAAGATTTTCGTACTATTAACCATCATGGACATCACGCAAAGTGTAGACCCCAGAAACAACATATTCTTAGAGCTGATGAATATGTCAAGAAATGCCTTGTTTGCTGGAAAGAACGTTTGCATGCCGCACGCACCTTCAGTAGGAGCAGGAATCCCATGGGTGGCACACCCTATCTCCAAATGTGATACGTGTACCTTATTCGATCATCATACCAGTGGATTATACAACAAGGATACATGTCACAACGTAACAATTCCTCCAGCTTCTTCGTGTTGCATTCCTGGACTACCATCCTGCAACCTAACTTCAGCTACTCCCATCATGACAGATCTACTCATGCCAAGGATGTTCTATTGGTGCATGGAAAATTATGCTCCAGCATCGACTACACTGGGTGAAATTCCTCGTGAACGTTGCAGCTTTGTGATTGAAAGAAGAACCGAATTCGATGTGTACGTTACTACATCAGATAAGAAAGAGGAGAATGAATTAAAAGAGTGTCTCTACGGGAACCCATCCCTACCTAATTTTTTTGCCATAAATCAGTGGTGTATGATTCCTCCACCGACTGGCACTTTGTGGTTATGTGGGACTTCTGTCTACAGCATCCTACCCAGCCAATTCAATGGCAGGTGCACCCTGGTTTATGTCCTACCAGCCATCAGAGAAAATACACACTCCACCTCAAGTTCTCCACATCTACAAAATTCAGCTTCTACCAACAAAGATGGCTGCATTCCAGGACTCACTTGTGTACAAACGTGGTGGTCAAGAACTCTTGGAGCATTAATCCTATCGTATGGTGTCATGCAGGCTCTCGATCAGGTCAGAAGCCTGTCGGATTCTGTACAGAAATTGGCCAATTGGCCCTGGGCAACATCAAGGACACTCTTGCCTTGCACAAGAGGATGATCTTAGAGAACAGAGTGGCCTTGGATTACATTCTTGCAACACAAGGGGGAGCCTGTACCATTATCGGTCCTGAATGCTGCACCGGGTTAATGGATCCAACAGAGAACTTGAACAAAATCCAACAAGACATTCTTGGTCTTTCAGCAAAATTACACCAGATGACTGAAGATAATTCTTCATGGTTCGGAAACTTGTTAGGTAAACCCTGGCTGTGGATCAAGGAAATAGCAATTCTGCGGTTGTTTCTCCTACTTGCGTACTATCTATGCATCCACAGTATCAAGTGTTTCTTTCAGCAAATGACTCCCGCCTCTCACGAGGAAATGACAGTTCCAACCAGAAAAGATTATTACCCGTAAGAACTTCACGGACCCTAATTGCATGTTTTGTTTCTGTGTCAGCATGCAATTACATATAAGCAACACAGAACATGTACTATGTGCCTGTAACGATTACAAGTTACAAGAATTAACTTTTAAGTGTCTAAATTTGTATTTTGTGAGAGTTATTAGAACTCTCAAAGGGGGATTTGTGGGATTACAAATTTTATTTAAATGTTTAATTTAAATTCACTTCCTGACTAAGAAGTGTCAGGCAATTTCAGGTGCTTGAGATCGCTTCCTGACCATTGAGCTTGAGACAGCTGGGCCTTTGTCTCTATGATAATGGTAAGTTCATTGAGGCAGACTACTGAGGCTTTCAACGTTTGTTCTGCAAATGGCTTTCTGGCCCAGACTTCCTGGCTTTCTGGCCCAGACGTGGAATCGCTAGGCTGATTGGATTAGTGTCTATGCATTTGATTACGGGAAGTCTGGTAACAAACCAACATGTGCTTGCTTTGTTTGAATTTGGCTCCCTCCTCCAAAAATGCCTATAAGACACCATGTAAAATTACTTAAGATTGAGATTTTCGATGACTACAGCTACCATCAACTTGGGTTTTTCAATAAAGAATCCTACGATCGAATCCGAAGTCTCCTGGTCTTCTCTTCTGAGTTTCCTACACTTTAGAAGAACCAAGTTCACAACAGATTACTGTTAATTTTTTGATAATTGAATTACAGTTACTTATAAAGTACTTGAGTTACATACAGTAAATAATTTCAAGAGTTCTAAAATCAATATTGAATTTGAAATCAAAATGTACCTTCTAAAGATAAAATTGAATGCAGAGGCTTTAATCCTCGTTCACGCCGGCTCGTTCACTTTCAGATTTCACCCTATTTCAATCACGCAGTTATAACTGCATGTGATTGGTTCATGTAGAATAAAAAAACGAACCAATGCACGGCGGTGGAGAGCGAGTCAATGGCTATGCAGCCTGCCATAGCCCGCCAAACATGGAAGGGGTGTCTGGCTATATAATCAGCTGCCTGTCACCGCATCTCGTTCATTACCATTTACTCCACCGGCCTCGTTCCGTTCCCATGCCTCTCGGCCCCGCCCCACTTGCCACACCTCCATTCTTCAGAACTCCATCCCTGGCAGTAAAAGGAGGTAGGCTCTTTTGAGCCTCACTAACTGCTTCTGGCGTTGAGTGTAGCCAGGTCTTCTCTCGTTTAGAGAGTCGTTATGCTGAGACTTCCACTCTTAAGAGATCCCCTTCCTGGATCAAGTGTTACTAGGCTTCCTCTCTTTTAAGAGAGTCATTCTGCTGAAGCCTCCACTCTCCAGAGCTCCGTTTAGACAGCACTTTCAGTATGTAGGTTCTATTGTGAGCCTCGCTAGCTGTCTCTAGCGCTGAGTGTAGTCAGGTCTCCTCTCGCTTTAGAGAGTCGTTATGCTGAGACTTCCACTCTTAAGAGTTCCCCTACCTGGATCGAGTGTTGCTAGACTTCCTCTCATTTAAGAGAGTCATTCTGCTGAAGCCTCCGCTCTCCAGAGCTCCGCTTAGGCAGCGCCATTAGTATGTAGTCTCTATTGTGGGCCTCGCTAGCTGTCTCGAGCGCTGAGTGTAGTCAGGTCTCCTCTCGCTTAGAAAGTCATTATGCTGAGACCTCCACTCTTAAGAGCTCCCCTACCTGGATCGAGTGTTGCTAGACTTCCTCTCGTTTAAGAGAGTCATTTTGCTGAAGCCTCCACTCTCCAGAGCTCCGATTAGGCAGCACCATTAGTGTGTAGTCTCTTTCCTGAGCCTCACTAGCTGTTTGTAGCATCGAGTGTAGAAGTCTCCTCTCAATCTAGAGAGTCGCTTTTCTGAGACCTCCACTCTGAGAGCCATACTCTGGTGAGCTAGAGTAAAATGCATGGGGGTATACTTTGAGATGGTTACCTTGTTGCTGAGAGAGAACTGCACCAATACCTGTGCTGGATGCATCCACCTCCACAATAAATTCCAGTTCGGGATCAGGGTGATGTAGAATGGGAGCAGAGGTAAACCTCTCTTTCAGCTCTTGGAAGGCAGATAGGGCTGTCGGTGTCCATACAAGATGCTGTTGACCCTTCTTGAACATAGACGTCAACGGTGCTGCAGTTGTGGTGAAATTGCGAATGAATCTTCGATAAAAATTAGCAAAGCCAAGAAAGCGTTGTAATTTCTTTACGGTGAGTGGTCTTGGCCAGTTAATGACGACTTGCACCTTCCTCTCGTCCATGACTACCCCTCCCGAGCTGATCACATACCCGAGGAATGATATAGTGTCTTGGTGAAACTCCCACTTCTCTGTCTTGGCATATAGTTGATTGGCTATGAGACGTTGAAGAACCAAACGAACATGCTTGACATGATCCTGGTAGGAGTCAGAGTAGATCAATATATACGATTCAGCATGTCTCGAAACACATCATTGATGAATGCCTGGAACACAGACAGACTATTGGACAGCCTGAAAGGCATGACAATATATTCGTAGTGTCCTGATATCGTGGAGAAGGCCGTCTTCCATTCATCTCCTTCATGGATGCGAATGAGGTTGTAAGTACTTCGAAGATTGAGCTTGGTGAAATACTTGGCCTTACGCAGCTGTTCCAATGATGCAGGTACTAGAGGAAGAGGGTAGCGAAACTTGAAAGAGATGTCATTGAGTCCTCAGTAGTCGGTGCACGGAGGGAGCCCTCCATCTTTTTTCTTCATGAAGAAAAATCTGGCTGATGCAGGTGAAATTAATTAAATGACTAAATAAATAAATAAATAAAATGGACGGATGAATGAAGCCTTTGGCCAACTCCTCGTCGATATACCACTTCATGGCTATGGACTCAGGTTGTGACAGGGGAAAAACTCGGCCTTTGGGTGGTTGTGAACCATGTAGAAGATCTATGGCACAGTCACTTAAATGATGAAGGGGTAACTGAGAAGCCTTGGTCTTACTAAAGGCTTCAATGAGGTTATGGTACTCCCCGGGAATGTTGGATGCATTACAAGGCTCCAGTTGTTTATTTTGAAGGATGTGTGGTAATGCAGGAAATCTGTGCCACAGAAATCATTTTACTTTCACTTTGCGTGATCGGGGTGGAGTGTCTCAATTAACGGCGGAAGGAAGGAGGATTTAATGAAGCGTGTCGTACCTGAGAGGTTTTCCGTCATCAGTAAGGTTTGCAGTAGTGAGAGTGAGGGGATTACAGTGCGATGTGGAAAGACTGCCGCTTGTCGAACTGGTGCTTCCTGTGAGTGATGTCTGGTGCTTCGCGGAGTTTCACGTGACTTTTAAGCGTTGCACATCAGAATCGTCTGCTTTTAGTAAAGTGGTTCTGAAGACAAGTGACGGCTGTTCATCCACCTGTTCTGGTGTCGGACAAAACCCACAACACTCTCCAGTTTCCTTTATGACTGCAAAACTTGGTCAGTACCTCTTAGCCGCCAATATACACACACACACACACACACACACACACACACACACACACACACACACACACACACACACACTCATTCATTCATTACTACCCACGCACGCACTCGCACATTCACTTCTGCCCATTCAATGTGCTTAGTGAATTTACAAAGTGTTTAATGGTTATTTTTGCTTTAAAATTATTGGTTGATGTTTTCCTTAACTATGAAATGAACAATGTTTTATGTTTCTTTTTTTTTCTCTTCTATGGACAATTTATGATTGTGGATGCGAATCTGCCTGTGTTGGTAACGTGAATTAGCCTGACGCAATTCCTGCACGGATTTCAAAGGTGGAAATTGAACCGAAGTGCTGAAATGTTTTTTTTTGCTTGTGTTTTTTTCTTTGATTGTTTTTTTTTGTGAATTAATATTGTAACAGGTGTTTTTTGTTTTTGCTATCCAGGGGTTAATTTAAATTTTGTCAGGATTAATTCTGACTGGCGCCCGAACATTTCCTTTAGAGCTTATCTAAGCTAGGGCGGCCACCGCCATTACAGAGTGGCGCCCGAACAGGGACTTGAAATATTGTGTATGTGTAAAGGGACTTGAAATATTGTGTATGTGTAAAGGGACTTGAAATATTGTATTTGTGTAAAGGGACTTGAAATATTGTGTATGTGTAAAGGGACTTGAACCTGAACACTTGTACCTCTATCACCTGAATATTTATCACTTGAACATGAATTGTCTGTGTTGGGGAATTATTTAAACCTTATGGTTAATTAATTATTATCATTGGTAAACCTTGAAATAACTTTTTTTTTTCCTTTGTGCTTTTGTTTGACTGAAATGTATCAGCTGGAAATCTAATTACTGTGAACTTGATGTTGCATCTCGAATGTGCTGTGTGAAATTGTGAGAAAACTAAAATTGGGGGAAAAAAATGAAAATTGAGACTGTGGAAATTGTACTCTGTACTTTTTTTTTTTTTTTTATATCCCCTGGTGCCCAAAAAACAGACAGCCATTCCAATTCACTCATCTCAGTTATTGATTATTCACACAACATTGACAAGCAACACCATACAAACATGGCCACTATCCCTCCTTCACCTTCAATATCCTTGGAAATTGAACCTCCCCCAGATATAGCAACTCCAGTCTGGCCACCTGTGTAACCAAGACCCGTTCCTCCACCTCAGTTTCCCACTTTTCACTTCACCCCAACTCAGTTCAGCAGTCTCCATCCCAGGTCTCAGGTGCACTTTGCCTCCATGTCTCCGGATGGCACTGCTTAATTCCAGCCAGAACCTATGCAACTTTGCACATCCCCTGAAACTACACCATCTTCCTCAGCGTCACAGCATCGCCTGCCTGGTCACCTCCCAACTCCTAGAAAGGGAATTCCCCATTTGACTGCACAAGTTCAAGATAACTGGGACAACCTGTTTGATTTCATGAAACATCAGGAGAAAGCTGTTAATGAACTCACCCAGGAGCAAAAAACAGCCACTTCCCATCATGGAAGACAACTTGGAGACCTGACTGCGAAAATGGAGGCTAACCAGCAACAAATCCTCACCACATTAACTGCAGCAAAAGCAGATTCAGCAGATTCAGATCAACTAGTTAAAGCCATGAAAGTGAGGATCTCACAAGAGATGAAAAAAATGGAGTGTACCTTGATTTCTGAAGTCCGTTTCATGGTGGATCAACTTCAGGTCGAACTTCAGAGAGACCTCAGAGCTACACAAAAGAACCTTCAAAAGGATCATGAGCAGCTCTCCACTGAATGTAATCAGTGCATCATTCAAATTGACAAGCTAATAACACAGGTAAATGAGCTTCAAACAAACATAGAGGAAGTCAAACGGCAAGAAAAGGAAATGGCTGATAACCAAAGAAAAGGGGTACAATCACCACTAAAAAATGTCCCAGAGTGTCCTCCTATTCCTGCTGGAAAAAGTGACCATTTAAAATGGACTTTTCCCACATTTGGAAGACCGTCGGATGACGCTGATACTCTGCTGTACCTAACAAGGTGTCAGGACTTCTTGGCATTGCACCCACTTGCCGAGACTGACCTCCTGGCAACCTTCCGCAGCGTACTCCACGGCACTGCACGTGACTGGTGGGAAGTCGCCCGATCTTCAGTAACGACATGGAACGAATTCGAGACTGTTTTCCTCTCAGCCTTTCTCTCCAAAGACAACAAAGATGAGCTAGCTGAAAGAGTCCGCACAAGGTATCAAGGAGAGAGAGAATCCATCAGAGATTTCGTCTTTACATATCGTGCTCTTTGCAAAAGATGGAGGCCTTCCCTAACAGAAAATGAAATGGTCAAAATGATTCTCAAAAATGTAAAACCTTGCATCGCCAGTCAGCTACGTAGTCGTGTGAGCACCGTTGAGGAACTGGTAAAGCTGGGACATCAGCTAGAGAAGGACCGTGAGCAGCAACTGCAATATGAACAAGGTATGAGCAGAAAATCATCGCAGGAAGTAACTCAAAATAACATCAAACCCACTGACCAACCCCAAGTGCAATGTTGGAGATGTAAGGGACATCACTCACCTGGATGTTGTCCACTTTATGCCAACCCATCCACAAACCAACCTGCAAAACAGCAACATCCTTTCACCAGTCATCGATCATTTCATTCCCGCAAGTCTTTTGGTCAAGCAACTAGTAATTCTGTGACAGCTACAACAAATAAAAGATTGTCCACGTCCAAGAAATCACCCCTTACACCAATGCCTGTTTCTCCTGTTGTAATCCCACAACAGCTGATTGTTTCCATCTGCATTGGTGGGTGGTCTGGAAAAGCCATCGTGGACACAGGGGCCAGCTACACTATGATCCATGAGAGTTTGTGGAAAAATCTTTTTCCACAAGAGAACCTCCAACCTTGGTCTCTCGGTCCACTGTATTTGGCTAATGGCGAAGCAGAGGTGCCTCTAGGATGGATGCAGTTACCAATACACATTCACCACAACACTTTCAATTTACCTGTTGCTGTCCTTTCCCCTAAGGCACTCACCTATGCTGTAGTTCTCTGACTGGATTTTATCTTCTTCAGTGGCCTACAAATCAATGTAATCGATAGTAAATATTCATTTAAGTCCACCCCACAAGAAGATCATCCATTCCAACCTGGCAACGCAAGTGTAACTGATATTAGCCCTCAATGTCAAAAGACGGGACCACATGCAAAAACTTTTAACCAAAGCCTTTCACTGTTAAGTTCAATCCCTCCACCATAACCTGTATGTCGATCATCACCACTTGTCAGTTCAGATGCACAATGTTTAATTGACAGTGCTTTGAGTGAAGCACACTTACTCCCTGCTGAAAAAAACAGACTGAGGAGAATCCTGGAGTCCAACACTCAGGTGTGCACCCTTCAACCAGGTCGTACTGATGTCCTGCAACACATTATTTACACACACCATCAAGTGCCTATCAAGCAACGGCCGTACCGCATGTCCCCTGCCAAACAAGCAGTGGTACAAGAACAACTTGCGGAGATGGTGAATGCAGGAATTGTGGAACCCTCACATTCTGGCTGGTTCTCCCCTGTCATCCTTGTTCCCAAAAAAGATGGCAGCCTTAGATTTTGTGTAGACTACCTTAAGCTCAATACCATCACTGAGAATGATGCTTACCCACTTCCCAAAATCACTGAGATCCTTGAATCTCTGTCTGGAGTAGCCATCTTTTTAACCATAGACCTAAACAGTGGCTACTGGCAAGTGGCTATGGACCCCCAGAGTAAACCAAACATAGCATTCATCACTCCATCAGGGCTCTTCCACTTTAATGTTATGCCCTTTGGATTAAAAAATGCACCTGCAACATTCCAGCGGTTAATGGAAACAGTACTGGGAGAATTACGAAGAAACATTTGCTTTGTCTACATAGTTGATAATATCATATACTCACCATCTGTAGCTCAGCACTTCAAGGACCTCCAAACTGTTCTCCATCAACTACAGGAAGCTGGATTGATCACAAACCTTAAAAAGAGCAAGTTCTGCCTTAAATAAATTACATTCCTGGGACATGTGGTTAGCATCAACAGCATCACAGCAGACTTATCCAAAGTTGAGGCCATCAGATCTTACCCTGTGCCGCGGAATATCAAAGAGGTCCAGCGTTTCCTTGGACTAGCCGTATGGTATCACCGCTTTGTCCCAAATTTCTCCAGGATCGCTGAACCCATCAATGCACTGAAAAAGAAGAGACACTCTTTTCACTGGTCACCCCAATGCCGGTAAGCTTTTGAGCAACTGAAGGCACATCTCACCTCACCTCCTATCCTTGGCCATCCAAATCTCCAACTTCCATTCATCGTGTATACCGATGCCAGTGATACCGGGCTCGGTGCTGTATTAACACAACGGAAAGCTCAGGGACTGGAGAAAGTCATTGCATACGCAAGCCGCACCCTTAACAAAGCTGAATCAAACTACTCTGCTACAGAGAAAGAGTGCCTAGCATTCATATGGGCACTTGAGAAATGGCAACATTACCTGGAGCACAAACTGTTCAACGTAGTCACCGACCATTCTGCGCTATAGTGGGTCTTAAGTTCCCCAAAAACCACTAGCCGTCTCATTAGATGGGCCCTACGAATGCAAAGGTTTGATTTCGTCATTGAATACCGAAAAGGAAAACTCAATGTAGCACCTGATGCTTTGTCTAGGATTTCCAGCTTACCTTGTTGCAGCTTGTACTCCAGCCAGAAGGAGGATATTGAGCTTCCAGTTTCTGTTGTGTCTATTTGGGAGGAATAACACAAAGAACCTGAGATTATAAAAGTGTTTAAAGCATTGGCAGAGAACAATAACAGTGATCTGAAAGACAAATATGAAGTTGTGGAGGACAAACTATATCACAAGACCCACCTGTCAAATGGCCAAATTCACTACATAGTGTACCTGCCTAGCAGTCTCATTCCAGCTGTCCTTCATCACTACCATTCCCATCCTTTAAGATGGCAATGGAGGTATCTACAAAACCTACAAGCCACTACAAGATGTTGTTTTCTGGCCATGAATGTGGACTGATGTCAAACATTATGTTAAGGACTGTGTAAAGTGTCAGACACTTAAAAGTGAAAATCAGAAACCGGCTGGTAAGCTACAACCCATTACCATCTCACAACCCAACAAAATGGTGGGTGTTGACATAATGGGGCCGTTGCCAAGCAGCACACAACGCCATGAGTACCTTCTGGTTTTTGTAGATTACTTCACTCGCTGGGTTGAGTTGTTCCCCATGCGCCATGCAAATGCACAAACCATAGCGAAGATTCTAGGGACCGAAATTCCTTACCCGGTGGGGGGTTCCAGACTTCATCTTGTCTGACCATGGTACCCAATTCCTTTCCTTCATATTCAAAGAGCTGTGTGAAAAATGTAATCTCAATCAAAAATTAATAACGGCATATCACCCCCAAACGAATATGGCTGAGAGAGTTAACCGGACCCTAAAATGCATGATTGCCTCGTACGTGGATGACAACCACAAGAGGTTGGATCAGCATTTACCTGAACTCTGTTTTGCAATTAATTCAGCTGTGCAGGAAAGCATTGGGATGTCCCCTGCAGAACTTCAAATAGGGAGAAAACTAAAAAGCCCAATGGATAAATTACTCCAAGTTAAGAGCCTTTCACCATCTACGCCATCATATGATGTTGTCCACCATCTAGTGCAACTGAAATTGAAGGCAGGGGAGTGCTGTCAGGAAGCCCAAAAAAGACAGCTCAGAAGTTACAATAAAACCTGTCGAAAAGCTTATTTTGAAGAAAAAAGCCGTGTATGGTTAAGAAATTTTCCTCAGTCCAGTGCTCAACATAATTTCACTGCAAAACTGGCCCCTAAATGGAAAGATCCTTACCGGGTTTTAAAGCGGTTAGGCCCGTTGAATTATCAGGTGCAACAGATAGCGTTGGAAGAAACTGGAGAGGACGTCCGCACAGCACATGTGTGCAACATCAAACCATGCTATCCAACAGCGGAGGAATTGGAGTCCCAGGGAAAACAAAAACTCCTTAACTTATTTCAAGAAACCTGATGAAGAAGAATTTCTAGGATTTTAATCCATGTTTTTTTAACAACCATGTATTGTTTATTTCCAGGGAGGGAGAGTGTGGCAATGCAGAAAATCTGTGCCACAGAAATCATTTTACTTTCACTTTGCATGATCGGGGTGGAGTGTCTCAATTAACGGCGGAAGGAAGGAGGATATAAGGAAGCGTGTCGTACCTGAGAGGTTTTGCATCATCAGTAAGGTTTGCAGTAGTGAGAGTGAGGGGATTACCGTGCGTTGTGGAAAGACTGCCACTTGTCGAACTGGTGCTTCCTCGTAGTGATCTCTGGTGCTTCGCGAAGTTTCATGTGACTTTTAAGCATTGCACATCAGGATCATCTGCTTTTAGTAAAGTGGTTCTGAAGACAAGTGATGGCTGTTCATCCACCTGTTCTGCTGTCGGACAAAACCCACAACACTCTCCAGTTTCCTTTATGACTGCAAAACTTGGTCAGTACCTCTTAGCTGCCAATTTACACACACGCACACACTCATTCATTCATTACTACCCACGCACGCACTCGCACATTCACTTGCGCACATTCAATGTGCTTAGTGTGTTTACAAAAAGTTTAATGGTTATTTTTGCTTAAAAATTATTGGTTGATGTTTTCCTTAACTATGAAATGAACAATGTTTTATGTTTCTTTTTTTTCTCTCTTCTATGGACAATTTATGATTGTGGATGCGAATCTGCCTGTGTTGGTAACGTGAATTAGCCTGACGCAATTCCTGCACGGATTTCAAAGGTGGAAATTGAACCGAAGTGTTGAAATGTTTTTTTTTGCTTGTGTTTTTTTTCTTCAAATAAGTTTTTTTTCTCATGGACATCGTGGAATAAATCTTACCCTTGTGAACTGAGTTTTTTTCTATGATTGTTGTTTTTGAGAATTAATATTGTAACAGGTGTTTTTTGCTTTTGCTATCCAGGGGTTAATTTACATTTTTTCAGGATTAATCCTGACTGGTGCCTGAACATTTCCTTTAGAGCTTATCTAAGCTAGGGCGGCCACCACCGTTATAGATGCGATTGAGACAATTTTGAAGGCAGAATTCAGACCACTGAATAATCTGTCTCTCTGACCAGGAAATACACGGGTTATGTTTCTCCAACCAGAGTAGGCCTAAGATGAGAGGGGTTCGAGGATATTGGAAAATGATTAGATGAATAGTCTCAGTGTGAAGGGCTCCAGTGTGAAATCCCCTGTGGTGAACTGAATCCGGCCGGAGCCCAGAGGCCTTCCGTCTAGCGCTCCCACTGCCAGATGAGATTCACAGGGAATAAGGGGAATATTATGAGTTTTAGTGAATTCAGCATCAATGAAATTTCCTGCAGCCCCTGAGTCAATAACAGCTGTGGTTTCAATGACTGTCCCTTTAACTCTTAGCGTTACTGGTGTCTTTAAGATGGTGGATTGACTGGAATTTTGACTCGATTGCAGATTGCAGATTGACCGATTTGCATGGGTTTAGTTCCAGGTGGCTCTGTTACCGTTACGGTGGGGGCCAGAGTGGGGCGAGGTGGTCGCCGAGAGCGGAGGAGATTATCGAGGCGGATTGTCAGATCAATGAATTGTTCCAGGGTTTTGCCCTCCTCACGGCAGGCTAGTTCAGATTGCAGTTCGGGGTTGAGATCCTTGCGGAAGAAAAGTTTGAGAGGATCTGCATCCCTCCATCCTGTTTGTGCGACGAGCGTGCGGAATGAGTGCATAATCAGCAGCTGAGCCTCCTTCCTGACAGAGAGATGAGTTGTTCACCAACCTCCTTGTCACCGGCGGGATGTTCGAACACTTCTTTGAAGCTCTGAATTAAGCTGGCGAAAGAAGGGAATACAGCGTGATCATCATTCCACATAGCAGTGGCCCATTCCAGCGCTCGTCCAGTTAATAGAGAACAGACGAAAGTAATGTGGCTATCATCCGTGGGATATAACGTGAGTTGCTGATCGATAAACATGGAGCATTGAAGCAGAAATCCCTTGCATCTCGTAATTTTTTCTGGAAATGCCAGATGAGGACTGGCAGTGGTGGATGCTGTGGCAGAAGCAGACAGAGGTGGATTCTGTGAGGGAACATTCATCCCGGGTGCTGGGATATGAAGAGCTTGCATAGACCTTACCAGCTCCTCCGTGAGTGAGGTAAGATGGTTCAGCTGTTGTTGTTGAGTGGCTAGTAATGTCGCCTGAGCAGACACCTCCATGGTGAAATGGTAAAAGACTGCTGGATCGATATCTGGCAAAGTCTTCTGTAATGAAGGGTCAGTGACGTTGAGATCCACGAGCAGCTTTATTAGTAAAAAGAGGAGGTCAGACAGGCAAAGTTCAATCAACAGTAACAAGAGTAATGTAAACAAGGCAGATTCATAAACAGGGTCAATGCAAAGGTCGGGGCAGGCGGCAGACAGAGAGTATATCCAAAAGGCAGGCAGGGTCAAAAAGGCAGACAGCAAACGGTCAGATGAGAATAAACAGTCCAGGTAGTCAACAGGAAAACACACTCAGGGAAAACGCTCAAAAATGTCAGCAGTAGCAAAACAAGACTTCGCAATGAGATATGAGAGAGCTCAGCTGAAGTAGCCCAGCTGATGATTAACACCTGTGCAGGGGATCAGTCCCAGGCATGGGTTGTGGGGATTGAAGTCCAAATGAACCGGTTAGTACTCAGGTGAAGGAGCCATCTGGTGGAGATCGGAGGGAGCCACAGAGGCCTGATTTGTGACACTAGGTGAGGGCGTTTGCACGCAGGTGACTGCATATAATGACACGGGAAAGACTGCACCTCAGTTACATAGGATAACGGATTACATAATCAGATAAAATTAATTCTCGATTTTAATTAGTTAATTTAAAAGTAGACACTTCAGGCTTTCAGATACGGGAAAGACTGTACCTCGCTTTAGTTTCATACGGATTACATAAACAGGAATAATCATTTCCGATTTGAATTCGTTCATTTAAATGTAGAAACTTCGCGCTTTCAGATACGGTAAAGACTGGACTCGCTTTACTTTTTATAGGGATTAATTAATCCGAAATATTCATTTCTTTATTTAAATTCGTTAATTTAAAAGTAGACACTTCAGGCTTTCAGATACGGGAAAGACTATACCTCAGTTTCATACGGATAACTTAATCAGGAATAATCATTTTCGATTTGAATTTGTTAATTTAAAAGTAGAAAACGTCAAGCTTTCAGATACAGGAAAGACTGCACCTCGCTTTAGTTTCATACGGATTACATAATCAGATAATATTCGTTTTCGATTTGAATTCGTTCATTTAAAAATAGAAACATGAAGCTTTTAGATAAGGGAAAGACTGTACCTCGCTTTCATACGGATTACATAATCAGGAATATTAGTTTTCGATTTGTATTAATTTATTTAAAAGTAGAAACTTCAAGCTTTTAGATAAGGGAAAGACTGTACCTCGCTTTCGGATTACATGATCAGGAATATTAGTTTTCAATTTGAACTTGTTCATTTAAAAGTAGACACTTCAAGCTTTTTGGATTCTGTTGATTTTAGTCTTATGTATCTGAGTATTTAAGGTTTCTTTGTGAATCATGGAAATCAGAAATTGAATGAGCCAGTGCTCGGAGGGTTAAAGCCTCTGCATTCAATTTTATCTTTAGAGGTGTAATGAAACTATGAAGCTATTATTTCAACTTCGGGGAATCATTAAATTACAGATACAATATTGCTTTGATTAAAGTAATATTAATCTTTAACTTATGATTTATACTTTATTAACGACTCGTCCAGCGACCATAAACATCAGTATATCTTTAACAATTTAGTTTATTTTGCTTTCGTGGCCAACGATAAACAAAATAAAGGGTTTTATACCATTTGAGCTAGGTAACGTGATCTTGGCAATTAGTTTGAACTAGAGAATCACACATCCCAAGACATCATTATTTATCAATGAAACAAGGTTTATTTGCTAACTGTTATTCTACAATACATGGACTAACTTAATAAAAACACATAAACAACACATAAACATACACACACACATGCCAGGAGTTTTGCGAGTAACATTAGAAGAAAGTTTAAAGTAGCACTCTTTGCTATCTCATAACTGTAACTAAAAGAAGATCACGAACACGTGGCGGTGTCGTGTTGATCGTATGTGAGGGTAGCTGTTCGTGCTGGGTTGTTGACCAGCCATCGGTTTCCGATGATTTCGACCTGTGTAACCTCAACTTGAGAACGTGGTGTTGCTTCGGCGGGGCAGCTAGTGTCGGGTCTAATGGATTCTAGGCCGCAGATGCCCTCTGTATTATCACGTACGAAGGGTTTACTTGGGCAGAGGAAGTGAATGTCCTTAGTGAGCGTATACATCTTTAGGTTAATGACCAGATAAAACTGCTCGTTGTTATCGTGATACGCAACGACTTCAAGAGTGTGGATTTTGACATAGTCGTTCCCTTGCCAAAATCCTACATTCACATCGTCTTTAAGCCGGTAAATATTATTAACGTCGATAATGGGCAAGCTGAGAAGAAAGGCCAAGTCGCCTGCTTCCGGGTCTGCGTATATGGGAATAGCGCTACCGGAAAAGGGGCGAGATGAGTTTGGATAAGACTAGTGGGGTCCCCGGTGGCCAAAGTTAGGATGCTTGGACTAGGCTAAGAGGTATCACGTAGTGTGGAATCCTATTCATGGCTAAGTTGTCGATCAAGGAACTTTCATCACGCATCATGTCGGTCATGATTTCGGAGGGTTGCCTCGATCGGTTGACAACGGTTTTCACAACGAGTTACAACGACTTTATTGAAGGGAGTCAATCTCAATTTCAGGGCCTGGATTCAAAGATTGGTTAAGGAAGTTCCCTGATGAGGGGACTAGAGGGTAAAGGAGAATATGGTGAGAGAGAAAAAATGAAAAAGACAAAGTGAGATACTAGAAACAAACAAAAAAAAACAACAAAAAAAAAAGAAAAAAATGAAATATAAAACAAAGAGCCACAAGGACACCGAATGAGGTGAGTGAACGAGTGTCACATGTGTGGAGTAACTCCTCTCTACTAGAGATTGGTCATAGCAGTGCAGCAGAGGAGAGCGTACGTGTTGTATCTAAGCATGGTTGCTACATGTTTTCCTAAAACAACAGCACTTATGTTTGTGTGGTGTAGAGCATATGGTTTTCGGTCCTGTGGGTTTGATTTTCACCCTTTTCCTGTCGGCTGGAGCCTCTTTATCTGGTTTCAATGGACCCTTCGAAGGACTGTCTCGCTGCGTCCTTGTCTGATTTACATTTACATTTACGCATTTAGCAGATGCTTTTATCCAAAGCGACTTACATTGCATACAAGTTACAGTTTCTACATTTTATCAGGTCTTGCTTTCGATTGTTTTGATCTTGGCGTTGCTAACGCCATGCTCTACCAGTTGAGCTACAGGAAAGCTTCACATTTTGATTCGATAGGCAACAGGTGAGAGCTTGTCTACTGTAGCATAATTAAAACGAAGCTATTATTTCAGCTCCGGGGAATTATTTATTAAAGATTCAATATTGCTTTGATTCAAGTGATATTAATCTTTAACTTATGGTTTATACTTTAATAAGTGCTTGTCCAGCGATCACTAACATCAGTATATCTTTATCAATTTAGTTTATTTTGCTCTCGTGGCCAACGATAAACAGAATAAAGAATTTTATTTTATTTGCGTGAGGTAACGCAAATCACATCTCAAGAGACAATTCTTTATAAAATGAAACAAGGTTTATTTATTTTACTGCTATTCTACGGTACATGATCTAAACTACTAAAACAAATAAACAAACACATAACATACACACAAACATTCAGAGCTCTACGGTTTAACGTTAGAAGAAGAGTTAAGGTAATACTCTATTTCATGACTGGAAACCAGCCATCGGTTTCTGATGATTTCGGCTTGCGTTGCGTTGTGTTGCTTCGGCAGGGCAGCTAGTGTCGGATCTAATGGATTCTAAGCCGCAGATGCCCTCGGTATTATCGCGTACGAAGGGTTTACTCGGGCAGAGGAAGTGAATGTCTTTAGTGAGCGTACACATCTTTAGGTTTGGGGCCAGATACAACTGCTTGTTGTTATCGTGGTACGTGACGACCTCGGGAGTGTGGATTTTGACATAGGTGTTCCCTTGCCAAAATCCCACATTCACAACATCTTTAAGCAGGTAAAAATTATTAGCGTCGATAATGGGCAAACTAAGAAGAACCGCTAAATCTCCTGTTTCCGGGTATGCGTATATGGGAATACCGCTACCGGGAAAGGGGCGAGATGAGTTTGGATGAGACTAGCGGGGCCCGCAGTGGCCGAAGTTAGGACATTTTAACAAGGCTAAGAGGTATCATGTAGCACGGAATCCTATTCATGGCTAAGTTGTCAATCAAGGAACTTACATCACGTATCATGTCGGTCATGACTTTGGCGGGTGGCCTCGATTGGTTGACAACGGTTCTCACAACGAGTTATAACGACTTTACTGATGCGAGTCGATCTCAATTTCAGGACCTGGATTCAAGGATTGGTTAAGGGGGTTCAAAGTGAGAGAGAGGAAAGGAAAAACACAAAGTGAGACACGAGAGAAAGAAACCAAAACAACAACAAAAACATTTGGAAAAAATAAAACAAAATTAAAAACAAAAACAAAGCAAAGAGACACAAGGACACTGAATGAGGTGAGACTGCAAACGTGTGTCACATGTGTGGAGTAAATCCTCTCTACTAGAGATTGCTCCTAGCAGTGCTGCGGAGGAGAGAGTATGGGTTGTGTCTAAGCATGGTTGCTATATGTTTTCCTAAAATGACAATACTTATGCTTGTGTGGTGTAGAGCATATGGTTGTCGGTCTGTGTCAGTGGGTTTGATCTTCCCCCTTTTCATGTCGGTGGTTTGGATTTGCCGTTGGAACTGGCAACCCATCATGGTGCATCGTGTGCGTGTGTCAGCATAATCCCCCTTTGGCCGTGAGGTACTACGAGCTTTGGCGCAGTTAGTGGCTCAGGGACATACGTGAGAACACCGTCTCGCAGATGCAGCATGTGCTTGACAGAATGGAGCGTGCAGAGCTCGGAGGATGTGTTTAGGTCCATGGAGGAAATTGGATGTTCTAATGGGTCTGACATGTGAGCTGCCATGGTTCGTAGTGACGAATCCGCATTTTGGAGGGTGAGGAGATTGTCAGCAGCGAGGTGATATGGCAATGTGGGAGGGGGCATGAAATGTCCAGGACTCTTCATGTAATGTACATGCTTTGGTGAGGGCATCGGTTTGGTCATTTGAGGGGCTTTGGGTCACCTGTGTAGGTGATTCTGTCACGGACTGTGTTGAGACATGTGTTGAGACATGTGGTAGACATTGACATCTCTGCTTCAGTGTTCTGAATAGCTTCAGGCTGATGGCTGAGTTCTCTGCCCACAGGAAGGAGTTGAGGGACTGGAGTTTGGGAGGAATCATTTAGGATCTCAGAACTGATCTGGTGTTCTTCGGAGGAGTGGCAGACGACGAAGCCAGCACTTTCAGGAACTTGAGGGGTTTCATCAGCAGGTGTTTATTGGACGCAGCTGTGATCTGGAGTATTGGGTGTTGAATTAGTGTTTAACTCTGTTGCTGGATTTTCAGGTGGGGTTTCGTGTCCATCTGAAGTTAGGGTGTTTACTGTTCTCTGAGAGTGAGGTGAAGCAGTGCTGTTTTCTGTGGCTGATTTGTTCAGCTGGTCACTGCCTTCTCGTCCGACAGCTAGTCAGGCTGAATCTGGTTCCTGTTTCTTTTCCCACTGACTCTCATGAGGCCTTGCTTGGTCCCATGACTTATCCCAGTGTCGTCCAGGTGAGCGTTGACATCCACGCGGTCCATCCCAGCAGTCATACCTCTGTTTAGGTCGGGTGCCAGCATGTGAGTCTCGTTCTTTGTTGGATGGGGGTGCATTCCACTCTCTGTGTGGCGGCTTAGCACTGTCTTGACGTTGGGTGCCCTCTAGAGCCAGTCCGTGACTTTGAGTGTTGAAGTCAAGAACTGCTCGGGTTTTGGCGCTCTTTTCTGAGGCCATCTTTTGTTTGCCGTAGGCTTTCTGCACCAAGTCTCGCAAGTGCTGAGTGTTCATTGTTTGTGGACATGCAAGAACGCCAAGATGGTGGCTTATGCCAGGATGAAGGTTCCTCAGGAAGAGAGCTTTAAAGTTCAGTTCAACCTCCATGTCAGGTTCATTGCGAGTTCCAAAGTATGCTCGTCTGAGTCGACTGTAGTAGGCTTGAGGAGGTTCATGACGTCCTTGTCTCGTCTCCAGGGCAGCCACCAAGCCTTGATCGGACTCAGGGTCGGCGAACTCTTTAATGAGGGCTTTTTGAAGCAATTGATAATCAGTCTTTGTGTTAGCAGGCTGCCGGTCAAGGAAGCTGCGAACTTCAGGACTGGATGCCGTTCTGAGTAAATGTATTTATTTATTTATTTAGTCATTTAGCAGACGCTTTTATCCAAAGCGACTTACAAATGAGGACATTATAGAAGCAATCAAAACCAACAAAAGAGCAATAACATGCAAGTGCCATTACAAGTCCTGGTTAGCCTAACGCAGTGCACATAGTTTTTTTTTTTTAGAAAACTAGTATGTAAAATATAGAAAGTTTAAACTTAGTGTTAGTTTTACAAGAAAAACTAGCAGTTAGAGAATAAATATGCAATTGATAGAGGGTCAAATGTTTGTGTTTTTTTTATAAAAAGAAGACAGATTAGATAAAATAAATTTAGAATAGAGAGTGCTAGAGTTAGAGGGTCAAATAAAGATGAGATGTGTTTTTAGCCGTTTCTTGAAGATGGGTAAGGATTCAGCTGCTGGGATTGAGTTAGGCAGGTCATTCCACCAGATGGGAAAAGTAAATGAAAAAGTCTGTGAAAGGGATTTTGTGCCTCTTTGGGATGGTACAGTAATGCGTCGTTCACTTGCAGAACGCAAGCTTCTTGAGGGCATATAAGTCTGAAGTAATGAATTTAGGGGTGCAGAGCCAGAGGTGGTTCTGTAGGCAAACATTAATGCCTTGAATTTAATGCGAGCAGCTATTGGTAGCCAGTGCAAATTGATGAACAGAGGTGTGACGTGCGTTCTTTTCGGCTCGTTAAAGATTAATCTTGCAGCAGCGTTTTGGATTAATTCTAGAGGTTTGATGGAACTGGCTGGAAGACCTGCCAAGAGAGCATTACAATAGTCAAGTCTGGACAGAACAAGAGCCTGAACAAGGAGTTTTGATGCATGTTCCGAGAGAAAGGGCCTGATCTTCTTAATATTATATAATGCAAATCTACAAGACCGGGCAGTTTAGTAAATAGAGTTTATCTTTGTCCGTAAGGTTAGGTCGCATTTCCAGATGGAAATCAATATCTTGTAGATAAGCTTGGACATTTTGGCTATTTGGCACACTGGGGTTGAATTTGCCAATGTTCCTGGCGAGCTTGTCGAGGTCTTTTAGGTTTAGGACCCGTACAACGATCTACGACTGGCTGCAGCAGATTCTTTTGGCTTTGTCGTGAGGTAAAGTTCTTCAGAGGGCGCTGGTGAATGTTTCAACACCACCCCTCCATCTTTTGCTCACGTGTCAGTCCAGGAACAGGTGACCCGGTCCTGCTTGGCAGGGGTGAGGTCGGTGCACGTCCTGCCTTGACGGCTCATAGCATAATTCATAAGCGTGCTTGAGTTCCTCTTGGAAACTTTCATACTCCTCTTTGAAGTTGTCAAGCTGTCGTGTCAGGCGGCTGATCTAATTTCTTGACTCATCCAGGTGAGCTTCAAGGGCTTTTATTCTGCTTTTTTTGTCCCTGAAGTCAGCCTTTGCCTTCTCCAGTAGCTGCTCTGCATACTGTAGCTTGTCAGCTCGATCAGCGTAGTCCTCTTTGATTTGCTCCATTTCGTGGCTGGTAGCTGCTAGAGTCTCTTTTAGCCTGTTGATCTCCTCCTCAGCACCTTGTTCCATCTTGTCACTCAACTTGTTGCATCTTGTCGCTCAACTTGAGGGTGGCGATGAGTGTGTGAAGGAGCCAGTGATCTTGGCTAATTCTTTGTGACTGTAGCTTTGACTTGGGTCTTGTCCCATAAGGCTTGTTATGTTGTCATCCAGCTGGTCCTGTGTCTGATGTTTGAGTGTCTCAGCAGCCTTAGGGAGGAGGCTGTCTTTCGCAACACTTAGCCATGTTTCCAGAATTTCCCAGTGACCGACATGTTCTGTTTTGTGAGTCATGTTCTGGCGGGATGAAGGGAGATCTCGAACCGAACTGACACAGACCTTGAATGGGAAACAAAGCAAAACAAAACAAAACAAATCAAAACAGGGGTGTAAATGTGCAAAGTGTAGTGTATGCTAATGTTGAGTGTGCTTCTCTGTGACTGTGATCCTCTGATGGGGTGCTTCTAATTTGTAGTCTCTGTGGAGAAATTATGGAGCACACATAAAGGTAGCACAGCTGGGAAACAGAGAAAGAAAAGGACACTAACAGAATAAAAAAAAATAATTAATTGAATGCTTCACCTTGTCCTGTAAGAAAAAGTCTCCTTGTTTTTTTTTTCAAGGAAGGGGGTCAGTCTAATACAAAGGTGAAGGAGAGGGACAATGACACAATATCTCTTTCTGGTAGCAGATATTCCTCTTGTCGTTTTTTTTTTGTTAAGTCTAATTTAGAAGGACACTTCTAATCAGAGGATTGTCAACAGGTTTTCTCTTTTGTAATAGGACTGTGATTGCTATTCAAATCAAATCAAATCACTTTTATTGTCACATCACCACAGCACAAGTGCCTTGGTGAGTGAAATTCTTACGAGCGTGCTCCAGACAGTGCAAAAAAAACAAAACAATTTACATATGGACAGTACATATTTACAGACTGTACAGAAGACAATGTGCAAAAAACACAAAACAATTTACATATGGACAGTACATATTTACAGACTGTACAGAAGACAATGTGCAAAAAACACATACATATACTCAGTACACATAGTGTACTATAAAGACATACTTAGTTATCAACTACACATTATACACCGTATGGGCACATCTACATTATGTACACTATCTATACATTATGTAGTCTATACATAGTAATAATGTGAAGGTGCAACAGATTATAAATTAACAGCAGATTGGTTGAGCAGCAGATAGTTGTGCAAAGGTGCAACAGATTATGCATATGCAATGTCGTGGATGTGCTTTTGTATGGTGTCCAGTGATAGCAGATGTGTTAGTGCACTGTGTGCGTGTAGTCCGGTAGAACTGTGTTAAAGTGCAGTGCATGGCATGTTGTGTGAGAGGGAGTGTGATGTAGGTGAGTTATTTCTGACTGTTCATTAGCCTGATAGCCTGAGGGAAAAAGCTGTCCCTCAGTCGGCTAGTGCGGGATCGGATGCTGCTGAGACGTCTCCCTGAGGGCAACAGAGAGAGCAGTATGTGGGACAGGTGGCTGGAGTCTTTGATAATCCTCCGGGCTTTCCTTGTACACCGCCTGGTGTAGATATCCTGGAGGGAGGGAAGCTCACCTCCAACAATTTTGCGGGCAGTTCGCACGACCCTTTGCAGAGCCCTGTGGTTGCCAGCGGTGCTGTTTCCAAACCAGGCGGTGATGCAGCCGGTCAGGATGCTCTCCACAGTGCAGATGTAGAAGGATCTGAGAATGCTGGGGCTCATTCCAAACTTCCTCAGCCGTCTCAGGAAGAAGAGACGCTGATGTGCCTTCTTCAGCACTGCATCTGTGTGAGCAGACCATGTGAGATCCTCAGTGATGTGAACGCCGAGGAACTTAAAGCTGCTCACCCGCTCCACAGGTGTCTTGTTGATGGTGATGGGTGTGTGTTCTCTGCTCTGTCTCCTGTAATCCACCACCAGCTCCTTGGTCTTGTCGATGTTGAGTGAGAGGTGGTTCTCCTGACACCATTTAGTCAGGGTACTCACCTCCTCTCTGTAGGCCGTCTCATCGTTGTCGGTGATCAGGCCTATCACCGTTGTGTCATCAGCAAATTTGACGATGACATTCGAGCTGTGTGTAGCTGTACAGTCGTGTGTGTACAGGGAGTACAGGAGTGGGCTGAGGACGCAACCCTGCGGTGCACCAGTGTTGAGGATCAGGGGAGATGATGTGTTGTTGCCCATTCTGACCACCTGACTTCTGCCTGTCAGGAAGTCCAGGATCCAGCTGCACAGAGATCTGTTCAGTCCTAGAGTCTGGAGCTTCGTAACCAGTGTGGCAGGCACTATAGTGTTAAATGCTGAACTATAATCCACGAACAGCATCCTCACATAGGTGTTCTTATTTTCCAGGTGGGAGAGAGCAGTGTGCAGGGTGAAGGCAATAGCATCGTCTGTGGAACGGTTACTGCGGTATGCAAATTGTAGTGGGTCCAGTGAAGCAGGCAGCACAGAGCAGATGTAGTCTCTGACAAGCTTCTCAAAACACTTGCTGAAGATGGGGGTCAGAGCAACGGGCCTCCAGTCATTCAAGCATGTGATTTTGTTTTTCTTTGGTATGGGCACAATGATGGATTTTTTGAAGCATGAGGGAACCACAGACAGAGAGAGGGACAGATTGAAAATATCTGTAAAAACCCCGGCTAGCTGGAAAGCGCATGCTTTGAGCACACGGCCTGGTATCCCATCTGGGCCTACGGCTTTACGGATGTTCACCCGTCTGAAGGATCGGGTTACATCCGTGACAGAAAGCGTGAGTGGACTGACCTCTTCTGCGGCAGCCGCGGCAGCGCTCTCTGTGTGTGCGGTGAGACAGGTGTCTACTCTCAAGCCTAAGTAAAGGGGACCTTATTAAAATTATCAGATTAATCAGATCACCTAAGGGGATGAAGTAAGGCCTAACAGGTAGAGCCAGACTATAATGAGTGACTGAAAATATAATACAAAATTAGAACTTGTGGTTTCTAATTAAAATTGAATGATGTTATCAGTAAAATTGATAGGATCGATTAGGATTAGAATTACAAGAACAATTTACTATTGAGTTGAAAAACCAATATTGTTGCAATATGTAAACTGGAAGTGTAATTATTAAATGTAATTAGAATTTTTAAATTCGCAATTAATTATGAAATTAAATTACAGCTTTCAAATCACTAATTTTGAAAGCATCACCTGTCACTCATGCCTCCCTGTGTCATTAACATCATTAAAGTTAATCGGTTCCACCCTCATTACTTGTGAATTAAATAAAAATGTCTGGCCCTCTGGATAATGATTAAGATTTGAATGTTGTCAAATTATAAGAGCACTTATGATTAATCAGTGGCTATTGTTGCTACGTGGAAGCAGGAACTGAAATTATTTTATGAAATTAAATTCATTTCAAATGTGTAATTAATTATGACATTAAATTAACAATTTAAAATTCCTAACAATAGCAACTTATCCAATGATGCATTTAAAATCAGGAGAGCTATTATAATTGAATTAATCTCCGTATTATCCAGGTTATACAGAATTATTTTCTAATAAACCACCAGCTATTAAACTGATGCCCACTAAAAATAATAAACTTAAACAAATGTTTGTTAAAACCACCTGTAAGATTGCTAGCCACTGATGATTATAATCATTCAAACAGTTTATTAGCATTGCATTTTTTACAGTCCTTTTAAATGGGAGAAGAGATAGAGAGAGAGAGAAGACTCCTGACAAGGGTGAAAAAGGAAAGAAATGCGTTAGCAATCTCAGTGTGAGTCACAGTTTAATTTATTTCACTCGCGTGAATCAAAAGTGGCCGAGAATCATTAGTTAGCTAATCTAAAATTCTCAAGTCGGGAGATTTTAATATAGATGAGTTTATAAGTGGGACACGCACGTAACAAATCAACTATTTGAAGGCTTTTCAAAGAGAGAAATGAGGTTATCCGCTCATTGTCTCTCCTGCGCTTTTAGAGCGACTTCTTGTCTTAATAGGCACATATTAATTTACAGCAGTGAACTTCTTCTCAACAATAACTTGCGTTGCACTGTCTTTCATTCAACATGCACCATAAACAATAATACAGTATCACAAACAAACGCTGTTCACTGTATGTAATCTATTTTTCCAAATAAAATAGATTAATACACAAATTATCTCTTATCAAGGTTCAAGGTTCTTTATTCAAGGTTCTTTATTATTCGTCACATACACAATCATACAAGTATAATCAGTAGTGAAATGCAAGTAGAATTGAAGAAAAATACAGCATTTACATGAGGAAAGTGAGGAGAAAAAAATAACTCCCAGACTATGCTCCCAGCCATCAAGTTAACCTGATTCGATTGCATTTCACTTCTAGTTATGCCCTGTATAACTATTATGTGACAAATAAAGAAACCTTGACCTTAACCTTGACCTTGACCTTGACCTTGGGGAGTACAGTGTGAGAACAGGAAAAACACCTCAGCAACACAAAAACACATACACGACAAAGCCACAGGGGAAGTGAATCCGGCCCAGCAAGCAGCCATCTGATCCCGCAGCCACTGATCCGGCGCTGGTCAGACCCGCTTGACCAGGCCAGCGGATCGAAGCGAACAGAGGCGAATGGTCGGGGGGGGGCAATGTCTGTAGGGTGGGGGAGGAACGCAAGAGCGTCTAACTGCATTGCACACCCGGGGTAGATTGCAGCAACAGCCTTGCCAAGGCCACTGTAGGGGAGCCAGAAAAAGATCAATCAATGTCCTCCACGGAAAGAGCCGCAAGACACACGATTCGCCACCTCTCCCACGCGCCATCGTATAGCCGGCTGCGAACGTTCCGTCAGGGCAGTCAGGTTCCCCGAAACCCAAGTTTCGATGTCCATTTTGGTCTCATTTTAGTGTCAATTGCATTAAGAGACCAGTTAATCCATAATATTTTAGTTTTAAGAGTTCCTGAATAAAATAGCCTGTGCAGAAAAACACTGCTTAAAACAAACTAAATGGGTAAAACATTGACGTTAATGAGAGCAGTGCAGAGAGAGTCTCTCACGAGACAAGGGAGCAAAGCAGGGAAGATAAGGGTGAGGACGAGGAGAGAAAGCGACCACCTCCGTTGAGAGCCAAAGAGAAAGAGTCCATCTTATTAATGTGTTTATGGATTTTCAAGTTAATCTTTATGCCCGCATCCTCCACCATTATGTAATAAAACTATGAAGCTATTATTTCAACTTCGGGGAATCATCAAATTACAGATACAATATTGCTTTGATTAAAGTAATATTAATCTTTAACTTATGATTTATACTTTATTAACAACTCGTCCAGTGACCATTAACATCAGTATATCTTTAACAATTTAGTTTATTTTGCTTTCATGCCCAACGATAAACAAAATAAAGGGTTTTATACCATTTGAGCTAGGTAACGTGATCTTGGCAATTAGTTTGAACTAGAGAATCACACATCCTTCTTTATCAATGAAAAAAAGGTTTATTTGCTAACTGTTATTCTACAATACATGGACTAACTTAATAAAAACACATGAATAACACATAATCATACACACACACACACATACCAGGAGTTTTGCGAGTAACGTTAGAAGAAAATTTAAACTAGCACTCTTTGCTATCTCATAACTGTAACTAAAAGAAAATCACGAACAGAGACTCTGCGTACAGATCAATTCACCAGTTCAGTAAGAATAGGGACTTTGTTTGATACTTGTTTGTGCTTTATGTTAAGCTGGCCGAAGATCTTGTTTCCCGTCCCACGTGTTTCCTTCGTGTTTCCTTGAAATCTCTGATGGCTTAAGTCGCTGCTGCGTGATGTCACCGGGAAGCCCTCTTGCTATTGGCGGTCTTGGTTGCTTTGTTGGACGCGGAAGCTGTTGAGCTGTTTGTTTCTAGTTGTTATTACTTCGTCGAAGTGTTGAATGCTTTGGATGGTGTCTTCAGCCTGATGGTAAGGCGATGGTCCAGCGCGTCCAGCTTCCGGATCGTCCGTGAGTGAGCAAGTAAGAGCAGAGAGCAGAGCGATTTAAAAAGCTGTGGTGGTTTGTTTTAACAGACTGATTTCAGTACGCCCACTAGAGGCTTCTTCCAATCAGATTGTTCTTGTGGGGCGGAGCCCCGCCCATGTATTGTGGGATATACCAAATCTACTCTGTGATCTTCCATGTGGCGAATAATAAGAGTTTTAATACTTATATAAAGTGTTATCACATGCTTAACCCATTTAGAATATCACCAAATCGGTCGCATCACTGATTCATAATTTTCACGACCGTCTATATGAATCTAAACACATTATAACTTTACCGGGAACCGTAATCCGTTATAAGTTAAGAGAAATGGCATCGGCTCTACTATACAGGTTAAGGCACAGATTAAAACATCCTATATTCTAAATAAATCACACCAAGCATATGAAAGACAGAGTACAACATTAATATATCTATATTGTTTATTGAATGCACTGTTCTAATAGAAAAAGCCACTAGTTTCCTCTTGGAACTCCTCTGTGCAGGTTTGAGTCTTTGTTCTCCACGAAAAAGCACGCGCTAGAGCTGCTCGAGCAAGGGCTTTGAGGTCATGCAACAGTAAGTAACGTAGATCTGGTGAACATCTCAATTATTGCAGAGATAAGAAAAAGGGGGTATTTCCAGACAGAGAGGTGCCACTTTTCTTTAGTTGGTTGGCATTTATGACTTGAAAAATGAAAGGAGGAAAAGTTCTTAAAAATTAGCTGTTTTCAATCATCTTATGTGACGAGGCTCTACAGAGGTAAATTTAGATTTTAAATTCAATATTGATTTTAGAACTGTTTAAATTATTTACGCTATGTAACGCAAGTACATTGTAAGTAACTGTAATTACTTAAAAATGAACAGTAATCCCTTACTTTACTTTTTCAGTGGATAAGTAATTTAATTACAGTAACTTAGTAACATGTTACACCCAACACTGGTAATGATTTAAATGTTACCAAATCTAGCTAAATTAATTACTAACCTAAACCTTACAAAAAAACTCAAAAGTTTACAATGACTTCAGTAATTTATAGGAAGTTATCAAGATCTTCACTTTAGAATACTGATCCAAAAACATAGTAATTCCTTTGGAGTATGTAGTACCACCCGAATAGTTACTATCCCATACTTTACAAAACTCTCAAAAGCTTACAATGATTTCAGTCATTACTAGGGAATTATCATGATCTTCACTTTAGAATACTGATGCAAATAATGAATAATTCCTTCAGAAGAATTTGGTAAAACTTGAGTCATTACTAGTGGGTTACCATGACCTTTACTTTAGAATTAATTATACATTATGAATTATTCATATTAATTATGAACCTGTATATACAGTGCCCTCCACTAGTATTGGCACCCTTGATAAATATGAGCAAAGGCGGCTGTGAAAATAAATCTGCATTGTTTATCCTTTTGATCTTTCACTCAATAAATTCACAAAATTCCAACCTATCATTGAAGTAAAACAATTGAAAGTGGGGAGAAAATCTCATGATGAAATAAATGTTTTTCTCCAATGAATTTTGGCCACAATTATTGGCACCCCTAGAAATTCTTATGAGTAAAATATCTCTGAAGTATATTCCCATTCATTTTTTTTTAGCACACCAGGGTGACTAGGAGCATGAAATTGTCCAGCCATGACTTTCTGTTCCACAGGATTATAAATATGAGGAACACAAAGGTCAAATTCCCTTTATCATCCATCACAATGAGAAAAAACAAAAAATATATTTCTGATGTGAAGAACAAGATTGTTGAGCATCACAAAATAGAAAGTGGCTGTAAGAAAAGAGTTAAAACATTGAAAATCTCCATTCCCACCATCAGGGTAATAATTAAGAGGTTCCAATCAACTAAAAATGTAAAAAATCTGCCTGAAAGAGGACGTGTGTCTATATCGTCCTAATGAATGCTGAGGAGGAGAGTTTGAGTAGCCAAAGACTCTCCAATGATCACAGATGGAGAATTGCAGAGATTAGTTGAGTCTTGGGGTCAGAAACCAAAAAAAAAAAAAAAACATCAAACATCCCCTAAATCACCACATGTTGTTCGGGAGGGTTTCAAGAAAAAATATCATCACTCATCCAAAAAAAAACTCCAGCAAATTCAGTTGTCAGACACGATTGGAACTTCAAATGGCACTGGCTTCTATTGTCAGATGAAACTGAAAAAATAGCTTTTTGCCAGCAACCCCACCAGATGAGTTTAGTACAAACAGGGATAAAAAAGTACCCCAAGTCCACGTTTAAATATACTGCTGGATCTTTAATGCTGTGGGCCTGTTTTTCTGCTGGAGGTCCTGGACATCTTGTTTAGACACGTGGTATCATAGATGCTATCAAATACCAACAGATAAAAAATCAAAATCTGACTGCCTCTGTTAGAAATCTTATAATGGGCCATGTTTTGATCTTCTAGCAGGACAACAATCCAAAACAAACATCAAAATAAACACAAAAATGGGTCACTGAGCACAAAATGAATCTTTTACCATTGCTGTCTCTGTCCTCTGACCTGAACCCTACAGAAAATGAGTGAGGTGAACTGAAAAGAAGAAGCACCGTCATGGAGCTGTGAATCTGAAGGATCTGGAGAGATTCTGTATGAAGAAAATGGTCTCTGATCTCTTGTCAGGTGTTCTCCAAACTCTTCAGGCATTATAGGAGAAAACTCAGAGCTGTTACCCTGGGAAAAGGACGTTGCAATAATTGGGTGCCAATAATTGTGGCCAACATGAAATAGTGAAAGCATTTATTTCATCATGAGATTTTCTCCCCACTTTCAATTGTTTTACTTCAATGATAGGTTGGAATTTTGTGAATTTTTTGAATGAAAGATAAAAAGGATAAACAATGCAGATTTATTTTCACAGCCGCCTTTGGTCATATTTACCAAGGGTGCAAATATTAGTGGAGGGCACTGTAGTAATTCTTAGTAGTTCTTAGGGAGGTACACTGTTAACTCAAATTAGTTGACTTTACTAGAAAATTGTGTGGAAACACATTGCATTTTAAACAATTTTAGTTTTTACACAGGGTGAAACTAAAGATGTTAAGTTGTACTAACATAGAACTTTAAGTTCATGCAGTAGACAAATCAGGTTTACATTAGTAGTCTTTGCTCAAAATAATTAGACCACATCAATTATTATTATTTGGAGTATAGGTTGTATAAAATAACTATTTCAAGTTACAACTACAAAAAAATATTTATATATTTACTAGGACTATGTGTTAGAATCCATGATAATCAGCAAGCGCTGTTGTTGGAGATGTCCTCTTGGGTGGGGTTGGATTGGGGGATGACCGCCTGGTGCCTCCAATACAAGACATCATCAGTTGTGCACCCCGGCCTCATTGGGTGTTTTGGCCTTTTATCAAAATACACCCTCACCCGAGGCTGGCCCACCACAGGCTGATCAGAACTGGGTGTGAGTCGCACCGAAGGCTCCATGAGGTCACTTGGGAGCACATACAGTCTCCTTCCGCTTCAGCCACAGCCAGTGACTTCTTTCGGCAGCAGTTGTAAGGTCTTTGATGGTCTTCCGCTGGACCTGTCCTCTGATTCCAACTTCCTTTAATAGCCTTGTGGTAGAACTAGCTACAAAGCCCCTGGAGCCCACCTCCACTGGATGCACATTTACCTTCCATCCCTGGTCCTCTGCTTCGGCAGCCAAATCTGCATATCGCAACCTTTTCCTTTCGAACGCCTCATCGATGGCTTCCTCCCACGGGACTGTCAGTTCCACTATAAAGACATGTCGACAGGATTTGGACCAAAGGACCAGGTCTGGGCGCAGGTTGGTTGCTGCAATTTCAGGTGGGAAGGTGAGCCTCTGACTTAAGTCTACCCGCATTTCCCAGTCCTGGGCTGCGTTCAGTGGGCATAAGTCTGGAGACGATCGAATGGTCGAACATTTCTCCCCTTCCCGAACGAAGGATGTTAGTTGGTGGAAGGCAGTCTGGGCATTGACGGTTACCCTCTTACTCTCCATTGTAACAGACAGTTATATATATATTTTTATATATTTGCTATATATTAGCAATTTTTTTAAGTAATAATACATTTATGTAGTTTCATGTAATTACACATAGCTTTTTAGATTTACTGTATTAAACATTCAGTTTCAAATAAGAAGGAAAAAAAAGAAAACGTTAGGTTACAACTGTAACCTCGGTTCCCTGAAGAGGGAACGAACATTGCATCAATTTGACTGCTGTAGGGAATGCTTTATGTGATAAGTCTTGAAGCACATGGGAAATCAATCCAAGGTGTAATTGGGACATCAGAGCGGGTGATGTCACGAACCAGGAAGCTATAAAGCCTGCCCAAACGAAGCTGTCACTAGCTTAAAAGTCTGAGCAAGTCACCTACAGTCACGAAGGAGATATGGCCGGGGATGCAACGTTCGTTCCCTCTGCAGGGAACCGAGGTTACAGTCGTAACCAAACGTTCCCTTTCAAGGGAACTCTTTTGCGTCAATTTTACCGCTATGGGGAACGTTAATACAACCCCACCAGTGACGAGTGCCAGTTCTGTGTGAAATCAAGCAAGCAGCACTAGGAGCACTAGAGTCTGGGTCCAAAGAATAAAATCTGATGAATGTGTGCGGTGAGGACCAGCCTGCCGCATCACAAACCTCTTGGAGAGCAACTCCTGACATCAGGGCCTTGGATGCCGCCATACTCCTGGTCAAGTGGGACCGGACAGCCATAAGGGAAGGTTGACCGGCCGACTCATAAGCAAGTGAGATGACTTCGACCACCCACTAACTCATCTTTTGCTTAGATGCTGGGGACCCCTTGTTAGGAGGTCCAAAACATACGAACAACTGTTCATTTTTATGCCACATGGCAGCTCTGTGGACGTAAGCATCTAATGTCCGCACTGGGAAAAGCAAATTGTGCCTTTCCTGGTCCGCATTCTGAAAGGTGAAAAGTGAAAACTTTCCACTTCAAGGCATAATGTTTCCTCGTGGAAGGAGCTCTGGAGTGGAGAATGGTCTAAAAACCTCGGTTGAGAGACCTGAGTCTATGAGCTGGGCCCCCTCAGAGGCCAAGCCCACAGTTTCCACATTTCTGGTTTGGGGTGAAATATCAAGCCCCCTGATTGGGACAGAAGGTCCCTCCTGACGGGGAGATCCAGAGGAGGCTCGTCGAGAAGGGATATATAAATGAGAACCATACTCTGCCCGGCTACCGCGGGGCAATGAGAAGTATTAGAACACGGTCCTGGCGAACTCTCTCTCCAGGACTCCCGGGAGCAGAGTGATTGGGGAAAATACACACAGACAAAGCCTTGGCCACGTCTGCACCATCGCGTCCAGTCCATTTTTATTTATTTTTTTAGAGGAGCTGGATGCGTGAGCGAGAACCAGAGTGGACAGTGAGACGTCTCTCGAGTCTCAAACAGCTCCACTCGTGCCTCCATATCAGCTCCACCACCTCGGGGTGGAGTCTCCATTCCCAGGGCCTCAGCCCCTGTCTCGACAGGATGTCTGCTCCTTTATTGTGGGCCCCCGGGATGTAGGCTGCTCGAAGAGACAACAACTTCCTTTGGGACCACAGGAGGATTTGGCACACCCGTTTTCAAAGTGGACGTGACCGCAAACCCCCATGGTGATTTATGTAGGAGACCACCGATGTGTTGTCTAAGTGGACAGGTCCAAATAATTTATTCTGATGATTGTGTGCGGTGAGGACTAGCCTGCCGCATCACAAACCTCTTGGAGAGCAACTCCTGACTTCAGAGCCTTGGAAGCCGCCATACTCCTGGTCGAGTGGGACCGGACAGCCATAGGGGAAGGTTGACCGGCCAACTCATAAGCAAGTGAGATGGCCTCGACCACCCACTTGCTCATCTTTTGCTTAGATGCAGGGGACCCCTTGTTAAGAGGTCCAAAACATACAAACAACTGTTCATTTTTACGCAACATTCCAGCTCTATGGACGTAAACATCTAATGCCCGCACTGGGCAAAACTAATTTTGCCTTTCCTGGTCCGCATTCTGAAAGGTGAAAAGTGAAAACTTTCCACTTCAAGGCATAAAGTTTCCTCGTGGAGGGAGCTCTGGAGTGGAGAATGGTCTAAACAACCTTGGTTGAGAGACCTGAGTCTATGAGCTGGGCCCCCTCAGAGGCCAAGCCCACAGTTTCCACAGTTCTGGTTGGGGGTGAAATATCAAGCACCCTGCTTGGGACAGAAGGTCCCTCCTGACGGGGAGCTCCAGAGGAGGCCCGTCGAGAAGGGATATTTATATGGGAACCATACTCTGCCCGGCTACCGCAGGGCAATGAGAAGTATTAGAACCCGGTCCTGGCGAACTCTCTCCAGGACTCCCTGGAGCAGAGTGATCAGGGAAAATACACACAGACAAAGCCTCGGCCACGTCTGCACCATCACGTCCAGTCCGTTTTTTTTTTTTTTAGAGGAGCTGGATGCGTGAGCGAGAACCAGAGTGAACAGTGAGACGTCTCTCAAGTCTCAAACAGATCCACTCGTGCCTCCATATCAGCTCCACCACCTCGGGGTGGAACCTCCATTCCCAGGGCCTCAGCCCCTGTCTCGACAGGATGTCTGCTCCTTTATTGTGGGCCCCCGGGATGTAGGCTGGTCGAAGAGACAACAACTTCCCTTGGGACCACAGGAGGATTTGGCACGCCAGTTTTCAAAGTGGACGTGACCGCAAACCCCTTTGGTGATTTATGTAGGAGACCACCGATGTGTTGTCTGAGTGGACAAGCATAATGTGGCCCCTGAGATCTGCTAGGAATTCTTGAGCTAGAAATACAGCCAACATCTCCAGACGGTTGATGTGTCATGAGAGATGATGGTCCTTCCACAGACCCTGACTAGAGTGTCCCTCTAAGATCGCTCCCCAGAGATGCCCTTGAGAAAGGCATCTGTCGTTAGCATCTTACAACAACATGAAGCTCTTAACATGGGACCCTGGGACAGGAAACAAGGTTTATTCCACATTGCCAAGGCATGAAAGCATCGCCGCGTGACCTTGATAATGTGAAAGGGGTTGCCCCTCGGGGAAAACCCTTTGGTCCTGAGCCACCACTGTAGAGGACACCGAAGGGAGACGGACACCATAAAATGAGGTGTTGACCGCTCCACTTCGGGGAGAAAGTCCTCATTGGCCTGAGCCCTCGGGCGTCAGGTCTGCTTCCTCTCCTTCTTAGAAATAATAATGGTCCTCAGATTCGTTTTACACTTTGAAGGCTGCGGTTGAACGCGTTTCCCATGTCCCCATTATTTAGGTGGGGGAGCCACGCTCTGGTTAGATGTTTGGGGCTGCTCCCGCTCATTAGCCTCAGAGATATAAGTACGGCGGGGGAGGAGTTTATGTAATGCAGCTTCTTCTTGTTTAATGATTCCTGAAATATCTCGACAACCGATTTAACTGCATCGCTGAAGAAGTCAGAGGGAAAATAGGAGCATCCATAAGAAAGTTTTTTTTTTCTTCTTGATGTTACTCAGATTAACCATAATTGTCTCTCAGTGGCCACCAGGTGCTGCTACAGCCCTGAGAGACAAATCTGTGGCCCGACGCAGTTCGTAAACTCCATTCGGACCAATACCCTCGCACCCATCGAGATCTGGTAATAATTCAGCCTGGTAGGCTTGCAACAGTGACATAGTGTGTAAACATGCTGCAGCCTAACCAGCCACTGAATAAGCCTTTCCCACCAGTGCTGATGTAGTTCTCACTGGCTTAATGAGCAATACCGGGGATCTAGTGGATGAAGATACCCAGTATACCTGGGGATAACGCCCCAGTATAGTGACAGGGACACTATACTGTAAAAAGCACCGACCTTTGGATGAGACGTTAAACCGAGGTCCTGACTCTCTGTGGTCATTAAAAATCCCAGGGCACTTCTCGTAAAGAGTAGGGGTGTAACCCCGGTGTCCTGGCCAAATTCCCACCACTGGCCCTTGTCAAGCATGGCCTCCTAATAATCCCCATTCACTTGATTGGCTCTATGACTCTCTCTCCTCTCCACCTGTAGCTGGGTTTTAGTTCACTGTGGCCCAACATGAGAAGTACCTGTTGGTTGAACTAGAATGTGTTCTTCATAGATCTATGGTAGTTGAGATTCAGTGCGTAACTCCATAAGAATGCACATAGCTTTTGACAAGTCTTCAATATTGTCCATCACAAAATCTCCTTCAATGATGATCATCAATGAGGCTGGATTGAGACGGAGAAAAGATGAGAGCACATAACCTCATCATGCTCAATGAGGATGATTCCAGGTCATCAGTTATCGTCATCAGAGGCCTATGTAAAGAATCATCGCACAGAATGAAATCTAGATGAAGCCGAGCAACATCACTGACTATTGTTTGATTTAAAAGCACCTTCCCCCCTCCTCATTCAGCAAACCGCGCACTTTTTCATCAGAAGACAAAGAAGAGCCAATCCACATGTGGTTCCTTTGTGCACAGAGACAGTCATGTATTCCTAGGAGATTAAAACCGTGGACACAAGAAACAACATATATTAATGTGTACTCTGTCTTATATAAGCTTGCTGTGTATTGGAACCGATGGTATTTTCTTAACCTGTGACGTATTACTTTCCCTGTAATGTTATAGCGTGTTTAGATTTATATTTACGGTCGCGAAAAATTATGAATCAGTGAGGTAACAGGTGATATTATAAATGGGTAAACATGTGATAACACGTTACATAAATATTTAAACTCTTATTTTTCCGTCACATGGTTAAATAAATGATATGCCCCAAAACCGTGCGGGGCAAGGCTCTGCCCCACAAGAGCTGTTTGATTGGTTTAGCCACCGGGGGCGTGCTGAAATCCGTCTGTTTAAAACTGGACACCAGTTTTAAAATCGCTCTCTTCCTTCTCGCTTCTTCGATCGATCTTCAACTTGCTCGGGAGCTTCGGCTTCATCTGGTCGAGCTGGTCACCGCCTTAACATCGCAGGCCGAAGTGACCATCGAAAATAATTCTTCAAAGCCGTAATAACAACTCCAGCAAGCCGCTCAACATCTTCCACTTTCAACAAAGAAACTAAGACGCCGATAGTGTGTGGGCTTCCCCAGTGACGTCACGCAACAGCGACGCGAGCCAGCTGAGATTTCCAGAGCAACATGTTGGAACGAAACAAAGGATCAAGCACCACGTGGAACAAGAGCAACACATGGAACGAATTAGAGATCTGACCTGCTTAATCAATGTAAAGCAAGTATTTCAAACAAAGTCTCTATTACTGAACTGTGAATTGATCTGAATGCAGGAAAGAGTACAATTCTCTTTCGTGATCTTCCTTTTTGGTTTAAGTTATGCAATAGCAAAGAGGGCTATTTTAACCTTCTGAGGTTACCCGCAAAACTCCTGTATGTATATGTGTGTGTATGTTTGTGTTTTAGTACTTTAGTCCATGTTAGTAGAATAGCAGTTAAGTAAATAAACTTTGTTTCATTTATAAAGAATTGTCTCTTGAGATGTGATTTTCAAGTATTTTAACCTTATTGCCATAAAATTTGTGTTACCTCACGCAAATTATATAAAATGCTTTATTCTGTTTATCGTTGGCCACGAGAGCAAAATAAACTAAATTGATAAAGATATACTGATGTTAGTGATCGCTGGACGAGCATTTAATAAAGTATAAATCATAAGTTACAGAATAATATTACTTTAATCAAGCAATATTTTATCTGTAAACTAATAATTCCTTGGAGCTGAAATAATAGCTTGATATTTACGTTACACCTAACAACATAAGAGCACAATCATGAAATGTTGCATTATATAACCATAAATACTGTTAAGCAATTTGTTATAACTGCTGGAGTTGATTAAAGGAATAGTCACCCCAAAAAATGTAATTCACAATGATTGTTTAGATTTTGGTAACATGGACTTTTTTTAATGGAGGAAAAAATGCAATCTGCTGTTAATTTACACACCCTCAGGCCTTCCAAGGTGGAGCTGAGTTTTTCTTCAGTAGAATAATAGTAGAATAGTTCAATAGACTTTTAGCTGTAACTCTGGTCCATGGTGATTCATTTAATGCATTAATTTAATAAAGTCAATGGCTACCATCACTTAGAGTCAATAAATAAATAAATAAAAACATGTGCATAAAAGCATAATTTTTACCTTTTTACTTTACTTTTTAGTAATTTAGCAGATGCCTTTATCCAAAGCGACATACAAATAAGAAAGATTAACTCAAACTATAAGTTAAAACTCTATAAATACTATATATACACATTTAAGAAAATAGAGAAATTCAATAAAATGACAAATGCATACATTTCAAAACTAAACATTTAAATGAAAACAAAAAAATAAAGCTAAAAACAATTCAAAATATTAAATCAACAAAAGGTATAAAAATTATTCGAACATGACACTAAGCCAAACACCCATATTTTATATATATATGTGTTATTTCATTTCCATGTGGTGTGTTGAAGTAACGTTACTAAAATAACTCAAATTTATTAAAAGTAAATACCTATAAAGATATAATAAATTCATAAATAATGTATCTAAAATTCAAATAGATAACAAATCAAACGGCAATAGTTTATCAGTAATCCTAAAAAAAAGCACTGCCAAACACACATGCTAACAAACAACAACTTACACATAGTAATAATTGGTTATAAAAACTAAAACAGAAGTGAGGTTGACTTGTATGTTTGGTGCAGAATGGGTGTGGTAGGGGGCCCAACCTCATATTCTTTCTTAGGGCCCATAATTGCTAGCGGCGCCCCTGCATCAAGGTTCAATGCAGTTTAAAACAAGCTTACCTCTTTCCAGCTGTTCACAGAAAAAAATACACGATACAACATTTGTATTTCAGTCGATGTATACTGTGATGTTTTTATAGCACACACACACACAAAATAAAACATATTGGCCATCAAACAATTAAATTAAAACAGTTTTCTCTGTAATTACAGTTTTCTCTGTAATTACTCTGTAATTATACACTTGTTCTGTGTTTAAGCTCAACTTGTTCCTTCCTTGTTCCATGTAGTTACAGGGTAAATACTAGGGATGAGCGAGTACAGCATTATCTGTATCTGTATCTGTATCTGTAAACCATATGAATTATCTGTATCTGTATCCGTACTCGGACTGGGCGGAGCTTACCCCGGAAGTGGGCGGGATTTAACCTGGAAGTGGGTCAGGTTGTCTTGAAATGGGCGGGGCTTTAACCGGTATGTTATTTTAAGCATGCAATTGATATGGGTTCATCAGAAATTGTTATATTTATTGCTGATTAGAAAACTATTTACATGACAGCTTTAGCATTGAGCTTCAGATCAATGGTTTTGATCACAATAACAAACAAACTATATACAGAACTAGAATGTACATTTCCAGAAGAAAATGTGAAATGGTGCTTGCAGTGGCAAAAAACACCACCCGGTTGCTAGGGTAATGTACATGATTGAATACGAGCCAACAACCATGTCTGTACGATGTTCTGGTGCTGAGATATGGCTTATTCATGGTTTTAGTAGAAACATGGAGTTCGGTGGTAGCTAGGGCGTTGCTAGGCGGTTGCTAGGGTGTTCTGGGTGGTTGCTAGGCAGTTGCTAGGGTGTTCTGGGTGGTTGCTAGGGTGTTGCTAGGTGGTTGCTAGGGTATTCTGGATGGTTGCTAGGTGGTTGCTAGGGTGTTCTGGGTGGTTGCTAGGGCGTTGCTAGGCAGTTGCTAGGCGGTTGCTAGGGTGTTCTGGGTGGTTGCTAGGCGGTTGCTAGGTGGTTGCTAGGGTGTTCTGGGTGGTTGCTAGGGTGTTGCTAGGTGGTTGCTAGGGTGTTCCGGGGGGTTTCTAGGCGGTTGCTAGGGTATTCTTGGTGGTTGCTAGGGTGTTATGCGGTTGCTAGGGTATTCTGGATGGTTGCTAGGTGGTTGCTAGGGCGTTGCTAGGCGGTTGCTAGGCGGTTGCTAGGGTGTTCTGGGTGGTTGCTAGGCGGTTGCTAGGTGGTTGCTAGGGTGTTATGGGTGGTTGCTAGGGTGTTGCTAGGTGGTGGCTAGGGTGTTCTGGGTGGTTTCTAGGCGGTTGCTAGGGTGTTCTGGGTGGTTGCTAGGGTGTTGCTAGGCGGTTGCTAGGGTAATCTGGGTGGTTGCTATGGTGTTACTAGATGGTTGGTAGTTGTCACAGATGGTTACTATGGAGTTTGTAGCATTTTATTGGCATGATTTAGCACTTAGCTAAGCGCTATTAGCATGTAGCTATTCACTGCTAGCATGTGTAGCATGTAGCAAGTCCTGTTTGCTAGCATGAGTCAAAAGAGCCAACCCCCATCTCTATACGATGTTCTGATGCAGAGATATTGGTCTTGCAAAACGGTTGCTAGGGTACTGTTTGGTTGCTAGGGAGTGGCTTGGCAGCTGCCAATCATGAAGCTCCAAAGTCAGTGTGAATGTATAAACCAACCCCCATCTCTATACGATGTTCTGATGCAGAGATATAGGTCTTGCAAAACGGTTGCTAGGGTACTCTGTTTGGTTGCTAGGGAGTGGCTTGGCAGCTAGCAATCACGATACTCCAAAGGCTTCTTGTCAGTATGAATGATATAAACCAACTCCCACGCCTCTGTGACATTCAGAATGGAAGATATTCCTCTGTGAATTTTGGTTGCTAAGGTGCTCGACAATGGTTACTAGGGCATGGCCAGTGAGTGTTGAGGTGATTCAGGATTGGCTGCTTGCTGCCCCGAGTCAAACGAGCCACACCCTCATGTTTCTATGACACTTCTATCCTGAGATATCCCTTTGATCTCTTTCAATGGAAGTCTATGGGACGTGTTGCTAAGGTGCTCTAAATGGTTGCTAGGGGCGTGGCTTGATAGCTTCACAATGATCCTGAGATGCTGATTGGTCGTCTGAGTCAAATGAGCCTGCCCCCTTGTCTCTATGACACTGTGATCCAGAGTTATGTTCAATTGAAAAGCGGTTTCTATGGTGTAGGACGGCGCATTTCATGGGCCGTCCTACACCATAGAAAGTCAATGGGGCAACTTTGGGACGCTCCTGCCCCACAGGGGTGCAACTTTTACCCCATTTTGAGGTATGGTCTTACAGAGCCTGCCAGCCTCTTCAAATGTGGCAAATTTCACATTTCTGTGAAATCCACTCTCTGAGCTACGAGGCGTCAAAGTTTTTCGCAATGTTAAGTCTATGCATTTTTTTTGGCCGCTATTTCGCCCCTGGGGCGAACATCGTACCCCCGATCGCTTATAAAAGTCATAGCACACCATTCCCGATTAGGCCGCACGTTTTGACACCTCATTCATGGCTCTGTGACAAAAACTGCGGGAGGAGTAACGCGCCGAAAAAAAGTGGAATTTGGAAATGGCGGATAACACTAATGTTGCCTTGCCATATATGGCAAGCACCATTAACAAGTTTTGCAACAATGAATACAACACATGCGGTTGCAATTATGTAGTAAAATGTAATGAACAAGAGTTTTCATCTCAACATAACTTTCTTTTTTTAACTTTACATTTTTTTATGATCAGTGTGATTATTATTTTTTTGGTTCTTTTAAAAAATATATATATTTCCACACCAGGTATGTGTGTGTGTGTGTGTGTGTGTGTGTGTGTGTAGCTAATTCATTTGTAATATAGTTTTATACCACTACTTCCTTTTTTTTTTTAATACAGCAAGAAAGTGTCAGACACACGTTAAGTAAAAAAAAACTGGTTAGAGCCAGCTGATGGTTAAAAAAAAAAAAAAAAATCTCTGACAGGCAGAGACGCGAGTCACATTCTACCAAGCACCACGTCTGAACAAACCCCACGTTTAACAAAACTCTACTGGTTAATAAGTAAGTACTACAAACCAAAGTAAAAAACAAACCTGAAGCTGAAGAAACCCTAAACGTTAACGGAAAAAACCCACGAACCTGAGTGACTGAGGGAGAGTTAGGGGCCGCTCATATAGCGCGTCATTTGCACGCTCAAGTTCGTTATTTCAAATGTAGACGCGCGGTATGCGCGCTCATAATGGAAGCGACGCGGTCGCGGTGCGACGCGCTCGTTTTTTCCAGGCGCGTCCGTGCCGCATTGAGATAAAAACATCTCAACTTTTCAGAATGCCGCAAGCGCACCGCAGGTCATGGGATGAAATTTCCTTCTTGTAACGGAGAGCGCAGCTGATGGTTGCTTAGCAACGACAAACGCCTCCGGAGCGCAACCGCCCGAGCGCTTTGGAAAAAAGGAGAAAGCAGCGCGCCTAGCGTTTTCCACGCGTTTTTAGGCGCGATATGTGAACGGCCCCTTAGAGAGAGAGAGCGCGCTGTTCTCTTCTTTTCTCTTCTCAGTGTTCTGTGTGTGAGTGAGCAGAGCGGGACACAGCAACACAATACGTCTGTGTGTGTAGGGGAGGGGCGCTGTGACTAGCCTATCACAGAACGCAGACACAGTCAGCTACCCAATGAGAATTTTTATTCAATCCGAGCACAGATATTGAGTCGTATTACTCGTATGATACTCGTACACGGCAAAAGTGCTTTATCCGTACCGGATACTCGTTTCAGCCGAGTATCCGGCTCAACTCTAGTAAATACACCATTTGCGGGCTGTAAATTAAAGTGGTTCTTGTTCCCCCCTTATTCCATGTTGTTACATGGGAAATACAACATTTGTGGGCTGTAAATTAAAGTGGTGCTTGTGTCCCCTTATTCCATGTAGTTACAGGGTAAGTGGCCACAACAAATTGCTCTAAAACGATTGCTTATACAGTCTATAGGTCATACATTATATATCAGGTAATATATCAATAAACATGGTGACTGTTTTATTTAATTCAAATATTATTTAAAATTTGGGTTTTTTAATTAAAGTCACATACAATATGACAACAGTAACAACACAGGCAACAGATAATAAAAGATAAAAATGTATTACATCAGTTCAGAAAAAAATCAAAGCAACCATACTTATACAGCTTATACAAATTCTAAAAGCTTGTTTAAGAACAAATTTAAGATTTTGTTCAATTTGTTGATGATTTTCACCCAAGTTAAACTATTATTGCCAAACCATCATGTCAATAAACACACACAGTAATAAACACTGAAAGTCAAGATTAAACTATGTATTGTAAGGCCCGGCTCGATCGACCCAATGACGGCAGTCGTTCAGCGGGTGAAGGCCTTTTGCGTATTACTGTCTTTCCTTTTTCACGACACAACAAGATTAAATGGAACACTTTTTCTTATATATTTTATCTCGTTATTTCATCTGACTCCATAAATGAAAAGGTTTTAATGATATCTGTGCATCATTAAAATATGAACGAATGATTGATTATTCTTTTCAGCTCTTTTTAATACTTTATCCGCTCAGATGTAGGGAAACTATATCACTTAGAGGCCCTGTTTTTCACAGGTCTCACGGACACAATCTCGTCAGGCCCGGTCATCAATCAGAGGTAAATTATGGTTATGTATCTAAGATTTGCCGTTAATTCACACGTACACAATCAGAGACATCGAATAACCCCCTTGGAGCCCCCTCAGAACTTTAGTTCAATCGTTTACTTCAGTAAAGGTTTCTTGGCCACTATTAGATATGTTAGCAGATCAATGTACCACACTTGTAATAGCTTTGGATTGGTCAAGTGCTTGTTTAAAGTAACATTAAATCAAAAGTCAGAGGTATAGGCGTACCCGAGTTTAGTCTGACCAGACGGCATTCGCCGCCCCTAAATGGAATTATCTACCCGCCTCTGCATCCAAGTAGACTTGAATTGATGCCGGATATTAGCCGTCGCTAAAACTGACGCAGGCTTGCGGAAATATACGAATCCACTAATCTATTAGGGAGAAAGCAATCTAAGAGGCAGTCAGAATAGAATCAAACGTTACAATTTATTGACCAGGTAATCGAAGCAATAATTCAGAACTCCAATGTTACAAGAATAGAATCATCAGTTAACCATAACATAACAATAATTCAGGAATTGAAGAATTTGTAGAAATTACTACCTGGCAATGAAAATTACACACAGCGATTGTGTGGGCAGTCAACATACAGACGCCTAGAACTTTGTGTCACGTTTCCTTATAAACCCAGATAATTCAATAAGCCCACCAAATGGTGGTATCTTGTTATTATAATTAGACTTTAGAATTTGCAACCAAATGGCTTCTTGGTATCCTGTGGCAGAGAATACTTATTTACATACAGGAGGTGGTTTGAATAGAAGATCAGGGGGAGGGCACACCTTTAAGTTGTACACTACATTTCTCATACTTTAGAACTTCTTTTATCTTTTCATTATGATTGGGAGAATGAGACCATTTTACCAGGCGCACTGAGACATTTCAAATGATATCAAACATGTATAGTTACTTTTTTGTACATACATTACATTGCATGGGTTTTCAGTGAGTTCTAGGTGAGGAGGAGAGGGGGGAAGAAAAGGGGGTGTGAACTACACTGTGTGTTGCGTCTCGGATGCTGCTGTTACATATGCAAGAGATAGTTTTTGTTGATTCTCAGGAGGGCCTTTTGTCCTCTCGAGGGGGGGGGGGCAGACATACTGGCACCAGGCTTACAGTATTATAGCAAACTGACAGGATTTTACCGTCTTTCATTTTACCATTTTGATCCATGTCCACAAACACCATTTTGACTAGTTCACAGTTCCCGTTTCAATTGCCGCTAAATTTTGTGAGAGCATACTCGGACAAAACCCTCCTGTTTTGAAAAGAACACATTCCAGTCAGTTTCAAAAATCTCTCTCCTCGTCACTTTGATTAGTTTTCTTATATTTGCGACACATTCCTGTCACGAGCGCCGCAAACACGACTCGATCATCTCAAGCGGCATTCAGGCTATTTCCAGTTACCAATCACCACATTCACTGTTCCAGTTTTAAACCAACACACTCCAAACAGTTTCAAAGTTGTCCCTCATCTGCGCTTTGATTATTTTTTTCCTATTTTTGACACGTTTCCATCTTAAGCACTGCAGACACAGATTTTGTCGCACACAGAAACGTTCGCGTTTTTCACAACAAAACCCGCCCAATTCCTACTCAAAACTAGCCTAATAGCATTTTGAGGGGGTTCCCTCGTAAAAAAATTCCCCAAGGTAAACTGCAAACTTGGCAACACTGTTCCTAATCCAGCACCGTTGGGTTAGCATACTTATTTCTGATATCAACCCAAATTGGGTCAAATCAAGTCAGCTTCCCAACCAACAGTCTCAAACGTTTGGATTGAAACAATATCCCAGCGGGTTTAAAAAGTAGGCCTACACAGTGTATGTTTTTGCTTAATCACTTGCAAATGTAAGATTGTTGTATAGCCTACATACCACGTAATATTAGAATAGGTACCCCTTAGTTTCAAAATACTTACAGTAGAAATAATTTGTAATTTTATTGGTTATTACCCCTTTATTCCCCAAACTTCATATATTGTTCCCTTATACCTGCTGAAGGTACTGAATAATTATAAAAAAAGTTACACTGTAAATTATGTTTACTGATGAAGTACGTTGCAGGTTGTAATCTAAAGTGTTACCGAAAAAATTATGGTGGCTGGGGGCATCTAAAACCATCTTACCCTACAATTAACTTCATAATCAGTTGTGCAAGTGTTTAGCACACAAAATATATTTATTGCTTTAGAAGTAAGGATAAATAATCACTAAATTGTGATCAAAATGGCTGAAGGTATAACACCTAGAGTGCTATTATTAACTATAAAGGCTCTGTAAAACAATGAACAGCAGTTTTCAGCCTGTCACCGGGATGCAAACCTGAAATATCAGACCTACAGTAGTAGTTCTTAACAGGTTTTGTATTTGATTACGCTGCTGTTCCGTTGTTTTTTCTATGTAAGCATGGACGCGTTTGACTGTTGCGCTCGCGTCTCTTGCAGCGTCTCGTGCATGAGCTTTCACGGCTTTCTAAAAACGCGGCACTCTAGTTATTAAAAGATTTTTAACTCACATCTTCTTGTATTCTTTCTATTCCACTGCCCGTGTCAACACAAAAACACACTCTGTGTAAATGGCACCTAAAGAGCATCACACGTGAGCGGTTAATCATGTGCACCGACATGCGGTTGGATTGTTCTTTTCTCTTTACAGTTATAGTCAAAGTGTCTAATTCTAGCGTTTGGTAATATTTCTATTCAAAATCGCGATTCCTCGATTTATAAAAAATCTAATTGTGGCAAAATATTAAATTCGAATTAATCGATACAATCTGATAAATTGCCCAGCCATTGCCACAGTGTTTGCTTATTTTTTACTTTATTTACATTTTTGTGTAATTAATTTTATTTTACATCCAGTTGTATTCCGTGCCTCAAGGCTTTATTCGTTTTGCTCTTATTCGTTCTTTTTCTTATTCATTTGGTGCCACGGCGTTTGATGATTGTCAGTTGTTGTTTTTTTACATTTAAATATTTTGCAAGTTTGTAATTTTATATTAGGCTTATAGCATGGTAATGGTGTATTTTTATTTGTTTTGTTAATTCAAGTCCCATGGTTATTGCAGAAAATGTGTCGTTTGTTATAGATAAGCAATTGACCTGAAATTAAAGTGAAAGCAAAATGTGCACGGGCATTAATAAGGTATTTAAAAGCGAAGGAAAATGAGAGGGAAAACTCCAACGAACTTTGTAAAACCAAACTGTATTATGCAACTTGCCGACAGCGTGTCTGTGGCCAAAATAAAGATTATTTATGCCTCCACACAGCGCGCACACTCAGAGCCAGGCGCACACTCATGATGCAGCTGTGCATTTAACAGGCGACCAATGACAATGCCCGTTCTAGATGGAGTTAAACCAATGGCAATTACATTACCCATTTGCGGAACAAGCGAGCCAGATTAATGGTTTTGTTTTGAAAGAGAAAAAAAAGCATATGTTGCTGGACTCGGTCGAGACCAACTAGAACATTTGGCGAGTCCGACGACCAAGTCCGAGACAAGTCCGAGTCCAAATACCAACGAGTCCAAGACAAGTCCGAGACGATAGAAAAACGTCTCGAGTCCGGACTCGAGTCTGAGACCGGACTCGAGTACTACAGCCCTATTTTGACATTTTGACAAGCACCTATGTGCAGCAATCACGTGAGCATCCGTAGACTAGCGCAAGTTAATTCTAACACTTTAATAGTATTTATAGCTCCTAACAGGCTGTGTGACTATGAGACATTATTACATCAAAATGTATGTCAGCATGCAGTTTTCCCTATTGCTCATGTGCCAGCGATTATCCCTCTGCATGCCACTGTTGACAGTAGGTTGCCGACCCCTGGTTCAGACCAATGCAAAAATCGGACCAAATTTTTGTTGTAAATCTTAACCGTCGATGGAAAATAGGCTACTTTGTTATCAGAAGTGTTGAGATTTTAGAATGCACATTAGCTTAGGTAAAACTATTTATGGAAAATTTAATTTATCATTCTGACTCATTATAAAAATAAAAATATAGATTTAAATGCTGAACTGTTATTTTATTTAAAAAATTGTTAAAACTTTATTTGAACATGTAGTAGCCTACATATCAGTAGATAACATGTTATACATTTTTTAAGTTTAAAATCTAGCCATCATTTTTTAAATGTTGCTATTTCACTGTTTATGCCAAGAAAATGTACATAGTGCTGCTAATTTTATTTGTTGGCTTTTGTCATAAAATTATGATAAAATGATTTCAGTGTACTTTTTAAATATTTCCAGCACCTTTTAACAATGGCATGTATAACAGTTTGGACTGATACTTTATTTAAGAGATTTAAGTATGGGAATAATATGGGTAGCTCTCAGCCACTTTCATTTTTTGAAAGTAGCTCCCAAATGAAAAAAGGTTGGAGACCCTCGGTCTAGACAAACAAAACTTTGATCTAAATTGCGAATGGATTATGTAGAAAAACCAAGCAAAGGGCACTCCCCATATGGCACAGTACAGTTGACCGGAAATGATTAAGCTGACTTATCTAAAACCAGGAAGTCGATCTCTTTTTACCCTGTTTTAACAAATGCAACATCCCAATTCGCCTACTTATACTATGCCCTAAAAGTATGTACTCTTTTTGTGAAGTAAAAGTACATACTTTTAAGTATGTAGCAGAATAGTAGGCAAGCTTTGGGATATAACTACGTCGTCATAGCTGCATCTTTAACGGACACTCCGTTGCTTAGTTACGTGCATCCTGTAACTGTTTAAACTGCCCTGTCAATCATCTTGTCACACTTAACATCATCCACATCCACCTTTAATTTGATTTCCTACCATATTGGAGAGAAATAAAGAAGCATGTTGCGGGTCTTTCATGCCGAGAACTCTACTCGTGTTGCATAATGTGTTCCTGTGGTTCAGTGGTTAGAGCATTGCGTTAACAACGCAAAGGTTGTGGGTTCGATTCCCAGGGAACACACATACTGACAATACAAATGTATAGCCTGAAAGCACTGTAAGTCGCTTTGGATAAAAGCGTCTGGTAAATGTAAATAATGATGAATTTCAAAGTTAATGACCAAACGTATCATTATAAAAGTTCACATTGTTGCTGCAGATGAAATATAATGTGGATAACATTAAATCAATATTTTTTTCATCCAGTTAGACATTGATTATTTATCACTCAAATCCCTTTCTCTACTTGTCCATTGGTCTTGCATATCCGCCATGTTGTAGTTTTTTAACACTTTGTATGCATGTTTGTAGTTCTAATCGAATCCTTGTCCACAGGGCAATGTGTTATGGGCAATATTAGCCGTTAGAGTGTACATTCATCTGCACTTCGATTTCTAACCGGAAGTAGTAGACAATCCGGGAATATTTGGCATACTTTTTTAAACATACTATGATTTGGGATATACAAAATTCTATTTTCAAAAACTATTTAGGGTGGATAGTATGCGAATTGGGATGCAGCAGTGTATTTCTATGGAGTCCGGCTGCAGATGTCGGACAAGATGACGCATAGCAGCGGCAGCACATAATATTCACATTCTGATTGGTCAGATCGCCTGTCAATCAAGCTCTTTGCAAATGGTCAATTGTCATTGGTTGTGTAGAAAATCTTATTTTTTGCTTCTTCCATTAGCCCAAGGCCTAAAATGATCAACAGTTGGCCCTAAAAAGCATTTGAACATGCCTAAATGCATTAGATCCAAAATATCACCAAGTGGCCAAATTATTTCAAAGAAGGACAGTAGAAAGTACACTGTCAAATAAATAATTTAATGAATACAAATCTGTAATGTTTTAAATTCTAAAAAAATTTTCATTCTGCTAAACATAAATTTTGCACATACAGCAATTACATACAAAAATCAATGCCCTTTTTTTTTTTTACCTCTTTTCACAGTGGTGAAATACAGAATTGGACAACACAGTGAACACTGTAAACAAGTTTAGTAGATTGTTTATATATATATATATATATATATATATATATATATATATAAACAATATACATACATACACAATATACATACATAAAGGTGCTGGTCATATAATTAGAATATCATCAAAAAGTTGATTTATTTCACTAATTCCATTTAAAAAGTGAAACTTTCATAATGTATACATTCATTCCACACAGACTGATATATTTCAAGTGTATATTTCATTTAATTTTGATGATAAGTGACAACTAATGAAAACCCCAAATTCAGTATCTCAGAAAATTTGAATATTGTGAAAAGGTTCGATATTGAAGACACCTGGTGCCACACTCTAATCAGCTAATTAACTCAAAACACCTGCAAAGGCCTTTAAATGGTCTCTCAGTCTAGTTCTGTAGGCTACACAATCATGGGGAAGACTGCTGACTTGACAGTTTTTCAAAAGACAACCACTGACACCTTGCACAAGGAGGCCAAGACCCAAAAGATCATTGCAAAAGAGGCTGGCTGTTCACAGAGCTCTGTGTCCAAGCACATTAATAGAGAGGCGAAGGGAAGAAAAAGATGTGGTAGAAAAAAAGTGTACAAGCAATAGGGATAACCGCACCCTGGAGAGGATTGTGAAACAAAACCCATTCAAAAATGTGGGGGAGATTCACAAAGAGTGGACTGCAGCTGGAGTCAGTGCTTCAAGAACCACTACGCACAGACGTATGCAAGACATGGGTTTCAGCTGTCGCATTCCTTGTGTCAAGCCACCCTTGAACAACAGACAGCATCAGAAGCGTCTCGCCTGGGCTAAAGACAAAAAGGACTGGACTGCTGCTGAGTGGTCCAAAGTTATGTTCTCTGATGAAAGTCAATTTTGCATTTCCTTTGGAAATCAGGGTCCCAGAGTCTGGAGGAAGAGAGGAGAGGCACAGAATCCATGTTGCTTGTGGTCCAGTGTAAAGTTTCCACAGTCAGTGATGGTTTGGGGTGCCATGTCATCTGCTGGTGTTGGTCCACTGTGTTTTCTGAGGTCCAAGGTCAACACAGCCGTATACCAGGAAGTTTTAGAGCACTTCATGCTTCCTGCTGCTGACCAACCAACTTTATGGAGATGCAGATTTAATTTTCCAACATGACTTGGCACCTGCACACAGTGCCAAAGCTACCAGTACCTGGTTTAAGGACCATGGTATCCCTGTTCTTAATTGGCCAGCAAACTCGCCTGACCTTAACCCCATAGAAAATCTATGGGGTGTTGTGAAGAGGAAGATGCGATATGCCAGACCCAACAATGCAGAAGAGCTGAAGGCCACTATCAAAGCAACCTGGGCTCTCATAACACCTGAGCAGTGCCACAGACTGATCGACTCCATGCCCCGCCGCATTGCTGCAGTAATTCAGGCAAAAGGAGCCCCAACTAAGTATTGAGTGCTGTACATGCTCATACTTTTCAGTTGGCCAAGATTTCTAAAAATCCTTTCTCTGTATTGGTCTTAAGTAATATTCTAATTTTCTGAGATACTGAATTTGGGGTTCATTAGTAGTCACTTATAATCATCAAAATTAAAATAAATAAACACTTGAAATATATCAGTCTGTGTGGAATGAATGTATACATTATACAAGTTTCAATTTTTGAATGGAATTAGTGAAATAAATCAACTTTTTGATGATATTCTAATTATATGACCAGCACCTGTATGTATGTGTATATATATATAAACAGCGTTCTAAAATCTTTGTAACATCTTTTCTAAAACCAACCACTTAATGTTACTTAAGTTTTCAAATAGGAAACAAAATAATCTTCAGTTTTTAGTACTGAACAACTTTCCTATTCATTTTAAAGTTATTTTAAAGACTAAACTCTATTCTAAGACCAGCTACTTAACATTGAGCAGACTGCTCATTTTCCAACAGGAAAATAAAATACATTGTTTAGTCCTGATTACCATTTTTGTAACTCTACAATGGTCAAGTATGAACAAACTGAAAAATGGTCCATCATGGCACAACAATATGTTACAGCAACAGGCGATTTTTCAGGAATTGTATTTTAGGTTTGAGAGACTTGTGCCCGAGTGACAATCACCCTTTGAATGAAATCAAACGTGTTCTTCAGTACAGCAGGATACTCTAAATTCAGAGCATAACTGAGCCCAAAAAAGCAGGCACATTGCTTTGGGAAGGCTTCTCAGATCAACCAGTACAACTGTACCTTCCAAAATGATTACAGTGGATGTGGCATCGAGATGCAGAGAGTAAGGTATGGCTGCAGAGTCCTCAGGAATCACAGACAATATGCAGATTGACATGCCGGACATCTCTTCTTCGTCATCACGGTCCTAAAAACATGAGCAGCATGTTAAAATGAAAATAAGTCACATCATACCTTAAGAGCATATTTTCATGTTCTGTATCCTCAATTGTTTTATTATCTTTCTTCATTACTTTTCCTATCAGGTTGCAAAATTGGTTTAAGAAGTGTTTGCAACACATTAAATAGCCAGAATATCACGGACAAAGCTACTTACAAAATAGGTCTTGTAAAAATCGGTCGGATCTTCTCCAAGGAGGAGTGGAAGGCCACAAAGAACGGCTGTTCACCTCCCAACGATGTCTGATTTCTGTAATGTTATGTAACATTGTAAAGGGTAAGAGTTAATAGCACTAATAGCACCAAAACAACACAGAGCAAAACACAACAGCAAATGCAATAGTTGTTTTACTAGAAAAAATTAATAATACTTAGTGTGTGTCTGTGTAGCTTACCTCATTTTCAATCTTATGCAGAATCTTCTTAAGCTTACATCCAATATCTCCCCCTTTGGCCTTTAATATATCAATGAATCGTTGAGTGAATCTGTTAAGTTCTTGAAAGAATTCCGTTTGCAGGTTGCCAGATATGCGACTGATCTCTACTAAAATAAAAAAAGGTATGCCAGACTAACATTAATCACATATCATTGAAACATGCAAGTAAGATTTAAACATCAACCTGAAAAGTGGTAAATGAAGTTGCATTCCAATTTTCAATTTGTATAGAAAATGTTTGACAAAATAATATGAACACAATTAAAATTAAAGTCAGTAATTACTTAATGAAGCTATCGTAACGCATACGTTATCTCACGCTGTTCATTTCCACGTGAACAACACGACACGACACGTGCACACGTTCTAGAAGGAATGTTCGCACGGACGTTCTGCCAAACAAGATTTACAATTGATTAAAATCTCTTACAAACTGTATATTCAAAACAATGTTTAGTAAAAATCGATGTCTGTAACGTAGTAAGAAACTGGTCTCAGCTGACGGTTAGACAGTAACTAGTCCTAACGTTACTCTTCGTTTAAACTAATACAATTGTCCTTTTCCGCTTTCAACACAACGAGCAAAATAAATTATTTTAGGTTAAGTTTTTATGCACAATATAATGACGACAGCGTGCACGGTGAGAATGAGGTTTATAATTAGGTCACCAACATACCTAGTTTTACTGCCACACGTCAAACAGGATCTGAAGTTCGTCGTTGTCGTCTTGTCCTCCTCTCCGAACACATTTAAGTTCATTGCGCATGCGCAGAGACTCCGTCAAGTGACCGGTTTCTGGCAGTTACAGGCCGAGTTGAAGAAAATGCAAGAGTAACGTACTAGAACATATATTAATTTTTTCGTCCTATTTTGTAACTTAATTACTAAAGCCCATAAAAAATGCCAAGCTCTGTATGATGTATTGGGAAGCAGCAGCAGTTAGTAGACCTGCCAATAAGCTTAAATCTTATTGGTTGTTCATTTTTTTTACAGCGCGAATGGGGGAAAGATTAAGAAAACTATTTGTAATATACATATATACAAAACATTAACCACTATTCCATAAAAATGGTTGTTAATAGCTATATATTTATATATAATTAGGCTACTGACAATCAGTTCTGATCGTATTCACTATAAAACTATATTCATTTTGTTTTTGTGCCAACCACAGCTTTGTCCAATACACTAGATGTTCTTAAATTCGGTTTACTTAAGATGTTTAGTTTAACTACCGCATCCAACTAAAAGTTCATATAACACAGCCTAATCGAGTAAAACCAACAAATCTACCAAAGTCAGTTGTATTTACAAGCTCTTCTTAAGTAGATTCAGTGATTACTTTTTACAGTGTGTAGTTGCTAATGTCAGTCTTTTACAGTCACTTATTCGATGCTGTCTTTATTTGTACAGTGTAAGGCCCAGCTCGATCGACCCAATAACGGCAGTCGTTCAGCGGGTGAAGGGCTTTCACGACACAACAAGAACATTAAAATGGAACACTTTCTCTTATATATTTTGTCTCGTTATTTCATCTGACTCCATAAATGAAAAGGTTTTAATGATATCTGTGCATCATTAAAATATGAACGAATGATTGATTATTCTTATCAGCTCTTTTTTAATACTTTACCCGCCCAGATGTAGGGAAACTATATCGCTCAGAGGCCCTGTTTTTCACAGGTCTCACGGACACAATCTCGTCAGGCCCGGTCACCAATCAGAGGTAAATTATGGTTATGTATCTAAGATTTGCCGTAAATTCACACGTACACAATCAGAGACATCGAATAACCCCCTTGGAGCCCCCTCAGAACTTGAGTTCAATCGTTTACTTCAGTAAAGGGTTTTGGCCACTATCAGATATGTTAGCAGATCAATGTACTACACTCGTAATAGCTTTGGGTTGGTCAAATCCTTGTTTAAAGTAACATTAAATCAAAAGTCAGAGGTATGGGCGTACCCGAGTTTAGTCTGATCAGACGGCGTTCGCCGTCCCTAAATGGAATTAACCCGCCCCTGCATCCAAGTACACTTAAAAGATGCCGGATATTAGCCGTCGCTAAAACTGACGCAGGCTTGCGGAAATATACGGATCCACCAATCTAATAGGGAAAAAGCAATCTTTAGAGGCAGTTAGAATAGAATCAAACGTTACAATTTATTGACCAGGTAATCGAAGCAATAATTCAAAGTTCCAATGTTACAAGAATAGAATCATCAGTTAACCATACCTGGCAATGAAAAACTACACACAAGTGATCTGTGTGGGCAGTCAAACCTACAGACTCCTAACCATAGCTGGAAATGAAACTACACACAAGTGATCTGTGTGGGCAATCTGCTTACTGACGCCCAGAACTTTGTGTCCCCTTTCCTTATATACCCAGATAATTCAATAACCCACCAAATGGTGGTATCTTTGTTATTATGATTAGACTTTAGAATTTGCAACCAAATGGCTTCTTGAGATCCTGTGGCAGGGAATACTTATTTACATACAGGAGGTGGTTTTGACTAGAAGAATCAGGGGGAGGGCACACCTTTAAGTTGTAGGACTTCTCATACTTTAGAACTTCTTTTAGCTTTTCATTATGATTGGGAGAATGAGACCATTTTACCAGGCGCACTGAGACATTTCAAAAGATATCAAACATGTATGGTTACATTTGTGTACACATTATATTGCATGGGTTTTTCAGTGAATTTTAGGTGATGAGGGGAGGGGGAAATGATGAGACCGTCAGTACAGGGTGTGAACCCCCCGGTGTGTTGCGTCCTGGGTGTTGCTGTTGCATATGCAAGAGGTAGTTTTTGTGGATTTCCAGGCGGGCCCCCTGTCCTCTCGAGGGGGGGGCCCAGACATCCTGGCACCAGGCTTACAACAGTATCGATTGTTGCCAAAACTGTGAGATGTATATTTGTAAACATTTTATTTAAATAACACAGTCCACAGTGTGGACCAGGTGCATTCACCCCTCAACTCACCCAGATTTAATTTAGGCTTGTCAAATCTGGACCCAATTTAACATTTGTCTCTTTTGCATAAAGCTGCAGTCCGTAAGTTTTGCCTCTTTGTCGCCATCTCTGTTTGAAAACCTGGAATTGCAGTTACTTGCGGAATTATCTTCATGGATTGTACTCTGGCACGGCTCTATTAATCTAATGTTTTGAGGTGAATGTGTAGATGTCTTTTAACACACCAGTGTGAATCCTATACTTAGTAATCACAGATTCTAGCCTACGCCTTGGAATATATGACCCAAATAAGAATTTTCACCGTATATTGTCATCTGAACAAGTAACAAGTCTGCCAGGCTTGTTCTGACCAACTGAGGAAAAAAGCATTGTTATAAATCACGCTACCAATGGTGATTTAATCTAAAGCTCGTTTAGCTCATATCACATCAAACCGTGCAAATTATGATTATTGTTATACTTTATTCTCAAATTATTAATGTTAGCAACATCAGTATTGCGTTACTATGAGAATAGTGTGTATTAGCATGTAGATTTACATTTCTGTACAGTCTAATCTCTAATTGTCATACTATTTGAATTTCATATCAAGAAACGATTTTAACCCAAAAAGCAAACTATGCTCTCTTCGAACTGGTTCTCTTTTAAATTGCAAATATTGTGTAATCCCAGGCTGTCTGTAATCAGAAGCAGATTTAAAACTGGAATATAATTTAATTTCATTCACGGGTTTCATATAATCGTTTCTGGATTGCAATCCGCCATAAAAATTATTTTTTGAAATTGTATTATTCTAATAATCTCTCTGCTGTGAGAAAAGGCTATAAATGATCCGGCACCTGCAGGATCCTCAAATGCGATAGCCTATTACAGATGTGACGTGATGATGCAGTGCCATACTCAAATTTCTCGCAGAAACCTACCTGTACCACTCAAATTAGAAGAAAGTATTATAAGCTAAGGTTGTGAATCGGGCTATAGTAAGGAAATAGTTTTGAACACTGGCTGGTTATGTACTTGCTCAAATATTGATTTTGGATCATTTTAACCAAAAAAAGTTTCGGACTGCAGCTTTAATATGTGTACAATCTTTACAGTTCCTTTGATCGTGGTTAAAAAAATTAAGCCCAGATTTAAACGTGTAGGATGCAGCAAGTCACATTTATGGAACAGTCATTACTGAGCAGTGGTTTGAGCAAATATATGATGTAGATGTCGTGATCAAATTATTATCAGAATGGGTTGTAGAAACCAAATAATCAATTATTGCAATTCAGGCCGGATGTCAGAATAGAATTATAAGCATTTTCTTTGTGAGGGTGAAGAGATGCAGGTAAAAGACTCTTTACATGCAATGGAAATACAAGCAACCCATCACCGTCTCTCAATGAACAGCACAGAAACGATGACCACTCATTTAGTCTTTTGAGGTTTACATGGAAATCTATAATAAATGAAGACAATTTTATTATTGGAAGTGACCTAACATTAAAGTAACTATTAATAACTCTAATTTATATAACTATTAATAATAATAGTCACACATATCTGCATAAGTGTTATAGCCAGCATCCTTCACACATCTAACAAGTTGGCTCCAAAAAATTTACCTGTACAAACAAACCTTTACTAATCAATAAAGATGCTTATTACCCTTCATAGGATCCCACTGGAGCATTATCAAACCAGAGCCAAGCTGCTTGATATTGAATAAGCGCTTTGAAGGCAAAGGTTTCCTATTCTATTCTACTTAATAACAATTACTATATTATTAATTTCCATGATCTTCATAAACCAGCATGTGTATCATGTCTTTGAAAACCTGTAAGACTTACTTTCTTCCGTAGAACATAAAATAAGAGATTTTGAAGTGAAGTATATCTATCTCTATATATATGTATACAATACGACAAAAGGAAGGCAGTCTTTATGGTTTGACATAAATGGGAATGGTGCATGGGTAAAATTGAATCAAATGAATTATGTGGATAATTTTTTTGTGTAATTTCAGAATTAAAGAAACCTTTCATTTTCGTAACAATTCAGACTTGACAGTGTGCTTACAGAAAGAGCCTTATTTTTAACTTTGTTTTTTTTAAAGGTTTTAATTCTCACCAAGGTTGCTTTTATTATATAAAATATACAGTAAACATAGTAATATTGTAAATTATTTTAAAATAACTGTTTCTATTTTACTATACTTTAAAATGTAATTTATTCTTGTCATGGCAAATAATTCTGTGGTGGAGAGTACTGAAAATGTGCACTTAAGTACAAATAGTTACATTGCTGAAATAATACTCAATTCAAATACTGCTGCCAAAACAGTACTTAAGTAAAAGTACAAAGTACTCTTCTCAAAAACTACTCAGAGTACTAGTTACTTTTAGCCAGCGATATTTAATGAATTACCACAAAAAATCATTCACATCAAAGATCTATGTGGATAATAGCTACTCTGAACAAACCCCAGTTTTATCTCATTGACAAAGTACGTGAATTATTGGTCATGATACGGGAATTACTAACTTCAATACCTTGAAAAATATCAATATCAAAGTACCCGTGAACTGGAAGTTGCAACTGACTTCAGTGTTGTGATGCATTTTCAAGTGAAACGGAATATTGAATAAAGGGCAGGGTTTTATTGTGGTGCATCTCCACTCCACCTCTTGCTCATAGCAGATTCACGGTTGGATAGGGGTGGGTAAGAAAATCGCCTTACGTCTGACATCATGCTTCACTGCCTTTGGATCCTAACACTCTGCCAAATGCCCCAAGAAAACACAAAACTGTGCTAATATACACCCACGATGTCATGTAATACTAAAAATGTATAACCCTAACCTTCTTCTCCATACTGAAATCACAGATGGCCAGACAATTTTAATGGGGGGGGTTCCTGCCAAATGTCGATGCATCCCATTACACAAGTTATACATTTTTTTTGTACAATAGAGTCTGGACGCAGTGGGGCATGATTCCATTTTTTCATGTTTCTTATACAACAGAAATAAATTCAGTTACTATCATAAATAAAAAAATAAACCTAATGTCTAAGAAAAACAGTGCACATGGGATAATTAAAAACTAAAATATGTTTTATGAGTGTTTTTCTTTTTCCAAAACAAGCTAATGTTCATGTCTGAATCATCTTCAGGGTTTTTTCAAGTCAGTCTCTCCATGAGCAAAGGCACAGTGCTCACAGGGCAGAGGGCATCCGTGGGGATGGTGTATGTGGAACCAGCAAAGTCGGGTCTTCAGGGCACCTGTGGGAGGGGCTTTGTGCTTGGATCTCACTCGAGAGCTTTGTGCCGGTGTATGCGTCCTCCAGTCCCGAATAAAGACACTTCCACCCTCCACTATGAAAAAGAAAGCAGAGCAATTTACTTGCAAGCCTTAATAAATGAGAATCATATCAGCAACTTAAGATAATTCCTTTAAAGTGTTAATATTTTGAGGGGATTTAGCTTGTCTACAATGTTCACCAGAGTGGTGTTTTCTTAGGAGATAAGGAGCTTATTTTTACCCTGTCCAAGCACATTCACACTTCAATTTGGTTTCCTATTTATCTTCTTTAATATCACACACTAACATGTTCACAGTGTCAGTAATGTACATCAGCCACAACATTAAAAGTACTGACAGGTGAAGTGAATAATACTAATTTATATTATTACAGTAGCACCTTTCAAGGAGTGGGATATATTAGGCAGGATGTGAACAGTCAGTTTTTGAATTATATGTATTAAAAGCAGGAATAAATCAGAATCAGCTTTATTGCCAGGTATGTTTACACATACAAGGACTTTGTTTTGGTTACAGAAGCTCCACAGTGTGACAGAATGACAGTGACAAAGAAAAAGATAATACAAATAATAATATACAATTAAAGCTGCAAACAGCGATGGAAGGGACCTCGCACCCAGCTCACCGCCAACCGGTGGCTTCAGAAAGACAGGGAATGTTAAGCAATATGCATTTAAAAATGATATGTTAAAGTCATTTAAATGTGTCAAACCTGCTTCCAGTTGGTGGCGCTATGTCCATAACTGAACATTAACATGTAGATGTCTTCAGGCTAACACTTTTATCAAACATATGAAGTTTGGTGCAGATTGAACATAGTATGTTTGAGTTAGTGTAAAGCCTGACATATCCTGTGGTCAACAGGTGGCGCTATGACTACATCTGAATATTGGGATTGAGATGTCTTCAGGCCAGGACTCTTACCAAATATGTGAAGTTTGGTGAAGATTGGACATTGCATGTTTAAATTAGTGTAAAACAAGTAATTTCCTGTAGCCTGCAGGTGGCGCTATGTCTATAACTAAACATTGGCACGTAGATGTCTTCAGGCCATGGCTCTTATCAAACGTGTGAAGTTTAGGGGCAGATCGAACATTGTATGGCTGAGTTACAACAACTTTTATTCCCATGGCGAGACATCGAAATCTGTGATGCCGCCAAGGACACGCCCTTTAACGAAAACTCTAGATCTTCGTAATTTAACATCACAAAGGCCTTTAGGTTAGACTGACCTAAATATTATGTTGATGTCATTAAATCTGTAGGAGGAATTAGTTACAGAGTAAAACATGTCACTTCCTGTTGTCAGCAGGTGGCGCTATTACTATAACTGAATATGGTCATGTAGATCTCTTAATATCAGGAGTCTTATCAAACATGTGAAGTTTGGTGCAGATTGGACATAGCATGCCTGAGATATAACAACTTCCTGTTTCATGGCAAAACATCGAAATTTGACAGGACGCCACGGACACGCCCTCCGATGAAAACTCTAGATCTTCGCAATTTAATGTCACAAAGGGCTTTAGATTACAATGACCAATTTTGGTGTTCATTCGAATAAATCTCTGGGAGGAGTTCGTTAAAGTATGACACCTGCAAATGGCAAAAATGTCACTAAATATGACGAGAAAATTCAAAATAACCGACTTCCTGTTGGGTTTCGGATTTCGTTCCAAGAGACTTTTTTGTAGGTATTGTTATGTTACATGAGTGTACCGATTTTCATATATGTACGTGAAACGTAGCCCGAGGGCTCTCCGCTGAATGAGTATAGGTGGCGCTGTCGAGCCATTTTGCCACACCTACTTCTGAAAACCATATAAGACGTAAATTTCCACCAGTTCTGATGCGTGTGCAAAATTTCCTGACTTTTCGAGCATGTTTAGGCCCTCTAAAATGCGATTGAGTTTGGAAAAGAATAATAATAATAATAATTAAAGCTGCAAGCAGCGATGGAAGGGACCTTGCACCCGGCACCGCCGACCGGTGGCTTCAGAAAGACAGGGAACGGTGAGCAATATGCATTTAAAAAGGTAAATATAGAGGAACGTGTCATAGTCATTTATATGTGTCAAACCTGCTGCCGGCTGGTGGCGCTATGTCCATAATTGAACATTAACATGTAGATGTCTTCAGTCTAGCACTTTTATCAAACATATGAAGTTTGGTGCAGACTGAACATAGTATGTTTGAGTTAGTGTAAAACAAGATATTTCCTGTTGCCAGCAGGTGGCGCTCTGATTATAATCGAATATTCATATTTAGATATTTCCAGGCCTGGAATCTTATCGAACGTGTGAAGTCTGGAGCAGATCGGACATTGTATAGCTGAGTTACAACAACTTTTATTCCTATGGCAAGACATCGAAATCTGTGATGCCGCCAAGAACACGCCCTTTAACGAAAACTCTAGATCTTCGAAATGTAACATCACAAAGGCCTTTAGGTTAGACTGACCAAATAATGTGTTGATGTCATTAAATCTCTAGGAGGAGTTAGTTACAGAGTAAAACATGTCACTTCCTGTTGCCAGCAGGTGGCGCTATTACTATAACTGAATATGGTCATGTAGATCTCTTCATATCAGGAGTCTTATCAAATATGTGAAGTTTGGTGCAGATTGGACATAGCATGCCTGAGTTATAACAACTTCCTGTTTCATGGCGAAACATCAAAATTTGACAGGACGCCACGGACACGCCCTCCGATGAAAACTCTAGATCTTCGCAATTTAACGTCACAAAGGGCTTTAGATTGCAATGACCAATTTTGGTGTTCATCCGAATAAATCTCTGGGAGGAGTTCGTTAAAGTATGACACCTGCAAATGGCCAAAATGTCACTAAATATGACGAGAAAATTCAAAATAACCGACTTCCTGTTGGGTTTCGGATTTCGTTCCAGTAGACTTTTTTGTAGGTATTGTTATGTTACATGAGTGCACCGATTTTCATACATGTATGTGAAACGTAGCCCGAGGGCTCTCCGCTGAATGAGTATAGGTGGCGCTGTCGAGCCATTTTGCCACACCTACTTCTGAAACCCATATTCAGATGTGTTCAGGCCTGGATTCTTATCGAATATGTGAAGTCTGGGGCAGATCGAACATTGTATGGCTGAGTTACAACAACTTTTATTCCCATGGCGAGACATCGAAATCTGTGATGCCGCCAAGGACACGCCCTTTAACGAAAACTCTAGATCTTCGCAATTTAACATCACAAGGGCCTTTAGGTTAGACTGACCTAAATATTATGTTGATGTCATTAAATCTGTAGGAGGAGTTAGTTACAGAGTAAAACATGTCGCTTCCTGTTGCCAGCAGGTGGCGCTTTTATTATAACTAAATATGGTCATGTAGATCTCTTCATATAAGGAGTCTTATCAAACATGTGAAGATTGGTGCAGATCGGACATAGCATGCCTGAGATATAACAACTTCCTGTTTCATGGCGAAACATCAAAATTTGACAGGACGCCACGGACACGCCCTCCGATGAAAACTCTAGATCTCCGCAATTTAATGTCACAAAGGGCTTTAGATTACAATGACCAATTTTGGTGTTCATCCGAATAAATCTCTGGGAGGATTTCGTTAAAGTATGACACCTGCAAATGGCCAAAATGTCACTAAATATGACGAGAAAATTCAAAATAACCGACTTCCTGTTGGGTTTCGGATTTCGTTCCAGGAGACTTTTTTGTAGGTATTGTTATGTTACATGAGTGTACCGATTTTCGTACATGTACGTGAAACGTAGCCCGAGGGCTCTCCGCTGAGAAAGTATAGGTGGCGCTGTCGAGCCATTTTGCCACACCTACTTCTGAAACCCATATAAGATGTAAATTTCCACCAGTTCTGATGCGTGTGCAAAATTTCCTGACTTTTCGAGCATGTTTAGGCCCTCTAAAATGCGATTAAGTTTGGAAAATAATAATAATAATAATAATAAACAAACACAGATACAATAGGGTCCTCGCACCATCGGTGCTCGGATTACATCTGAATATTGGCATGTAGATGTCTTCAGACCAATACTTTTATCAAACATATGAAGTTTGGTGCAGATTGAACATGGTATGTTTGAGTTAGTGTAAAGCATGATATATACTGTTGTCAGCAGGTGGCGCTATGATTATATCTGATTTTTGGCCTTTAGGTGTTTTCAGGTCAGGACTCTTACCAAATATGTGAATTTGGGTGCAGATTCGACATTGCATGTTCAAGTTAGTGTAAAACATTTAATTTCCTGTTACCAGCAGGTGGCGCTATGTCTATAACTAAACATTGGCACAGAGATGTCTTTAGGCCATGGTCTTATCAAACGTGTGAAGTTTGGGACAGATCGTACATTTTATGGTTGAGTAACAACAGCTTCTATTCCAATGGCGAGACATAACATTTTGTCACGCCGCCATGGACACGCCCATTAGCGAAAACTCAAGCTCTTCGCAATTTAACATCACAAAGGTGTTTAGATTAAACTGACCTAAATATTATGTTGATGTCATTAAATCTCTAGGAGGAGTTAGTTACAGAGTAAAACATATCACTTCCTGTTGCCAGCAGGTGGCGCTATGAATTTATATGAATATGGTCACTTAGATCTCTTCAGGTCAGGAGTCTTACCAAATATGTGAAGTTTGGTGCAGATTGGACTTTGCATGTTTAAGTTAGTGTAAAACAAGATATTTCCTGTTGCCAGCAGGTGGCGCTCTGATTATAATGGAATATTCATATTTAGATATTTCCAGGCCTGGAATCTTATCGAACGTGTGAAGTCTGGAGCAGATCGGACATTGTATAGCTGAGTTACAACAACTTTTATTCCTATGGCAAGACATCGAAATCTGTGATGCCGCCAAGAACACGCCCTTTAACGAAAACTCTAGATCTTCGAAATGTAACATCACAAAGGCCTTTAGGTTAGACTGACCAAATAATGTGTTGATGTCATTAAATCTCTAGGAGGAGTTAGTTACAGAGTAAAACATGACACTTCCTGTTGCCAGCAGGTGGCGCTATTACTATAACTGAATATGGTCATGTAGATCTCTTCATATCAGGAGTCTTATCAAATATGTGAAGTTTGGTGCAGATCGGACATAGCATGCCTGAGTTACATGTTGTAGGTACATGACTTTTTTGTAGGTATTGTTATGTTACATGAGTGTACCGATTTTCATACATGTATGTGAAACGTAGCCCGAGGGCTCTCCGCTGAGAAAGTATAGGTGGCGCTGTCGAGCCATTTTGCCACACCTACTTCTGAAACCCATATAAGACATAAATTTCCACCAGTTCTGATGCGTGTGCAAAATTTCCTGACTTTTCGAGCATGTTCAGGCCCTCAAAAATGCGATTAAGTTTGGAAAATAATAATAATAATTAAAGCTGCAAGCAGCGATGGAAGGGACCTCGCACCCAGCACCGCCAACCGGTGGCTTCAGAAAGACAGGGAACTGTGAGCAATATGCATTTAAAAAGGTAAATATAGAGGAATTATGTGTCAAACCTGCTGCCAGCTGGTGGCGCTATGTCCATAACTGAACATTAACATGTAGATGTCTTCAGTCTAGCACTTTTATCAAACATATGAAGTTTGGTGCAGATTGAACATGGTATGTTTGAGTTAGTGTAAAGCATGATATATCCTGTTGTCAACAGGTGGCGCTATGATTATATCTGAATTTTGGCCTTTAGATGTTTTCAGGCCAGGACCCTTACCAAATATGTGAAATTTGGTGCAGATTGGACATTGCATGTTTAAGTTAGTGTAAATCAAGTCATTTCCAGTGGCCAGCAGGTGGCGCTCTGATTTTATAATGGAATATTCGTATTTAGATGTGTTCAGGCCTGAATTCTTATCGAACGTGTGAAGTCTGGGGCAGATCGGTTATTGCATGGCTGAGTTACAACAACTTTTATTCCACTGGCGAGACATTGAAATTTGTGATGCCGCCTAGGACACGCCCATTAGCGAAAACTCAAGCTCTTCGCAATTTAACATCACAAAGGCCTTTAGATTAAACTGACCTAAATATTATGTTGATGTCATTAAATCTCTAGGAGGAGTTAGTTACAGAGTAAAACATGTCACTTCCTGTTGCCAGCAGGTGGCGCTATGACTATAACTGAATACGGTCAGTTAGATCTCTTCATGTCAGGATTCTTATCAAACGTGTGAAGTTGGGTGTAGATCGGACATAGCATGCCTGAGATATAACAACTTCCTGTTTCATGGCGAAACATCAAAATTTGACAGGACGCCACGGACACGCCCTCCAATGAAAACTCTAGATCTTCGCAATTTAACGTCACAAAGGGCTTTAGATTACAATGACCAATTTTGGTGTTCATCTGAATACATCTCTGGGAGGAGTTCGTTAAAGTATGACACCTGAAAATGGCAAAAATTATACAAAATATGACGAGAAAATTCAAAATAGCCGACTTCCTGTTTGGTTTCTGATTTCGTACCCAGAGACTTTTTTGTAGGTAATGTTAAGTTACAGGAGTGTACCGATTTTCGTACATGTACGTGAAACGTAGCTCGAGGCGCACTCCGCTGAATATTTATGGGTGGCGCTGTCGAGCCATTTTGCCACACCTACTTCTGAAACCCATATCAGACGTAAATTTTCACCAGTTCTGACGCGTGTGCAAAGTTTCCTGACTTTTCGAGCATGTTTAGACCCTCTAAAATGCGATTAAGTTTGGAGAAGAAGAAGAAGAAGAATAATTAAAGCTGCAAGCAGCGATGGAAGGGACCTCGCACCCAGCACCGCCAACCGGTGGCTTCAGAAAGACAGGGAATGGTGAGCAATATGCATTTAAAAAGGTAAATATAGAGGAACGTGTTATAGTCATTTATATGTGTCAAACCTGCTGCCAGCTGGTGGCACTATTTCCATAACTGAACATTAACATGTAGATGTCTTCAGTCTAGCACTTTTATCAAACATATGAAGTTTGGTGCAGATTGAACATAGTATGTGTGCGTTAGTGTAAAGCCTGACACATCCTGTTGTCACCAGGTGGCGCTATGATTACATCTGAATATTGGTCTTTAGATGTCTTCAGGCCAGGAATCTTACCAAATATGTGAAGTTTGGTGCAGATTGGACAATGCATGTTTAAGTTAGTGTAAAACAAGCTATTTCCTGTAGCCAGCAGGTGGCGCTATGTCTATAACTAAACATTAGCACATAGATGTCTTCAGACCAATAATTTTATCAAACATATGAAGTTTGGTGCAGATTGAACATGGTATGTTTGAATTAGTGTAAAGCATGATATATCCTGTTGTCAGCAGGTGGCGCTATGATTATATCTGATTTTTGGCCTTTAGGTGTTTTCAGGCCAGGACTCTTACCAAATATGTGACGTTTGGTGCAGATTGGACATTGCATGTTTAAGATAGTGTAAAAGAAGTCATTTCCTGTTGCCAGCAGGTGGCGCTCTAATTATAATGAAATATTCATATTTAGATGTGTTCAGGCCTGGATTCTTATCGAACGTGTGAAGTCTGGGGCAGATCGGACATTGTATGGCTGAGTTACAACAACTTTTATTCCCATGGCGAGACATCGAAATTTGTGATGCCGCCATGGACACGCCCTTTAACGAAAACTCTAGATCTTCGCAATTTAACAACACAAAGGCCTTTAGGTTAGACTGACCTAAATATTATGTTTATGTCATTAAATCTCTAGGAGGAGTTAGTTACAGAGTAAAACATGTCACTTCCTGTTGCCAGCAGGTGGCGCTATGACTATAACTGAATATGGTCACTTAGATCTCTTCAGGCTAGGACTCTCACCAAATATGTGAAGTTTGGTGCAGATTGGACATTGCATATTTCAGTTAGTGTAAAACAAGCTATTTCCTGTAGCCAGCAGGTGGCGCTATGTCTATAACTAAACATTAGCACGTAGATGTCTTCAAGCCATGGCTCTTATCAACCGTGTGAAGTTTGGGGCAGATCGGACATTTTATGGCTGAGTAACAACAGCTTCTATTCCCATGGCGAGATATCGAATTTTGTCACGCTGCCATGGACACGCCCATTAGCTCAAGCTCAAGCTCTTCGCAATTTAACGACACAAAGGCCTTTAGATTAGACTGAACTAAATATTATGTTGATGTCATTAAATCTCTAGGAGGAGTTAGTTACAGAGTAAAACATGTCACTTCCTGTTGCCAGCAGGTGGCGCTATGACTATGACTGAATATGGTCACTTAGATCTCTTCAGGTCAGGATTCTTATCAAACATGTGAAGTTTGGTGAAGATCGGACATAGCATGCCTGAGATATAACAACTTCCTGTTTCATGGCGAAACATCAACATTTGACAGGACGCCACGGACACGCCCTCCGATGAAAACTCTAGATCTTCGCAATTTAACGTCACAAAGGGCTTTAGATTACAATGACCAATTTTGGTGTTCATCTGAATAAATCTCTGGGAGGAGTTTGTTAAAGTATGACACCTGGAAATGGCAAAAATGATACAAAATATGACGAGAAAATTCAAAATAGCCGACTTCCTGTTTGGTTTCTGATTTCCAGAGGTGGAAAGTAACGAATTACATTTACTCGCGTTACTGTAATTGAGTAGCTTTTTTGTGTACTTGTACTTTTTTAAGTAATGTTTTTAATCTGTAATTTTACTTTTACTTAAGTATATTTTGTGGGAAGTATTGTACTTCGCTACATTTTAAAACACATTCGTTACTGAGTAAAAAAAAATCGCTCCGTGGAAAAACTGCAGCAAATAATGGGCAGAAGAAGAAACTGGCGCTAAAAATAACAAGAACGATGCAGACGGACAAGACAGGCGTTTTAAGGGGCCGCTCACATATCGCGTCTTTTGCGCGCTTAAGTTCGTTATTTCAAATGTAGACGCGCGGTATGCGCGCTCATAATCGAAGCGACACAGTCGCGGTGCGACGCGCTCGTTTTTTTCAGGCGCGTCCGCGCCGCATCGAGATAAAAACATCTCAACTTTTCAGAATGCCGCAAGCGCACCGCAGGTCATGCGAAATTTCCTTCTTGTAACGAGAGCGCAGCTGATGGTTGCTTAGCAACGACAAACGCCTCCGGAGCGCAACCGCCCGAGCGCATTGGAAAAAAGGAGAAAGCAGCGCGCCTAGCGTTTTCCATGCGTTTTTATGCGCGATATGTGAACGGCCCCTAATGGTGCAGATCCAGCTGAAAAACAAACCCCGTCGTATTCTGCTGAAGTTGAACTCGAAGGAAATGAAGTGAACCCCTGGCCATATATTCATGCTCTATTATGCAGTGTAAGCTGTGTTTGCCTCGGGAGACCGAACTAGCAGCTTATAACATCTCGACATCAACCCTTCGCAAACATGTGGAGATAAGGTAATACTTACATCATTGCATTGGTGGTTAAAACGAAGCTTTGACGGTTTAGCAAAAGGTTTTACACAAATGAGCCAAAAAGACAGTGGTGCAGGGTGTGCAATATCATCTGAGATAATATAATAATTATTGTTTTAACGGGAGTGTTTTCTTTCACTGCGTGATTCAGTCTGTTAAAATGCGTTTAGAATGATCACAAAATTGAAGATATAGAAGCAGAAAATTAATATATTTATATAATTTAATGTAGTAAGTCAACATCACATGAAGAATGCCGTTTTTCTCAAAAAATCACCATGATTACATAGGCCTGTAGTTTTGCTTTTTACAACAGTTCAAAAAACAAGAAGTTAATTAAGAGACTTGCATTTTAGACACCATATTGCCTGTTTTTGCTCTATTTCGACAACAAAAATAATTCCATACACAGTTTTGTGTCTCTGACTCTGAGCAATGACTGTGTTTCATTCCTTGAATTAACCGTTTAAATGATTCCGTTCAATCACAATGACTCTCTTATGAGTGACTTACTGACACCTACTGGTGGTTCTAATTTAACATTTAAAGTATCTTTTGATTATTATTATTTTTTTTTTCAAATGACTATTTAACATTTGTGACCCTGGCCTGGAGCACAAAACCAGTCTTAAGTCGCTGGAGTATATTTGTAGCAATAGCCAACAATAGATTTGTATGGGTTAAAATTATACATTTTTCTTTTATGTCAAAAATCATTAGCATATTAAGTAAAGATCATGTTCCATTAATATATTCTGTAAATTTCCTACTGTAAATATATCAAAACTAGGAGCTTCATTTGAACAACTTTAAAGGAGATTTTCTCAATATTTTGATTTTTTGCACCCTCAGATTCCAGATTTTCAAATATTGTCCGATCATAACAAACCATACATCAATGGAAATATTATTTATTCAGCTTTCAGATGATGTATAAATCGCAATTTAGGAAAATGGACCCTTATGGTTTTGTGGTTCAGGGTCACATTTTATGTCTTATTTATCAAAACATTATTTCTGCATTTGTAACTGAGGCTAAATGCATTCAATGTCCGTGTAAATACATCTATGCCACTTCAGATGAAGCTTCTGCGTTTCCTCTGCATTGCAAAGATCAATTTTGTTGATACTGATTTAATTTGCCTGGTAACAGCCCAAATGTCTTATAATTCTAATTAACTGATTCCTTTAATTAAAAACACCTAGTTTGAGATTTATAGGCCCATATCCCAGGTGTGTCAGACTCAGTTCTTGGAGGGCCACAGCCCTAAAGAGTTTATTTCCAACCCTGCTCCAACACACACACCATGTAGTTTTCAAATAAGCCTAAATGATTAGTTTATCTGGATCAGATGTGTTTAATTAGGGTAATATCTACACTGTGTAGGGCTGTGGTCCTCCAGGAACTGAGTTTGACACCTTTGGTCGATCCCATTTTTTCCTCCCTCCCATTGTTAAAATGTAACTAAGTAATTTTTACTCTGAGTAAATTTTAAATGAGCTACTTTTTACTTTTACTTGAGTAGATTTTTAGACTGGTACTTTTACTTGTACTTAAGTAAAATTTCAGTAATGTAATGGTACTTTTACTTGAGTAGAATATTTTTGTACTCTTTCCACCTCTGCTGATTTCGTACCCTGAGTCTTTTTTGTAGGTATTGTTAAGTTACATGAGTGTACCGATTTTCGTACATGTACGTGAAACGTAGCTCGAGGCGCACTCCGCTGAATATTTATAGGTGGCGCTGTCGAGCCATTTTGCCACACCTACTCCTGAAATCCATATCAGACGTAAATTTTCACCAGTTCTGATGCGTGTGCAAAGTTTCCTGACTTTTCGAGCATGTTTAGGCCCTCTAAAATGCGATTAAGTTTGGAGAAGAAAAAGAATAATAATAATAATAATAATAAACGGAGCAGATTCAATAGGGTCCTTGCACCATCGGTGCTCGGTCCCTAATAAATGGAGCAGATTCAATAGGGTCCTCGCACCATCGGTGCTCGGTCCCTAATAAACAACACAGATACAATAGGGTCCTCGCACCATCGGTGCTCGGTCCCTAATTAAAGCTGCAAGCAGCGACGGAAGGGACCTCGCCCGGCTCACCGCCGACCGGTGGCTTCAGAAAGATAGGGAACGGTGAGCAATATGCATTTAAAAAGGTAAATATAGAGGAATATATCAAAGTCATTTATATGTACCAAACCTGCTGCCAGCTGGTGGCGCAACATCCATAACTGAACATTAACATGTAGATGTCTTCAGGCTAGAACATTTATCAAACATATAAAGTTTGGTGAAGATTGAACATTGCATGTCTAGGCTAGTGTAAAACAAGTAATTTCCTGTAGCCAGCAGGTGGCGCTATGTCTATAACTAAATATTGGCATGTAGATGTCTTCAGGCTATGGCTCTTATCAAACGTGTGAAGTTTGGGACGGATCGGACATTTTATGGCTGAGTAACAACAGCTTCTATTCCCATGGCGAGACATCGAATTTTGTCACGCGGCCATGGACACGCCCATTAGTGAAAACTCAAGCTCTTCGCAATTAAACATCACAAAGGCCTTTAGATTAGACTGACCTATATATTATGTTGATGTCATTAAGTCTCTAAGAGGAGTTAGTTACAGACTAAAACATATCACTTCCTGTTGCCAGCAGGTGGCGCTATGAATTTATATGAATATGGTCACTTAGATCTTTTCAGGTCAGGAGTCTTGTCAAACATGTGAAGTTTGGTGTAGATTGGACTTTGGATGTTTAAGTTAGTGTAAAACAAGTAATTTCCTGTTGCCAGCAGGTGGCGCTCTGATTATAATGGAATATTCGTATTTAGATGTGTTCAGGCCTGGATTCTTATCGAACATGTGAAGTCTGGGGCTGATCGAACATTGTATGGCTGAGTTACAACAACTTTTATTCCACTGGCGAGACATTGAAATTTGTGATGCCGCCTAGGACACGCCCATTAGCGAAAACTCAAGCTCTTCGCAATTTAACATCACAAAGGCCTTTAGATTAAACTGACCTAAATATTATGTTGATGTCATTAAATACCTAGGAGGAGTTAGTTACAGAGTAAAACATGTCACTTCCTGTTGCCAGCAGGTGGCGCTATGACTATAACTGAATACGGTCAGTTAGATCTCTTTATGTCAGGATTCTTATCAAACGTGTGAAGTTGGGTGTAGATCGGACATAGCATGCCTGAGATATAACAACTTCCTGTTTCATGGCGAAACATCAAAATTTGACAGGACGCCACGGACACGCCTTCCAATTAAAACTCTAGATCTTCGCAATTTAACGTCACAAAGGGCTTTAGATTACAATGACCAATTTTGGTGTTCATCTGAATAAATCTCTGGGAGGAGTTTGTTAAAGTATGACACCTGGAAATGGCAAAAATGATACAAAATATGACGAGAAAATTCAAAATAGCCGACTTCCTGTTTGGTTTCTGATTTCGTACCCTGAGTCTTTTTTGTAGGTATTGTTAAGTTACATGAGTGTACCGATTTTCGTACATGTACGTGAAACGTAGCTCGAGGCGCACTCCACTGAATATTTATAGGTGGCGCTGTCGAGCCATTTTGCCACACCTACTCCTGAAATCCATATCAGACGTAAATTTTCACCAGTTCTGATGCGTGTGCAAAGTTTCCTGACTTTGAGCATGTTTAGGCCCTCTAAAATGCGATTAAGTTTGGAGAAGAAAAAGAATAATAATAATAATAATAATAAACGGAGCAGATTCAATAGGGTCCTTGCACCATCGGTGCTCGGTCCCTAATAAATAGAGCAGATTCAATAGGGTCCTCGCACCATCGGTGCTCGGTCCCTAATTAAAGCTGCAAGCAGCGATGGAAGGGACCTCGCCCGGCTCACCGCCGACCGGTGGCTTCAGAAAGATAGGGAACGGTGAGCAATATGCATTTAAAAAGGTAAATATAGAGGAATATATCAAAGTCATTTATATGTACCAAACCTGCTGCCAGCTGGTGGCGCAACATCCATAACTGAACATTAACATGTAGATGTCTTCAGGCTAGAACATTTATCAAAAATATAAAGTTTGGTGAAGATTGAACATTGCATGTCTAGGCTAGTGTAAAACAAGTAATTTCCTGTAGCCAGCAGGTGGCGCTATGTCTATAACTAAATATTGGCATGTAGATGTCTTCAGGCCATGGCTCTTATCAAACGTGTGAAGTTTGGGACGGATCGGACATTTTATGGCTGAGTAACAACAGCTTCTATTCCCATGGCGAGACATCGAATTTTGTCACGCGGCCATGGACACGCCCATTAGTGAAAACTCAAGCTCTTCGCAATTAAACATCACAAAGGCCTTTAGATTAGACTGACCTATATATTATGTTGATGTCATTAAGTCTCTAAGAGGAGTTAGTTACAGACTAAAACATATCACTTCCTGTTGCCAGCAGGTGGCGCTATGAATTTATATGAATATGGTCACTTAGATCTTTTCAGGTCAGGAGTCTTGTCAAACATGTGAAGTTTGGTGCAGATTGGACTTTGGATGTTTAAGTTAGTGTAAAACAAGTAATTTCCTGTTGCCAGCAGGTGGCGCTCTGATTATAATGGAATATTCGTATTTAGATGTGTTCAGGCCTGGATTCTTATCGAACATGTGAAGTCTGGGGCTGATCGAACATTGTATGGCTGAGTTACAACAACTTTTATTCCCATGGCGAGACATCGAAATCTGTGATGCCGCCAAGGACACGCCCTTTAACGAAAACTCTAAATCTTCGCAATTTAACATCACAAAGGCCTTTAGGTTAGACTGACCTAAATATTATGTTGATGTCATTAAATATGTAGGAGGAGTTAGTTGCAGAGTAAAAACATGTCACTTCCTGTTGCCAGCAGGTGGCGCTATTACTATAACTGAATATGGTCATGTAGATCTCTTCAAATCAGGAGTCTTATCAAACATGTGAAGTTTGGTGCAGATCGGACATAGCATGCCTGAGATATAACAACTTCCTGTTTCATGGCGAAACATCAAAATTTGACAGGACGCCACGGACACGCCCTCTGATGAAAACTCTAGATCTTCGCAATTTAACGTCACAAAGGGCATTAGATTACAATGACCAATTTTGGTGTTCATCCGAATAAATCTCTGGGAGGAGTTCGTTAAAGTATGACACCTGCAAATGGCAAAAATGTCACTAAATATGACGAGAAAATTCAAAATAACCGACTTCCTGTTGGGTTTCGGATTTCGTTCCAAGAGACTTTTTTGTAGGTATTGTTATGTTACATGGGTGTACCGATTTTCGTACATGTACGTGAGACGCAGCCCGAGCTTTTTCTCTGCTGAAAAAGTATAGGTGGCGCTGTCGAGCCGTTTTGCCACACCTACTTCTGAAACCCATATAAGACGTAAATTTCCACCAGTTCTGATGCGTGTGCAAAATTTCCTGACTTTTCAAGCATGTTTAGGCCCTCTAAAATGCGATTAAGTTTGGAGAAGAAGAAGAAGAAGAAGAATAATAAACGGAGCAGATTCAATAGGGTCCTCGCACCATCGGTGCTCGGTCACTAATAATAATAAACAACACAGATACAATAGGGTCCTTGCACCATCGGTGCTCGGTCCCTAATAATAATAATAATAATAATAATAATAATAAACGGAGCAGATTCAATAGGGTCCTCTGCACCATCGGTGCTCGGTCCCTAATAAACGGAGCAGATTCAATAGGGTCCTCGCACCATCGGTACTCGGTCCCTAATAATTAAAGCTGCAAGCAGCGATGGAAGGGACCTCGCCCGGCTCACCGCCGACCGGTGGCTTCAGAAAGACAGGGAACAGTGAGCAATATGCATTTAAAAAGGTAAATATAGAGGAATATGTCAAAGTCATTTATATGTACCAAACCTGCTGCCAGCTGGTGGCGCAACATCCATAACTGAACATTGGCATGTAGATGTCTTCATCCAGTACTTTTAAAAAACATATGAAGTTTGGTGCAGATTGGACATTGCATGTTTAAGTTAGTGTAAAACAAGTAATTTCCTGTTGCCAGCAGGTGGCGCTATGTCTATAAATAAAAATTGGCAGAGATGTCTACAGGCCATGGCTCTTATCAAAAGTGTGAAGTTTAGAACAGATCGGACATTTTATGGCTGAGTAACGACAGCTTCTATTCCCATGGCGAGACTTCGAATTTTGTCACGCCGCCATAGACACGCCCATTAGCAAAAACTCAAGCTCTTTGCAATTCAACATCACAAAGGCCTTTAGATTAGACTGACCTATATATTATGTTGATGTAATTAAATCTCTAGGAGGAGTTAGTTACAGAGTAAAACATATCACTTCCTGTTGCCAGCAGGTGGCGCTATGAATTTATATGACTATTGTCACTTAGATCTTTTCAGGTCAGGAGTCTTGTCAAACATGTGAAGTTTGGTAAAGATTGGACATTGCATGTTTAAGTTAGTGTAAAACAAGTCATTTCCTGTTGCCAGCAGGTGGCGCTCTGATTATAATGGAATATTCGTATTTAGATGTGTTCAGGCCTGGATTCTTATCGAACGTGAAGTCTGGGGCAGATCGAACATTGTATGGATGAGTTACAACAACTTTTATTCCCTTGGCGAGACATCGAAATCTGTAATGCCGCCAAGGACACACCCTTTAAAGAAAACTCTAGATCTTCGCAATTTAACGTCTCAAAGGGCTTTAGATTGCAATGACCAATTTTGGTGTTCATGCGAATAAATCTCTGGGAGGAGTTCGTTAAAGTATGACACCTGCAAATGGCAAAAATGTCACTAAATATGACGAGAAAATTCAAAATAACCGACTTCCTGTTGGGTTTCGGATTTCGTTCCAGGATACTTTTTTGTAGGTATTGTTATGTTACATGTGTACCGATTTTCATACATGTACGTGTAACGTAGCCTGAGGGCTCTCCGCTGAATCAGTATAGGTGGCGCTGTCGAGCCATTTTGCCACACCTACTTCTGAAACCCATATCAGACGTAAATTCCCACCAGTTCTGATGCGTGTGCAAAATTTCCTGACTTTTCGAGCATGTTTAGGCCCTCAAAAATGCGGTTAAGTTTGGAAAATAATAATAATAATAATAATAATAATAAATATAGCTGCAAGCAGCGATGGCGGGCCCAAGCCGTGTGCAAACGCCACCGCGGTGGCATCAGGAAAACTGTGGCCAACGGGCACATGCATTATAGTAACCCTCTAGCAGTTTGGATTTAAGGGATACATTAATGAAAGGGTTAATCCGAGCCATCAAGACACACACCACACACAACTAAATATAAAACTTTGGTAACACTTTCAATAAGGTTTCAGTTATTAGCATTAACAATAATTATACAGCATTTATTAATGTTAGTCTCTATCTATCCTCTCTCTCTCTCACACACACACACACACACACACACACACACACACAAAATAACAATATATACAACTTTTCAATAAGGTTTTAGCTTTTAACATTATACTTTCAATAAGGTTTCAGTTATTAGCATTAACTATATTAATTAACATGAACAATAATTATACAACATTTATTAATATTAGTCACTCTCTTCCCTCTCTCTCTCTCTCTCTCTCTCACTCTCACACACACACACACACACACACACACACACACACACACACACACACACACACACACACACACAGAGAACAATATATTCAACTTTTGTAACAAACCGTTTTCAATAAGGTTTTAGCTTTTAACATTATATAAGTTAAAATGAACAATAATAAAAATGTTTTTATAGCATTTATTAATCTTAGTTAATATTATGTTCAAAATTGACTACTACATTATAAATAAAAATGTGTTAATGTACATTTGTTACTGTACCATGACCTAAAATAAAAAATACTTACACAAATACAGTAAAAATATGCTGTTAGTACTTAGTCTGTTAGTTTTGAATTAACTAATGTTTAAAACAATATTATTGAACTATAGTTACAGCAGCGGTTTATTTCAATTTTTATTGAAATAAAAATAGCCATCATGTTTTGACAAAAGGTGGCGCTATAGAGTGCCTCCTCCACGCCCGTTTATTAGCTTTTGCCAGTGTCTATCTATAATTAATACTGATGTGTGTGTTGAGTTTTATGAAATTCTAAACATCTTAAGTGCCTCAAAATCACCAGAAGATATATTGAGGTTTGACACGTTGCCATGGCAACAATATTTTAGATATCAATATTCCCTTCACAGTTTCACATCGGTCGTTTTTTGACATTATTCTTATGAAGTTTGAAGCAAATTGGGTAAAAGTAAGATGCTGAATTCAAAGCATTTTGAAAATGACACACTTCCTGCTGCCAGTTGGTGGCGCTATAACTTTGCCTCATAATTGTAACATCGATGCGATCGGCTTCATACACCGAACAAACCACTGAAGTGTGATCAAAATCAGACAATGTATGTGGACTTTATTAGACACTTCCTGTCTCTCAATTCTCACCATAAATTAATCGCCTCGCCACGGGCAAACCGTTCGAGATATCAAAAATCCCTCCGCAATTTAGCATCCCCAATGTCTTGAGATCATGTTAACCGGGTTTGGGGCTCGTCTGTTGAAAATCCTGGGAGGAGTATTTCAAATTCCAGAGCATGTGCTTTTTAAACAGCCCTGAATAGCCGACTTCCTGTTGGGCGCTCCCATGACATGTGTGACAAAAGTTGTTCAGCTCGATAAGATCTATATGTGTACCGAGTTTCATATGAATACGTGCAAGTATGTGTGAGCTATTCATCAAGTTTTCTGATAGTGTTCCAGGGTGCGCCGTAGAGCCTCTGTGCCACGCCCGGGGCCCAGCCTCTGCGGCGTCCTAATGGCCGTGGGTTCCAATGTGTGTGCAAATTTTCAAGAGTTTTTGACCATGTTAAACCCCCCAAAAATGCCCGGATAGTCGATAAAAAAACAAAAAAACAATCCTAAGGAAAACAATAGAATAGCCGACTTCCTGTTGGGCGGAACCCATGACATGCGGTGCAAAAGTTGTTCGGCTCGATGAGATCTATATATGTACCGATTTTCATATTAATATGTGCAAGTATGTGTGAGCTACACATCAAGTTTTCTGATGGTTTTCCAGGGGGCGCTGTAGAGCCTCTGTGCCACGCCTGGGTCCCAGCCTCAGCGGCGTCCTAACTGCCGCGGGTTCCAATGTTTATGCAAATTTTTAAGAGTTTTTGACCATGTTAAGCCCCCCAAAAATGCCCGGATAGTAAAAAAAAAAAAAAAAAGAATCCTAAGGAAAACAATAGAATAGCCGACTTCCTGTTGGGCTGAGCCCATGACATGCGGTGCAAAAGCTGCTCGGCTCGATGAGATCTATATGTGTACCGATTTTCATATGAATACGTGCAAGTATGTGTGAGCTACACATCAAGTTTTCTGATGTGTTCCAGGAGGCGCCGTAGAGCCTCTGTGCCTCGCCCGGGTCCCAGCCTCAGCGGCGTCCTAACTGCCGCGGGTTCCAATGTGTGTGCACATTTTCAAGAGTTTTTGACCATGTTAAGCCCCCCCAAAATGCCCGGATAGCCTCAAAATCACCAAAAAAAAGAATATTGAGGTTTGACAGGTTGCCATGGCAACAGTATTTTAGATATCTATATTCCCTTCACAGTTTCACATCGGCCGTGTTTTTACAGTATTCTGATGAAGTTTGAAGCAAATTGGGTAAAAGTAAGATGGTGAATTCAAAGCATTTTGAAAATGACACTTCCTGCTGCCAGTTGGTGGTGCTATAACTTTGCCTCATAATTGTCACATCGATGCGATCGGCTTCATACACCGAACAAACCACTGAAGTGTGATCAAAATCAGACAATGTATGTGGACTTTATTAGACACTTCCTGTCTCTCAATTCTCGCCATAAATTCATCGCCTCGCCACGGGCAAACCGTTCGAGATATCAAAAATTCCTCCACAATTTAGCATCCCCAATGTCTTGAGATCACGTTCACCGAGTTTGGTGCTCGTGTGTTGAAAATCATGGAAGGAGTATTTCAAATTCCAGAGCATGTGCTTTTTAAACAGCCCTGAATAGCTGACTTCCTGTTGGGCGGAGCCCATGACATGCAGCACAAAATTTGTTCGGCTCGATAAGATCTATATGTGAACCGAGTTTCATATGAATACGTGCAAGTATGTGTGAGCTACACATCAAGTTTTCTGATGGTGTTCCAGGGGGCGCCGTAGAGCCTCTGTGCCACGCCCGGGTCCCAGCCTCAGCGGCGTCCTAACTGCCGCGGGTTCCAATGTGAGTGCACATTTTCAAGAGTTTTTGACCATGTTAAGCCCCCCAAAAATGCTCGCACCATCGGTGCTCGGTCCCTAATAATAATAATAATAATAAACGGAGCAGATTCAATAGGGTCCCTCTGCACCATGGGTGCTCGGTCCCTAATAATAATAAACGGAGCAGATTCAATAGGGTCCTCTGCACCATCGGTGCTCGGTCCCTAATAATAATAAACGAAGCAGATTCAATAGGGTCCTCTGCACCATCGGTGCTCGGTCCCTAATAAACGGAGCAGATTCAATAGGGTCCTCTGCACCATCGGTGCTCGGTCCCTAATAAACGGAGCAGATTCAATAGGGTCCTCGCACCATTGGTGCTCGGTCCCTAATAAACGGAGCAGATTCAATAGGGTCCTCTGCACCATCGGTGCTCGGTCCCTAATAAACGGAGCAGATTCAATAGGGTCCTCTGCACCATCGGTGCTCGGTCCCTAATAAACGGAGCAGATTCAATAGGGTTCTCGCACCATTGGTGCTCGGTCCCTAAATATAGCTGCAAGCAGCGATGGCGGGCCCAAGCCGATGCAAACGCCACCCCGGTGGCATCAGGAAAGCGGTGCCCAGTGGGCACATGCATTTACAGTAACCATCTAGCAGTCTGGTTTCAAGGGACATGGCAATTAAAGGGTTAATTCAAACCACCAACTCTGTGAAACACACACAGTTTAAACAGACGCTATCTCTCTATCTCTCTCTCTCTCTCACATGCATTTACAGTAACCCTCTGGCAGTCTGGTTTTAAGGGATACAGCAATTAAAGGCTTAAACCAAACCATCAAAACTGATAAGGCCTAAGACATTTTTTGAGCTGTAATGCAAAAAAACACCAACAACAACCAGAAATGACTGATTATTTTTTTCTGGTGATTAAAGATATGTTTAAAAGTCTCTCTCTCTCTCAGTCTCTCTCTCTCTCTCTCTCTCAGTCTGTCTCTCGCAGTCTCTATCTCTCTCTCTCAGTCTCTCTCACACATGCATTTACAATAACCCTCTGGCAGTCTGGTTTTAAGGGATACAGCAATTAAAGGGTTAATCCAAACCATCAAGTCTGCGCAATACATACACACACAGAACAACATATACAACTTTAGTAACGCCTTTGAAAAGGTTTCAGTTATTAACATTAACTATATTAATTAACATAAACAATACTTATAAAGCATCTAATAATGCATGACTATTTTTACTAACATTAAAAAAGTAATTAATGCTGTAAAAATATATTGTTCATTGTTAGTTAATGCATTAACTAATGTCAACCTAAGATAATTTATTGTACATTTTTACCAACTCATTTTCTGATCTTTAACCATTTAAAAATATATATTTTAATCTATAAGCACTTGTGAAATAATTATATAAAATATATTACCAGTAAAATACATAATAGCCTATTTCATGTATTTATTTCTTATTCGAATTAATTGAACTAAGCAGTAAAGGGTCAGGTTTAAAATATGCCTTATCCTATCAGTGAGAGGGAAGTATTATATCAAACTTAATGATTTTTCTTTTAAAGATAAAAAATGAATGCTCTATAAGCGTTTCTACAATAAACATTTAAACCTATACTGGCAGTACAATACATATTAACTTTGTAAAAGATATTTAATCCTCTGACTCCAAGTGGTCATCCTTGGTATTAGAGTCTTCACCTGAGTCCTGGAAAGTGTGATCAATTTCATTTTTTGGTTGCCCTGGAGCATGTTAGCATTTATTATATAGCATTTATTAATGTCAGTTCATATTAAGTTCTAAAGTAAAACATTATTAAAATGTAAAATTGTATCTGTTAACATTAGTTAATGCACTGTGAATTAACATGAACATTATGATTAAATAACAGTGATTCATAAGATAATTTAGAAATTGTAAGTAAATTATTAATAAACTATTCAAATGTAAATTTATAAATGCAAAAAAATGAAACTGTACAACTCTACACTTGATAAAAAATGACAAATAAACGTTGACAATTTTATTGAAAATAAATAAATGAAATTCAATTGTACAGTTTTACAGTTTCATTTTTTTTGCATCTTGAAATACATATTTCTGAGTTCTGTATCCCTCTGTGTTGTGTTTGCTTATTTTTATAATCTTAGGAAGATAACTGAGCCTTTAAAACTGCTTTGTAATAGATATGCTTATAAATAAAGGACCAGGCATTTATAGCTCTATTTATAAACTGCTTACTAATAACTCTTTATGTTGGGATAATGCTTTATAAAGGATGAACTGACTATTTAATAAAGCTTACCTAATGACTCATAGCGTGCAGTTATTATTTAGTGTTACCAAATTATGTTGTCAGTGCCCTATAAATTACAACAGTTGCCAAAGATGTTATGATCTATAACCATTTAAAATTATCTATAAGCATTTGTGAAACAATAATATACAACTATATTACCAGTAAAATACATAACTTATTTTATGTCTATGTTTCTTATTCTGTTTAACTGAACTGAGCAGTAAAGGGACATTAAAATATTCCTTATCCTATAAGTGAAACAAGTTAGAACATATAGATGTTGTAATTATTTTTCCTTAAAGATTAAAATAAAAAAACTTTTTTAATTCTCTATTGGCTCTACAATAAGTCTTTACAATAATTATGTAAAAGTATATTGACAGTGCAGAACATTTCAACTGATTAAATCATTGTTTTTAATTCTAATACACAGAGAAAGAGATCATGTAGTTCTTCAGGATTAAGGTTATGCTTCCATCTTGTGTTCATCCTTGGTATTACAGTATTCACCTTTTACAACAGTGATAGTTTTAATATTGTGTTGTTGTCCCTGAGCATGATACATTCAATTTTTTAACGTGCAAGTATGTGTCAGCTACACATCAAGTTTTCTGATGGTGTTCCAGGGGGCGCCGTAGAGCCTCTGTGCCTCGCCCGGGTCCCAGCCTCAGCGGCGTCCTAACTGCCGCGGGTTCCAATGTGTGTGCAAATTATCAAGAGTTTTTGACCATGTTAAGCCCCCCAAAAATGCCCGGATAGCCTCAAAATCACCAAAAAAAGAATATTGAGGTTTGACACGTTGCCATGGCAACAGTATTTTAGATATCAATATTCCCTTCACAGTTTCACATCGGCCGTGTTTTTACAGTATTCTGATGAAGTTTGAAGCAAATTGGTTAAAAGTAAGATGGTGAATTCAAAGCATTTTGAAAATGACACTTCCTGCTGCCAGTTGGTGGCGCTATAACTTTGCCTCATAATTGTCACATCGATGCGATCGGCTTCATACACCGAACAAACCACTGAAGTGTGATCAAAATCAGACAATGTATGTGGACTTTATTAGACACTTCCTGTATCTAAATTCTCGCCATAACTTCATCGCCTCGCCATGGGCAAACCGTTCAAGATATCAAAAATCCCTCCGCAATTTAGCATCCCCAATGTCTTCAGATCACGTTCACCGAGTTTGGTGCTCGTGTGTTGAAAATCCTGGGAGGAGTATTTCAAATTCCAGAGCAAGTGCTTTTTAAACAGCCCTGAATAGCCGACTTCCTGTTGGGCGGAGCCCATGACATGCAGTGTAAAAGTTGTTCGGCTCGATGAGATCTATATGTGTACCGAGTTTCATATGAATACGTGCAAGTATGTGTGAGCTACACATCAAGTTTTCTGATGGTGTTCCAGGGGGCGCCGTAGAGCCTCTGTGCCACGCCCGGGTCCCAGCCTCAGCGGCGTCCTAACTGCCGCGGGTTCCAATGTGTGTGCTAATTTTCAAGAGTTTTTGACCATGTTAAGCCCCCAAAGAATTCCTGGATAGTCGATAAAAAAATATAATAATCCTAACGAAAACAATAGGGCCCTGGGCCTTTCTAGCTTGGGCCCTAATAAACAACACAGATACAATAGGGTCCTCGCACCATCGGTGCTCGGTCCCTAATAATAATAAACAACATAGATACAATAGGGTCCTCGCACCATCGGTGCTCGTGTAAGTGTACAAATGTTTATGAGATGGATTGCCTCAGGGAAGAAACTGTTCCTGTGCCCTGCCGTTCTGGTGCTCAGAGCTCTGTAGCGACGACCAGATGGCATCAGTTCAAAGAGGGAGTGTTGCTGGATGTGAGGGGTCCAGAGTGATTTTGCAGTTCTTACAGTTCTTGGAGAGTGGGGAGGGTTGTACCAATGATTCGATCAGCAGTTGCGTAGTACCCTCTGTAGTCTTCTGAGGTCAGATTTGGTAGCTGAGCTGAACCAGTCAGTTATTGAAATGCAGAGGACGGATTCAATGATGGCAGAGTAGAACTGTTTCAGCAGTTCCTGTGGCAGGTTGAACTTCCTAAGCTGGCGAAGGAAGTATAACCTCTGCTGGGCCTTTTTAACAATAGAGTCTATGTGAATGTTGCACTGCAGGTCCTGAGAGATGGTGCTGCCCAGGAATCTGAATGACTCCACTTTTGTTACAGTGCTCTTCATGATGGTGAGTGGAGAGATTGTAGGGGGGTTTCTCCTGAAATCAACGATCATCTCCACTGTTTTGACCAGGTTATTAAGACTACACCAGACAGCCAGCTCTTTAACCTCCTGTCCGAAAGCAGACTCGTCACCATTCTGAATGAGGCCGATCATTGTGGTGTCGTCTGCAAACTTCAGGAGCTTGACAGAGGGTTCTTTAGATGTGCAGTCGTTGGTGTAGAGGGAGAAGAGCAGTGGGGAAAGAACACAGCCCTGAGGAGTTCCAGTGCTGATCGTATGGGTGTTGGATGTGTATTTTCCCAGCCTCACTAGCTGCTGCCTTTCTGTCAGGAAGCTGGTTATTCACTGACAGACAGAGGTGGGCACGGAGAGCTGAGTTAATTTGGGCAGGAGGAGGTTTGGAATGTTGGTGGTAAAAGCTGAGCTGAAGTCTACAAACAGGCCCCTCAATTAAGTGCTTGGTCTGTCCAGATGCTGCAGGATGAGGTGTAGTCCCATGTTGACTGCAATGTCCATAGACCAGTTTAATCTGTAGGCAAACTGCAGGGGGTCCAGTGATGTCCTTCAGATAAGCCAAAACCTGTTTTTCGAATGACTTCACAACCACAGATGAAAGAGCCACAGGTCTGTAGACATTAAGTCATGTTATCTTGTGTTTCTTTGGGAAGAGGATGACGGTGGAGGATTTGAAGCAGGACGGGACTTTCATACAGCTCCAGCGATCTGTTGAAGATCTGTGTGAAGATGGGGGCCAGCTGGTCAGCACAGGATTTCAGACAGGCTGGTGTCACACCGTCTGGGCCTGGTGCCTTTCTTCTCTTATTCTTTCTAAAGACCTGGCGCACATCATCTTCACTTATCTGGAGTGCAGGGTGGGGTGAGATGGGGGTCGCTGTGTTAATGGTGTTTTTTTCAAACCCAAACCTGCAGTAGAACTCATTCATATTGTCTGCTAGTTGTTGATTCTCCACAGTGCTGGAGGATGGTGTCTTGTAATTGGTGATGTCTTTCAGACATTTCCACACTGAAGCAGGATCACTGGAAGAAAATTGGTTCCTTAGCTTACCAGAATAATTCCTCTTTGACACTCTGATCCTTTTCCAGTGTGTATTTGGCCTGTTTATACAAGATTCTGTTCCCATTGTTGATGAAAGAGTTCTTCCAACGAAAGGAGGAGGATCAGAAGTGGGAAAAGAAAGAGAAACCAGTTTCAGCCTGACTAGCGGTCGGACAAGATGGCAGCGACCAACTGACCCAACCAGCTATGGAGAACAGCACTCCTTCACCTCACTCTCAGAGAACCGTAATCACACTAACTTCAGATGGACACGAAACCCCACCTGAAAACCCAGCAACAGAGTTAGACACTAACTCAATACCCAATGCTCTACATCACAGCAGCGTCCAACAAACACCTGCTGACAAAACCCCTCAAGTTCTTGAAAGTGCTGTCTTGGTAGACTGCCACTCCATCGAAAAACACCACATCAGCCCTGATATCCTAAATGTTTCCTACAAAACTCCAATTCCTCAACTCCTAGGCGATCTCATTGAGAAAGGTATAGCAATAAAGTTTTACCTCTCCATCACCATCGAACGACACATCAGAGTCGCAGCCCTTCTCGATACGGGAGCCGACATTACTTTAATGTCTAAAGAACTTCTCAAGGAAGTACAAGAAAGAACGAAGAGGACTAACGGAACCATCAAGCTCCAAAGGTGCAAACTAAACCTCCAAGCATACTCCCACACAGGCCTACAACTAAAATATGTGGCCCCAATTAATCTAACAGTGGGACCCCTATGGACCTCGTCCATTCAGTATACATTTCAACACTCAACACATATCCACTCCTCATTGGGAATATCTGCTTAATCGCTTTGAACCTCTAATAGACTTCAAACACCTAAAGATTTGGACACAAGTCCGTGAGCCTCTGCCCTGCCAATCATTAGACTCCAACAACTTGCAGTGTCAAGTTACAGACACCGCCCCTAAGTCACTGATCGATGATGCTGTAGCAACGCCAGGATCTGGACCAAGCACAAACAGCAAGGACCAGAACCATCTCCTCTGCTCACTGCAGGAGCCTGAATCAAAAACAGGCCCCCTTCAAATCATGACTGCGATAGATGTGCAAGACACATCAGTGTCCGACGCGGCACTAGCCCTTTGGGCAGAGAACTCAGCCATCAGCCTGAAGCTATTCAGAATACTGAAGACATCAGAGTCTACCACATGTCGCTAAGCACAGCCGCCTCCCTCTCAGTCCCTAGTCGACAACCATGGCCACCTCTAAGATCATCTACGCTCTAGACATACGATGGAACAACAGACATCTGAGTCACTAATTCCTCGTTGTCCCAGACCTGCCGCATGACATCTACATTGGAGCGGATATCATGGTCCGGTTCAATGCTTGCATTGATATCGTAAAAGACATCATATGGGCTCCTCTGTCACACCAACTGACAACTTCAGTCAAACTCAAGAACCTCCAATCCGGTCAAACCATACCAGATGCATGCGCTATGATCAAGGAGCAAGAAGCCACAATACCTGCCTACAGCGAGAGTGTCAGTTTCCGCCTCAACATGCGACCTGGCCAAACTCTCAGAAAGATAGGCTTAAGTAAGATAGGTTTCTCAGAAAGATAGATAAGTAAGATAAGTCCAACCTTCCAGGACCTGCCTAAAACTTGGACTGACCCTGGAAGCCACACCTCTCATTGAAGTGTCATCTCGTGCGGTGTATGTGTTGTTCAACAACTGTACGGCCCAAGACATCCACGTTCCCAAAGCCAGTCCCCTGGGACGGCTCATCAACAAGGCGTTCCATGACTTTGAACTAAGGTTACCTGTCATAGGCCCCATACCAGCCCATCATCTAACGTCAGGCGAATGCAATGACACTATAACATTCAAAAAAACCTCATGAAATCATTGCAATCACCTCAATTCTGCCAGTGTCCCGAGAAAGCGTCTGCCGTTCAGAACTAACAGATGACACTCACCTTGCTGTCTACACTGTCTCAACACAGCCTACGACAGAATCACCTACACAGGTGACCATCGGGGCCCAAAGCCCCTCAAATGACTTAACTGCAGAAGAACCCTATGCCGGGTTCAATGCACAAATTCAGAAGATCTTGAGTGAGGCGGATGCCCTCCACAATGAAGTGGATTGCCAAGGACTCAAAGAGGTTCTACACAAGTACAAGTACTCCTTCGCAAAGGATTCCTTGGATTGTGGCCTGACCAACATCCACACGGTGCGCATCCCAACAAACCCAAATGCGCCACCCACATTTGTGCGCCAGTACAAGATTCCATTAGCGTCATATGAGCCAGTGCAAGATATTGTTATCTCCATGCTGTTAAAGGGTGTATTACTTATGTGAACAGGTCCATGTTACCATGGAATCTCTCACATTAAAAGAACCTGATAAAGGACCACCTCTTTGCTTATCTCAGGCAAGGACACAGGAAGAAAAAGATTAATTGCGCCACCTCCTTGCCAGTTAAGGACTGACCTTTACTCCCAGACCCTCTTAGGAAGGAATTCCTAAGTTCTTATCTTAAAAAAATAAGACAGCGTCTACAGACACTCCCAGAATTCCCTGATCGGTTAATGCCTAAATTTATGATTTAATCAACCAACAAGGGACTCCCATTGGCTGACGTTTTCCAGATCCCAGGACGTGACCCAATCATGACCCCCGGACAGCTCCCCCTTTCGCCCCCTCTGCAGGTCAAAGGAAATAATTGTTCTGTGTCTCTGCCCAGTGCAAGGAACCCACCCCAAACTTGTGTTCCTTTATGCAAAAAGACATTAATTTATTCCATGGCTATTAGAACAGTGTACTCAAGAAACAATGTATATATTAATGTTGTACTCTGTCATATGCTTGGTGTGATTTTATTTATAATGTAGGCATGTTTCAATCTGTGCCTTAACCTGTATAGTGGAACCTATGCCATTTTTCTTAACCAATAAGGGATTACGGTTCCCGGTAAGGTTATAATGTGTTTAGATTCATATAGACAGTCGTGAAAATTATGAATCAGTGATGCGACCGATTTGGTAATATTATAATGGGTTTAACATGTAATAACACTTTATATATGTATTAAAACTCGTATTATTCGTCACATGGAAGATCACAGAGTAGATTTGGTATGTCCCATAAGACATGGGCGGGACTCCGCCCCACAAGAACAATCTGATTGGAAGAAGCCTCTAGTGGCCGTACTGAAATCAGTCTGTTAAAACTGAACACCACAACGTTTAGTTGGTCTGCTTTTTACTTGCTCGCTGCCTGACGAACCGGAAGCTGGTCGCGCTGGACCACCGCCTTACCATCAGGCTGAAGACACCATCTAAAAGCATTCAACACTTTGTCAAAGTAATAACAACTCAAAACGAACAGCTCAACAGCTTCAGCTTTCCAACAAAGAAACCCAGACCGCCAATCGCAAGAGGACTTCCCCAGTGACATCACGTAGCAGCGACGTAAGCCATTGGAGATTTCCAGGAAACGCGTGGAACAGAAAGATCTTTGGCCAGCCCGATGTAAAGCAAGTATCAAACAAAATCTCTATTCTTACTGAACTGGTGAATTGATCTGTATGCAAGAGACAGCAAAGTCTCTGCCATGGTCTTCCTCTCGCAAAGTTACAAGATAGAAAAGAGTGCTTGCTTTAAACTTTCTTCTAATGTTACCCACAATCTCAGAATGTGTGTGTGTATGTGTATGTGTTGTTTATGTTATTTATAAAGAATTATGTCTTGGGATGTGTGATTTTCTATGTTCAAACTATTTGCCAAGATCGTGTTACCTAGCTCAAATTAAATAATGCCCTTTTATTTAGTAGTATCGTCAGCCACCAATGCAAGATAAACTAAATTGTTAAAGATATACTGATGTTAATGCTCGCTGGATGAGTCGTTAATAAAGTATAAATCATAAGTTAAAGATTAATATTACTTTAATCAAAGCAATATTGTATCTGCAATTAATGATTCCCCAAAGCTGAAATAATAGCTTCATAGATTCATTACAAATAATGGTGGAGCATAAAGATTAACTTGAAAATCCATAAACACATTAATAAGAGACAATTTGTGTATTAATCTTACACAATTAATCTTATTCGGAAAAACAGATTACATGCAGAGAAACAGCTTTTGTTTGTGATACTGTATTCTTGTTTACGGTGCATGGTGAATGAAAGACAGTGCAACTAGAGTTATTGTTAAGAAGAAATTAACTGCAGTAAATTAATATTTGTCTATTAACAAGAAGTCGCTCTAAAAAGCACAGGAGAGACAATGAGCGGATAACCTAATTTCTCTCTTTGAAAGGCCTTCAAATAGTTGATTTGGTACGTGCGTGTCCCACTTACAAACTCATCTATATTAAAATCTCCCAGCTTGAGAATATTAGATTAGCTAACTAATGATTCTCGGCCACTTTTGAGTCACGCAAGTGAAATAAAGACCCGCGGCGCTCAGAGAAAGGTCAAAGCGGTCTGTGGGGAGGGGGATGTGATTGATTAAATTGCTTTATATATGTGCTGGTTGTCTAAACAGGCAAATGTCAGCATAAGGTCAGCTGAGGCCTCAATAATTTATAATAATTAATCCGTAGATTAATTTATCTTGCCCTAAACGAGCGAGAGTGTCAGTGCTATAAAAGGATAATAATCTACATAGTGCTTGTTGATTTTGAAGTGTGAAACATACTTACGGCTCCGTTTATGTACTGAAACTTAATAGTGACGAGCTCAACCAGGAAGTCTTCGGAAACCATTTCCGGAGCATTTGTTAGTGCGTAGGCTCAGTCCCCATGCCATTTTGAGCTGTTGTAAACATATAGAATTATCGCTAAGCTAACTGAAGCTAAGGAGCTTGCATTGAAGCAAATGCAAGGCTATTAGCATTGACAGCTAGCGATTAGCACCTAGTATTTAGAGAGTTTGAATGTGGGTTGAATGCAGTGTGTTGTGAAATGTAAGTTACTTTTGAACTGAGATTTGCAAACGCATTTCTTTCCTTCCCCCCCCCGTTTCAGGAGTCTTCTCTCTAACTTTTCTCCCATTTAAAAGGACTGTAACAAATGCAACGTTAATAAACTGGCTGTATGATTATAACTAATCATCAGAGTGGCTAGCAATCACACAGGTGGTTTTAACAAACATGTGTTTAAGGTCTTTATTTTTAGTAGAATAAAGTAGATTTAGTAGAATTTAGTAGGAATCAGTTTAATAGCTGGTGGTTTATTAGAAAATAATTCTGTATTACATGAATAATACAGTGATTAATTCAATATAACAGCTCTCCTGATTTTAAAAACATCAGTGGATAAGTTGCTATTGTTAGGAATTTTAAATTGTTAATTTAATGTCATAATTACACATTTGAAATTAATTTCATTTCATAAAATGTAGCAAATATAGCCACTGATTAATCATAAGTGCTCTTATAATTTGACAACATAAAAATCTTAATCATTATCCAGAGGGCCAGAAATTTTAATTTCATTCACAAGTAATGAGGGTGGAACTGGTTAACTTGGTTTGATGATGTTAATGACACACGGAGGCATGAGTAACTGGTTATGCTAGGGATTGAAAATTAGTGATTTGGAAGCTGTAATTTAATTTCATAATTAATTGCAAATTTAAAATTTAAATTACATTTAATAGTTAATTACACTTCCTGTTTACATATTGCAACAATATTGGTTTATCAACACAATTGTAAATTGCTCTTGTAATTCTACTCCTAATCGATCCAATCAAATTAAATGATAACATCATTACATTTTAATTAGGATCCACAATTTCAAATGTTTTATTCTAATTTCAGTCACTCATTACAGTCTGGCTCTACCTGTTAGGCCTTACTTCATCTCCTTAGGTGATCTGATCAACTGAGCAAAATTTTAATAAGGTCCCCTTTACTTACGCCTGAGAGTAGATAGCGCTCCCCCTAGTGCTGGGTTGGTGAAGTGACATTGCCTCCATCGTGTGCAAGCAGAGTCGCCTGTTCCAGTGTGACCTGATGCCGGCTGAGGGGGAAACCGTTTACCTCTGTTCTAGTATTGCAAAGTGAAGGCATGCAGCAGGCCTAGCAATCGGGTAACGGAGGAGTCGTCAAAAGGCTTACTGGGCTAAGGTGCGGATATACCACCCTGGGTAACTATTGACGAGGTACGTCGGACTTTGGGTCCGCGCTGACGGATAGCTCCGGGATTTAGCCCCACCCCTCTTCAGGCCAGCAGTCATTGACGGGCCTTACCCGAGTCCCAGCCCGGTTGTGCCAAAAGCCACGGCTGTTTGAGAGGCTCACTGCAATATGGTGGGGACAGAGTGTTCGACAAAACCCTTACAGGAGCTCACCTGGTGCGCTCGGACGGGGAGAACCTTAATGCTGGGCACCACGGAAGCAATGTCATTTCTCACCAAGCTTAGGGTATAAGGACGTTAACCTTCAATTAGAAAAAAAACAAAAGGAAATGAAGGTTTCATCAAAAATTAGGTCAGTTTGTTTTATCCTGTAAAACAGCAAAACCAACCCCCTAAGTGTATCGACTTAACAGCGCCACCACGCTGCCACCCTTCTTCCGGTGGCGCTGCTGAGTTCAGTCGCCTGTGAATTAGCTCCGCTCAGAATTGTGCTTTTATGTGTTTTTTTAACCTATTTTTACTTCTCTTTTTACACGTGTAACGTCTGCAATGATTATTTACGACAAAAGAACACTTTTGGACATTGGACCGCGCTACACTAACCTGATTCAGGACACTTTATCCACAAATCCAACGTGGCCATTGGAGATACATCGGCACACCGAGAACAAAGGCCGCCTGAATGATCCCTGGAGGCAAAGGAAACACTACAGGAGATGCGCTGGAATCCGCAAAAGACTGAGGAAAAGGGCTCACAGTCCTCCTCTACCGAGTATTCTGCTCGCTAATGTCCAATCCTTGGAGAATAAGATGGACGATCTTAGAGCCAGGATTAGTTTCCAACGGGACATTAGGGACTGTAACATCTTTTGTTTGACTGAAACATGGCTCACGCCCTCGGTCCCGGACACTGCGGTAACCCTGTCTGATAACTTTTCTGTTTTACGGATGGACAGAACAGCCGAGGCCGGAAAAAACAAAGGTGGTGGAGTGTGTTTCATGATTAACAAAAAATGGTGTGACCCCAGAAATATCTCCGTTCTGTCGCGTTCCTGCTCGACTCATCTGGAACATCTCTCCATTATCTGCGGCCCATTCTATCTGCCCCGGGAGTTTTCATTGATTATGGCTACTGCTGTTTACATTCCACCACAGGCAGATACTAGCTTGGCTTTGTCCAAACTCCACGATGTGCTCAGCAGATATATCAACAAACATCCTGACGCTGCCTCCATTATCGCGGGGGACTTTAAAAATGCCGAACTTCCAGCAGCATGTATCCTGTACAACTAGAGGACCAAATACACTCGATCATTGCTACACACAGTTAAAAAATGCCTACAAAGCCGGCTTTTGGAAAATCGGACCATGCCACCATTTTCCTCACACCGGAATACAAACAACGGATCGTTCAGGAACCACCGGTGGAGAGGGAAGTGACATGCTGATCCTCCCACTCTGAAGCTATGCTACAGGCTGCTCTTGATGACGTCGACTGGGACATGTTCCGGGCGAGTTCATCTGATGTCAACAAATTCACGGATGTAGCATTAAGCTTTATCAACACGCTAACCGAGCAAGCTACTGAAGCGGTAACAATAAGGATATTCTCAAATCAGAAAACGTGGGTGGACAGGACAATCCATGATGCAGTTAACCATCGAACTGCCGCATACAACGCCGGTATTTTGTCAGGAAACATGATCGAGTACAAAGCATCGTGCTATGCTCTCCGAGGTGCAGTTAGAGCTGCTAAACGCCGATACAGGGAGAGAATTGATTCACATTTTCAGCTCAATGACTCTCGACGCATGTGGCAGGGACTGAAGACCATCTGTTCCTCTGGAAATAACTCCTCTGCAGAGGTGAGAGCAGATCTGTTGCTGGCCGAAGTGCTAAACACCTTCTACGGCCGCTTTTAATGTAATGGCGGCAGCTGATCAGCGCGTCAGGAAGTAGCAGACAGAGCAGCGATGATCATGAAATAACCGTGTCGGAGGACAGGGTTCGGAGGGAACTAAAGAAAGTGAACGTCAGAAAAGCAGCAGGACCTGATGGGATTACTGGCCGCGTTCTGGGGTCCTGTGCTGATCAGCTTGCTGGTTTGTTTACATCCATATTTAATGAGTCCCTCGCTACCTCTGTTGTTCCCACCTCCTTTAAAAAATCTGTCATAATCCCTGTGCCTAAGAACAGTAAACCCTCTTGCCTGAATGACTACCATCCAGTTGCCCTCACATCAACAGTCATGAAGGTTTTTGAGAGACTATTAAAGAACCACATTTGCTACTCCATCCCTGCTACTTTGGACCCTCTTCAGTTTGCCTATCGGCCAAATAGGTCTACTGATGATGCCATCTCTCAGGTCCTGCACTCGTCCCTCACTCACGTTGACAGCAAAAATGGCAACTATGTAAGGCTGCTTTTCATCGACTATAGCTCCGCTTTCAATACTATAGTCCCCACCAAGCTGACTGTTAAACTTTCAGACCTCGGCATAACCTCTTCACTTTGTGACTGGATTCAAGATTTCCTCACCGGCAGACCTCAAGTGGTGAAAGTCGGCCAGTTCACCTCCAACTCCATCACCCTGAACGTAGGAGCCCCACAGGGCTGTGTCCTGAGCCCCCTGCTCTACTCTCTATACACTCACGACTGCGTGTCCTCTCACAGCTCCACTTCTGTCGTTAAATTTGCTGATGATGCTGTGGTTCTGGGCCTCATTAACAACAATGATGAGGCCACATACTTGGATGAGCTAGAGAGACTTACATCATGGTGCCAGGACAACGGTCTCTCTCTCTGAACGTGAGCAAAACTAAAGAGCTGATCGTGGACTTCAGGAAGAGACAGCAGCGGCCCCACACTCCTCTTAAGTCCAGTGGGACCCCTGTGGAGAGGGTGAGCAGCTTCAAGTACCTCGGTGTAAACATCTCCGAGGACCTGACATGGACTACACACATTCAAACACAGGTCAAGAAAGCCAGGCAAAGACTGTACCATCTGCGACAGCTGAGGAAATTAAGGGTCTCACCAGCAATCCTGAAAACTTTCTATTCAGGGGCCATAGAAAGTGTACTGACTCAGTGCATCTCAGTGTGGTATGGTAACTCATTAAATCAGGACTGCAAAGCTCTACAGAGAGTTGTGCGCTTAGCTGAGCGCATCTCAGGGTCTGCTCTCCCATCTCTGCAGGACATCTACCTCAAATGCTGCAAAAGCAGAGCTGCAAAAATCCTCAAAGACTAAAATCACCCCGGTAACCATCTTTTCTGTTTACTGCCATCTGGCAAGCGCTTAAGGAGCATGATGGCAAAAACTGAGAGACTGAGGAGGAGCTTCTTCCCTCAGGCCATCAGGCTCCTTAACACAAACTCAGTTTCATAAACATTTACAAGACTCATTTATTAACTGTAAAACATTCACTATTCTCATCATCCGTATTGCTGCTACATGTATATATCCGGTACAACCCGTTTTACTCTTTAATTTCTCTTCTTTTTTTACCTATATTTATATATATGCTCTTGTGTTGTGTTACTTTTATTTAATTTTTATTTTTTTGCACTGTCCACTGAGCGGACCTGACTTGATTTGCATTTCACTTCTGATTATACCCTGTATAATTTAGTATGTGATGAATAAACAAACCTTGAACCTTATTAAAAGTCCTAACCATGGGAGCTAACACTCAATTTTCCTCTCCTCTTCTCTTTTATCCCTGCTGCTATCTTCTAATTTGACTACTGCTACTGTTTGCTTAGATTTTGCCTGTGGGAAGATTACAAGCAGAGAACTTTTGCAATCGAACAGGTATTTGTGAAACTTGAGAACTACGTTTCAAAACTGTTTTTTTATTCACCTTCCTCCATTGTGAAATCCTACCCCTCCAAGTTAAAGCAGGTCAATGAAAAGATAGGCGTCTGCAACATTTTATGCACACACGAGAGACACGCTAACCAGTGTAAATTTAGCCATTAAGGGACCAGTACTGTCATTGCTATTGTTTTCCTCCATCCAGGAGAAAAATTGGAAAAGCAATCACAGTCCTTACAAAAGAGAAAACCCGCCTACAATCCTTTGACTAGAAGCGTCCTTCTAAATCAGACTTAACAAAAAAAAAAGCGACAAGAGGAAAATCTGCTACCAGAAAGATATATTGTGTTATTGTCCCTCTCCTTCACCTTCGAATTAGACTGACCTCCTTCCTTGAAAAACAAGGAGACTTTCTCATACAGGAAAAGGTGAAGCATCCAATTAATACCCCTGTGTACTCATTCTGTTGGTGTCCTTTTTTTTCTCTGTTTCCCAGCTGTGCTACCTTTATGTGTGCTCAATAATTTCTCCACAGAGACTACAAATTAGAAGCACCCCACCAGAGGATCAAAGTCGCAGGGAAGCACACTCAACATTAGCATACACTACACTTTGTAATTTGGAACGTGAACGTGAAGCTCAGGAATGACAGGAAGGGACCGATGAGGTGGAACAAGGCGCTGAAGAGGAGATCAACAGGCTAAAAGAGACTCTAGCAGCTACTAGCCACGAAATGGAGCAAATCAAAGAGGACTACGCTGATCATGCTGACAAGCTACAGTATGAAGAGCAGCTACTGGAGAAGGCAAAGGCTGACTTCAGGGACAAAAACAGCAGAATCAAAGCCCTTGAAGCTCACCTGGATGATTCAAGAAACGAGATCAGCCGCCTAACAGGACAGCTCGACTACTTCAAAGAGGAGTATGAAAGTTTCCAAGAGGAACTCAAGCACGCTTATGAATTACGCTATGAGCCGTCAAGGACAGGACGTGCACCGACCTCACTCCTGCCAAGCAGGACCGGGTCACCTGTTCCTGGACTGACACGTGAGCAAAAGATGGAGGGGGTGGTGTTGAAACATTCACCAGTGCCCTCTGAAGAACTTTACCTCACGACAAAGCCAAAAGAATCTGCTGCAGCCCGCCACAGATCGTCGCACGGCCTAAACCTAAAAGACCTTAAAACCTAAAAGCTCGCCAGGAACATTGGCAAATTCAACCCCAGCGTGCCAAATAGCCAAAATGTCCAAGCTTATCTACAAGATATTGATTTCCATCTGGAAATACAACCTGAAGTTATGGACAAAGATAAACTCTATTTACTCCGAATGACATCCAGTCCTGAAGTTCGCAGCTTCCTTGAACGACAGCCTGCTAACACAAAGACTGATTATCAACTGCTTTAAAAAAGCCCTCATTAAAGAGTTTGCCGACCCTGAGTCTGATCAAGGCTTAGTGGCTGCACTGGAGATGAGAAAAGGACGTCAAGCCTACTACAGTCGACTTAGACGAGCATACATCGGAAATCGCAATGAACCTGACATGGAGGATGAACTGAACTTTAAAACTCTCTTCCTGAGGAACCTTCATCCTGGCATAAGCCACCATCTTGGCATTCTCGCATGCCCACGAAAAATGAACATTCAGCAGTTGCGAGACTTGGCAAATGATGGCCTCCGAAAAGAGCGCCAAAACCCCAGCAGCTCTTGACTTCGAAACTCAAAGTCACGGACTGGCTCTAGAGGGCACCCAACGCCAAGACAGATTACAAGCTGACCGAGCTCAAACTGAATCCACACAAGAACAAAAGACACCACTGTACTTCGACTCACAAAAAGCTGATGGAAATTATGATGAAAGAGTTCTTCCAATAAAAAGAGGATAACCAGATTCAGCCTGACTAGTAGTCGGACGAGAAGACAGCGACAAGCTGACCAAATCAGCCACAGAGAACAGCACTCTGTCACCTCACTCTCAGAGAACAGTAAACACCCTAACTTCAGATGGACACGAAACCCCACCTCAAAGCCCAGCAACGGAGTTAGACACTAACTCAACACCCAATGCTCCAGATCACAGCAGCGTCCAACAGACACCTGCTGATGAAACCCCTCAAGTTCCTGAAAGTGCTGTCTTGGTCGTCTGCCACTCCTCCGGAGAACACCAGATCAGTCCTGACATCCTAAACGTTTCCTCCCAAACTCCAGTTCCTCAACTCCTAGGCGATCTCATTGAAAAAGGTATAGCAATAAGGTTTTACCTCTCCATCATCATCGAACGACACATCAAAGCCGAAGCCCTTCTCGATACGGGAGCCGACATTACTCTAATGTCTACAGAACTTCTCAAGGAAGTCCTAGAAGGAACGAAGAGGACGAACGGAACCCTCAAGCTCCAAAGGTGCAAACTAAATCTCCAAGCATACTCCCATATGGGCCTACAACTGAAACATGTGGCCCCAATTCATCTAACAGTGGGACCCATGGACCTCGTCCATCCAGTATACGTGTCAACACTCAACACGTATCCACTACTCATTGGGAAAGATCTGTTTAATCGCTTCGAACCTCTAATAGACTTCAAACACCTAAAGATTTGGACACAAGTCCGTGAGCCTCTGCCCTGCCAGTCATTAGACTCTAACGAGTCACATTGTCAAGTCACAGACACCGCCCCTAAGTCACTGATCGACAGTGACAGACAGTGACTTGTTATTCCCTGGTTTAAAAACTATGTAGGTGGACAAACTCAGTGTTTACAAGCTGAGGGTAAACTATCTGATTAATTGGTGATTGCCAAAAGTGTTCCCAAAGGATCTGTGCTGGGTCCCCTTTTATTTACCATTTATATAAACAGTCTTGATTACGACATTCAGGATGCCAACTTTAATTTCTATGCAGATGACTCTGTCATGTATTGTAGGGCTTCTTCTGGACAACAAGCTCTTTATATGCTCCAGTCAGCCTTTGATGTCATCCAATAACGGATTTACAATCTAAAACTTGTTCTGAATGTTGATAAAACCAAGTATACATTGTTGTCAGGTTCCAATTTTTTTATAATAATTGATCCTCTCTTCAGACCCTACAAGGTACCGTGATCGAATTAGTAAAAGAGTACAAATATCTTGGCATTATTGTTGACGATATCCTATCTTTTAGCTCTCACATTACTCAACTGAAGAACAAATTGAAAATTAAGCTTGGGTTTTATTTTAGGAACAAGATTTGTTTTTCATTCAATGTACAAAATAAATTGGTTACTACTACTTTTCTACCCGTACTTGACTATGGTGATGTAGTGTATCAGTTCACACCATAATTTCTTCTTTCCTCTTTAGATGCCGTTTATCAAGTTGCTTTAAGATTTATATCAGATTGTAAACCCTCAACTCGTCGCTGTATATTGCAGGGGTTCTCAAAGTTTACATTCAAAGGTCAGAATGGGAATTATCATCAACGTCAGGTCCGAAATAATTGTTATTACAAAACTTGTTTTTATAAACATGCTTATAACTTTATATAACAATTCAACTTGATATATGCTTAATTATCATATTTATGACGTCATCAGGTCGTACTTGCGTTTACGAAAATTAACCATAGTTTTATACAAATAAAAAACTAAAAAAACATTTGGTTACTATTAAACCATGATAACCACAAATTAACCATGGTCTTGCTACACTAACCATAGTTTAACCATTTTATTTGTAGTAAAACTGGTTATATAAATTGTAATCAATATGCAAAAGAAAAAATACAATTTTTACTGCACTTTTATTATAATAAAACCATGGTTATTTTTCATAAGGGTTACTCATCAGTACTGCATTTTTATACAAATAAATGCTAATAAAGCAGTTCTCATTTAGGCCTACATATTTTATGTTTCTGAAATAGTACTTCAATGTAAACCTTCAATTCAACTGAATTGCCAAAATATTTAATAATTTTTTTAAATATATATTTCATGGAGCACAAACGTCCCAACTATGTGCATATTTCAACCCTTTACAGTATAATTATTTGAATACGCTGCTAACTCAATGTATACTTGGGGGGGGGCGAAACCTCACGCTCGCGGAGCGGAACCGGTGACATTATCTTTACTGAATGAAAGCTAAGGTTTATCCAAAATGTCGCTAGTTGCTATGTGCTTTGTCTTACAAAAGAGTCTGTAATCACTGCAACACTGGTTCATGCGCCTATGTGTGTGTGTGTGCCATGCGCGCTGCACAGAGGTCTGAGTGATACGAGTGCGCTTGAAATATCAAGTGGAGGCGGGTCCGGATTGAATTCCCTCCCGGTCCGGATCGAAGTCTGGACTTTGAGAAGCCCTGGTATATTGTATAACAGAGTAGGTTGGTCTTTGTTTATCAGAAGAAAAATGCACTGGTATTTAATTATTTATAAAGCCATTTTGGGGATGTTGCCTTCACATCTCTGCCATTTAAAAAACTGAAAATTGTTGAGAAATACTTGCTTTGCTCACAAAATTGTTATACTCTCTCTGTTCCTTTTGTTCAATCTGAATTAGGTAAAAAGGCTTTTATGTACGCATCTCCAACTGACTGGAATCTTCTGCAATCGAAACTAAAATTACAAAATTTGCTGTACTTGGATCATTTTAAAACAGTTATTCGTCAAATGGAAATTGACTCAACGATATCTAATCTGTATTTAAGTGTCTCTAGTCTGTTTGTGTTGTAATATTTTGTGATGAAACTGGTGTATTGCTGCCTATTTTGGCCAGGACACTCCTGCAAAAATTTTTTATCTCAGAGAGTCTCTTCTGGTTAAATAAAGGTTAAATTAAAAAAAATGCTGACTCAAGGGACAGATAGCTAACAAGTGTCTGTTCAACCTTGGGAATTAACCCAAAGCCATGTTGCTTCAGCCTCAACATGTTGGAATAGTTAGTAGGGATGTAACGATATTATCAATACCATGATATCCCGATAGCAAAACGGTCTTGATATTACCGTGGTCACATGACAATATGAAACGATAGGTCTTCTGGGCAAAATGTGTAGTTTTTTAAAATATATTTAAACTTCTTATTCTAACACAAATCCCCTCATCAAGTCGGTTGTCGCTGCGTGTTTCAAAGCGAAGCGCACACATTGTTGAGGCGATCAGCTCGTGATCCTGATTTCCGCACCTCAGAACAGCTCAGTTTACAGTGAATGCAGGGAATTTGTTCATTGCATGTGCTGTAAGTTAAGTTAAGTTAAGCTGGAGATTTTCTTTAAAATAAATGTAAATAAAGGTATAAATGCAGCACAAATTCAAAATATGTCTTTCAAGTTTAGAAATTGGGAAAGTACTGCTGTCATTTCTCTACTGTAGGGCAAAGCAAAAATTATGGCTATTACTGTCATTGTAAAAAAAAAATATACTATATATAACTATTATAAATGTTGCTTCCAGTGGACATGATTACTGATTATAATGACTTACACTGACTTTTTATAAACATTACCATGTCTGCATTTGTGCAGCAACAATGCATTTCATTGCGTATACATTTGGGCGGTGTTTTGCAAATCTTCAAACACCGTGACGTAGACATGTGGGGACGTGTTTAAATTAGCCCAATTAGGGGGTGTGGCAGAGTCTTACATTTTATAAAGAATATCTGGCTTTGTTATTTGGTTTTGAGACTTTAGTCTTTGCAACTTCAGGGATCTTATCTATGCACAAAACAGCTTGTAACACTCCAAAGAGTGTTACAAGCTGAATTTGAAATCGCATGATATGATCCCTTTAAGAACATGGGTTGGAGCTCTTAATTTTGAACTCTCAAAATGGATTAGAAAACTTTAACTTTAAAATATAAAAAAATATATATATTTTTAAATATTGCAATAAATATCATATTGTGGACCCTTTTATCGCAATATTATCCTATTATGAGATTTTGATATCATTACCTCCCTAATAGTTAGACACATTAGGGCAGAAAAGATTAGCAGAATATGGCCTTTTCCATAATCTTGCAACCTCGGCACGGAGATCAGGGAAGAAAGGAAGGCTCTGGCATGGAGGTGGTGACTTAGAGCGCAGGAGGTGATTTCACAAGTGCTTCAGTATGTGGCTACGCAGAGGCATTTCCAAAGCTTTTCCGACGCAGTGCGAGTTTCTAAAGGGGAACTTAATGTTAGCCATTTATTTTCATTTTTTTAAAGGGGGGGGTGGACGAGATCAGAAAAGGTCAATGAGCCAGGTCATGAATTTGGGACGTCCACGAGAATATTGGTGCCAACAACATCGAAACATTCTTGAATCGAAACGTGAAAATTACTTAAGATATTAAGTATTATTTTCGAAAAAAAGCACAATAAACAAATATTGTTAGTTGTGCTTACAAAAATAAATAATCTGCCAATGAGGAAAAAATACTGAGCAAGAAAATCAATTTTGCAGTGTAGCTGGCATACATAGTACTAGAACAGGGCTAAATACCTCTGAACACCTGGTAGTTGTTTTTCAGTAGAGTCTGGAGACCACCACACTCTTTCTTTAGTGCTTGCAGAGAAGACTGGTCCAGGAGGTTGACTACTTCACTAATCAACAAACTGCCTAGAAAAAGCAAGGAGATGGGGTGAGGGGAATTAGAAGAGGAGGAGCAGAAGAGGCTTACTATGTATCACATTATTCAAAGTTTCATTTATTTTCATTGTTTTTATTACCACACAATCCCTAACCTGTTTCAGCTTTTGAATAAATGATGTAGTCAGGCTGGCATTACTACAAAATAAACCCTGACAGGATGACTGTATATTATCCCATTTATGGCATGGCTACTTTAATTTAAAAAAATAAAAACACATATATATATATTATTTGAATTTAAATTATTTGAGAAGGAAAATACATGAAAATAAAATATAATCAGTCAGAAGAGTGAGAAAATAAGTATTGGCTTTGATTTCCTGTAGAGGAATTGCAATGCTGGCCTATGTTTTACAGCAAGCAAGACATATTCAAAGTATTGAACAATGATCTGTTCATCTCTGGTCCAACAAGCTATAGAATGCCAAAGGGAATAATAGCCACTACCAGCTACCAATGCTCTAAAAGTCAACAACAAATTACCATATAGATTGCTTTTGGAGGTAAATTTACAATTGAACATGGCATATTGCATTTCCTGAGAAACCAGACCTGAGCTAAGTACTGAAGTATTGAACTTGATCTCTTAGTTTTAAAAAGGCCCATAATGGTAACAGAAATTGCTAAGCCAATCAAATGGCAGCAATACAATGCATTTAGGCATCTAGATGTGGTGGAGACGACTTGCTGAAGTTCAAACTGAGCATCAGAATGGGGAAGAAAGGGGATTTAAGTGACTTTGAACATGGAATGGTTGTTGGTGCCAGATGGGCTGGTCTGAGTTCAAAAACTGCTGATCTACTTAGATTTTCATGCACAACCATCTCTAGGGTTTACAGAGAATGGTCGGGAAAAAGAGAAAATATCCAGTAAGCAGCAGTTGTGTCGATGAAAATGCCTTGTTGATGTCAGAGGTCAGAGGAGAATGGGCAGACTGGTTAGAAATTATAGAAAGGCAACAGTAACTCAAATAACCACGAGAGAGGGAGAGACAGAGAGAGCACGCGTGCATATGAGAGAGAGAGAGAGAGAGAGAGAGAGAGAGAGAGAGAGAGAGAGAGAGAAGAGGGAAGAGACTCAGGAGGACAAATAATCTGGTACAAATCAAAACTCCACAACCACATCAACACAGTAAAGCAAGGCAAATACTACACCTGGCTTAAAATCCACAAGGAACTGCTCTCATCCAGAAAAGATATATTCCTGTGTGCCATATACATCCCGCCATCAGAGTCCCCCTACTACAGCGAAGACATGTTCTCCACATTAGAGGAAGAGACGAACCACTTCCAGGCCCAGGGAAAAATGCTCATCTGCGGGGACCTGAACACAAGAACAGGACTACAGCCGGACTTCACCGACACACAAGGTAGCAAATACATCAACAACAAATTGACCGTTATTAACAACACTTTCTCCCATATCCACAGAAATAACCATGACCATACAGTAAACAAGAATGGAAAAGACCTCCTGCAGCTCTGTCGAAGCCCGGGTCTGTATATCATCAACGGTAGGTTACGAGGAGATACTTTAGGGAGATTCACATTTTGCTCACCTCTTGGGAATAGCACAGTTGATTATATGATAACAGACATAGATCCTTCATCTCTCAGATCATTCACCGTTAGAGAACTGACCCCTCTGTCTGATCACAGTCAAATCACTGCGTATCTCAAAAAGACTGAAAATAACATTAACACAAAGCCCAGTAAGCTGTATAACATCAGAAAACCATACAGATGGGCTGAAAACAGCGCTGAAGAATATCAGAAAGCACTTAGCAGCCAAAAAATACAAGCGCTGATAGATAACTTCCTAAATAACACCTATGCTCACACTAATGAAGGGGTCAATCTTGCTGTAAAATATATCAATTACATATTTGAAAAATCAGCAAAACTATCCAAATTGAAAACAAAAAATGGACAAAAACAAATCCTCAAAAATGACAAAAATTGGTTTGATCGGACCTGCCAAACTATTCGCAAAAACCTGAGAACATTGTCAAATCAGAAACATAACGATCCCAATAATGCAGAGATCCATCATCTTTACTGCGCAACACTAAAACAATACACACATACACTCAGAACCAAAAAAGCACAATACACCCAAAAACAACTAACAATAATCGAGAAGTCAGTGAACACAAACCAATTTTGGGATAATTGGAACAACCTGAAAAAAACTGATCATGAAGAACTGCCCATTCAAAATGGAGAAATATGGGAAAGTCATTTCCAAACATTGTTTAATAAAGTACAAACAGACACGAACTGTAAGCAAAATCAAACAATCAACCAATTAGAAAAACTAGAATTAACAAAGATAACCAAAACCCATTAGATTTCCCAATAACTGACAAAGAACTTAAAGACAAAATCAAAAACCTCCAACTCCAAAAAGCATCAGGACCTGATGGGATATTAAATGAAATGATAAAACACACAAGCAGCAAGCTCCAATTAGCCGTTCTAAAACTATTCAATGTGATCCTGCGTGTAGGTTACTTCCCCGACATCTGGAATCAAGGCTTAATAACACCAATCTTTAAAAACGGAGATAAATTTGATCTTAACAACTACAGAGGCATCTGTGTGAGCAGCAACCTGGGAAAGTTATTCTGTAGCATAATAAATGCTCGACTACTAGACTTCATCACCACACACAATGTACTGAGCAGAAGTCAAATCGGATTTTTACCAAATTACCGTACATCTGATCACATCTATACATTACATACTCTGATTGAAAAGCACGTCCATCAAGATAAAGGGAAAATATATGCATGCTTTATTGACTTTAAAAAAGCGTTTGACTCAATCTGGCACCAAGGACTATTCTACAAACTTATTGAAAGTGGAATAGGAGGTAAAACCTATGACCTCATCAAATCAATGTACACTGAAAGTAAATGTGGCGTAAAAATCAACACCAAACGTACAAGATATCTTTCCCAGGAGCGTGGAGTGAGACAGGGCTGCTGCTTAAGCCCAACATTATTTAACATCTATATCAATAAACTGGCGCTCAGTCTAGAGCGATCTGCAGCCCCTGGCCTCACTCTACACGACTCAGAGATCAAATGCCTGCTGTATGCAGATGATCTGGTTCTGCTGTCTCCCACTAAAAATGGTCTACAGCAGAATTTGGACCTGCTGGAGCAATACTGCCAGACCTGGGCCCTGACAGTCAACCTGAAGAAAACCAACATTATGATCTTTCAGAAAAGATCCAGATCCCAGGGAACACAACACATATTTACATTAGGCACTAACCAGATAACACACACATCACACTACAACTACCTGGGTTTGAAAATCACATCCACTGGAAACTTTAATCATGCTGTGAATGAACTGAGAGATAAAGCACACAGGGCCTTCTACACCATAAAACGGCAATGTCCTATAGAAATCCCTATTAGAATTTGGCTGAAAATAGTAGAATCAGTAATTGAGCCCATTGCACTATATGGCAGTGAGGTGTGGGGTCCACTGACAAACCCAAGTCAAGATCTCACCAAATGGGAAAAACACCCGATTGAGACTCTGCATGCAGAACTCTGTAAAAATATATTACACGTGCACCGGCATACAACAAATAACGCATGCAGGGCAGAATTAGGCAAATATCCTCTAATCACTAAGATACAAAAAAGGGCAATTAAATTCTGGAAACATCTGAAGCTCAGTAACCCCCAATCATACCATTATAAAGCCCTGCAATACCAAGAGATGAGCAAAGAAAGCAAGCCCTTCCTCCAGCTGATCCAGAGCTTCAGTCCTGATGCTTCACTAACATCTACTGATGCTCTGAATCACATCAGAACCAATCAGATCACTGCACAAATCAAACAGAGCTACATCACTCATTGGCAAACCCAAACTCAACAACAGAGTAAAATGCAATGCTATCTGTCCCTAAAGAGAGAGTACAGTATGGCAGAGTATCTGTTCACAGTGTCAGATAAGAAACTGAGAAGCACGTTGACCAGATACAGACTCAGCGGACACAAGCTGATGATAGAGACGGGCAGACACAGACAAACATGGCTGCCCCCGGAGCAGAGATTGTGTTCACACTGTGACCTGAATCAGATGGAAACAGAACTGCACTTCCTAACAGAGTGCTCCAAATATACAGATATACGGACAGTGTACTACGACAAAATACAGCAGACCCATCCCACATTTACAACTCTTCTAGACCAGGAGAAACTAGCGTATCTGTTCGGAGAACACAAGACCTGCTGTGTGTTTGCTGCTCAATATGTGTCTCTCTGTCATCATAGAAGAGAAGACACTCCGTCTGCCCTGAGCTGATGTTTCCAGCACATGTAGATTATATTATGACATATTACCCCATTATATTACCTAAATGTATATTTTGCCTGTATAAATCTTATACTGTACCTTATTTAATTTTATTTCTATCACATACTTACAATAGTCATTCATTTTGCACTACATATTTAATACGGTTTAAATATTTGTTTTATTACTATTATTATTTCTGTTAATTCAAATGTGCACTACTTGTGAGCAGCCCAGCTGCAATTGCTTTGGCAATACAAATGTATAATTTTTGTCATGCCAATAAAGCACACTTAAATTGAAAATTGAAAATTGAGAGAGAGAGAGAGAGAGAGAGAGAGAGAGAGAGAGACGTGACAGTTGCGAGTGCGAATTAGTCTAACTGCATCTGCGCGTCACTACAAACAATTAAGATTGGAGTTGAATCATTTAAACAGTAATTTTACCCCCTCTTTGCTGATTAATATAATGTAGCGATCCAGTATCTAAGCTATTGTATTAATGAAAGTCGCTGGGCAGCGTTGAAAACAAGTTTCTGTCCTCCTAAATCGATCTCGAGCTCACAGACCAAAATAGACATGATTTTCTCAGGTCATATGTAAAATCAGATGAATAAAGATTATTAAAATGAATAAGTATGGATGACATTTGATTACAATAATAGTTTAGTTTATTCCCCTCATTAGTAAGAGTGTCCTCTGTGGGATAAATAAAGTTAATATTAGTCTTATATTAATAATACTTAATTAACATTTTGATTTATCATCCCTGTTATATAGTATTATTCATAAGTTTAAAAAACGTTCACCATCTTTCCAAGTTCTGTACCTCAGGTCTAAAAGAAATGTAGAAAGATTATACAAAATGAAAACACCATAAACATTTGTTATCTATTTCCATTTGTTATTTTCAAAAGGGAAATACTGACTGATGTTTACAGAGCAGATATCACATTTTTAATTCCAATAGAAGAGATGGACTTTTTTTTATTATTTAGTATTATTATTTTGTGCTGCATTATTGCTTACTGTGTTATTTCTGTTTCAAAAGGCAGCAATAAATAGCACATTAATATCTAAAGAGAGTTTGTGATTTTATGTTGTGAAATTAATAAATGCATAATAATCGTAATAACCCTGATTATTCCTCAGACTATAATCGTACCAACAAAATCTATAATCGTTGCATCCCTAGTTGTGTTGAAGCACCGCTATTAAATATAAATTTATCCTAACCTTAAACCTGCACATACATCTCTTCTCAAGTGGTAGCTGGAATGTAGCTCTTCAGAGGTCCATACACATTTTAATCTATTGGAGTTTATGTCCATGCACTTTGGCCTTGGTAAGGGGTAAAAAGAAAATCTTTAAAAGCATGAAACTATGACACGTGATTTTTTTGTTCCCCAAAATAGTAAAATATGTTATTTTGTCAGGTTGAAAATGAAGGATTTTTACTTACAGTTAGTAATATGACCAGGCAGCAGACATAAGCCTAGTATCATTGATTCTAGACATAATTGTCTCTTAAGTTGTAATATGATATCTAGTAATGTAATAATACATTTTGTGTCTCTCTTCAGAGAGAATAAGGCCAATGTAAATTAATAGAAGAATAAAATGACTCCGTTGATCAGTGCCTTATTGTAGTGGGTATTAACTCCATCAAAGGACCAGAGCCCGCATTTATCAAGCTTCTCAAAGTGCCATTTTAGACTAAAGTGCTGAGAATTCATTAGATTTACTCCTACTTTCAAACTTAAGTATAAAATCAAGTTATCAAATTTCTTAAAGCTAAGAATCACTCCTGATCAGATGGCTGATCAGCACCTAGAGACGACCTCTACAGCTCTGAACATCAGCGGAGACCAGGACCCCTAGATGAGACTGAGCCTGGTTTCTCCCAAGGTTTTTTTCTCCGTTCTGTCACCGATTAAGTTTTGGTTCCTTGACGTTTTCGCCTCTGGTTTGCTTAGTTGGGGACACTTCATTTCCAGCGATATCACCGACTTGCTTGCACAGATACTATTTAAACTGAACTGAGCTGGACGATGACATCACTGAATTCAATAATGAAATACCTTTAACTGAAAAATTTAACTGAAAACGTTTAATCTTATCATTTTACTTTAGTGATACACTATTTTCCTATTTTAATATTGTGCAGTTGTTTCGCTATATAAATAAAGGTGACTTGACGATGCCTGAGGCGCCGGGTCCATTGCTAGCTTGGGCTGGGGTTCCTGCCCTTAGGAAAGGGGTAGCATCTGGCTGAATGGGAACACCCTCATGGCTGAGGCTTAGAGGGCTGGGCGGCGGCAGCAATAGGTGCAGGCTTCGTGGGAAGAAATATGAGGAACCTGTGGCAAAACTCCAGCTAATATAGCCAGATGACCCTGTCCATTCTGGCGGGCTTCATCTCCACAGGAAGTATCAATCTGCCATTGGTCACACGGTATCACGTGATGTGAATTCGCAGGCCAGAGTTCACCAAGTTTGAACTTTGGAATGCAGCGAAATGCGAAACTTTTTGCACGGGCTTGCGTTTCAGGTCTGCCTCAACCGCATGCATATGAATGGAAGTCAATGGAACGAAAAGTGCTGTGTGACTGCCCCTTAAATCCAGAAGAACTGTGGCAACGTCTCCAAGATGCTTCAAGAAACCTACCTGCAAAGCTACAGTACTGTTAAAAGTTGTAGGCACTTGTGTAAAAATGCTGTAAAATGATGATGCTGTCAAAAATAATGTCATAAATAGATTTTTAGGGATGCCCCCTAACAGTCGACTAACCATTAGTTGACCAAAGTTTTATTAGTCGCAATAAAATTAATAAATAAATAAAAATCCACATTGGCAAAGTCACGCAGATCATTAATGGCTGGTCTATGTGGTAATGCAGGACATCAGGCAGGACATCCAAACGCTCGCCTATCATTCATCGACCTCAAATATGGCTTATCCTCTAAAATATGCAAGTATCAGCAACTTTACATATCCGCTCAATCTAATGTTAATGTGGAAAAATTTACACTATTCAAGTGTCTGTGCGGAATGTGGAAGCTGAACCAGGGGCGGGGATTACACGGGGACGCGGGGGACGTGTCCCCCTAACTTTTTAGAAAAAGTTAATTCGTCCCCCGCACTTTTCATTGGACAGTTGTGTTCTCGATATGTTGAGGTTTTAATGGAGCAATGTATATAAATGCAGAATGGTTTAAATTTCAAAGAGACAAGATAGTCGATACATGACGTTTACGTTTCTATGGCTATCAGTCACTCAGTTTGGCACGTCATGACACGCCCTAGCTGGCACACGCGATCCCGCGCTGTATTCAACATTCATAGAGGTCGCGATGAGTTCAAAGCGGCAAAAAACTCTTCACTCCTTTTTTACGAAAAAAGTCTAACAGCGTAAGTTGGCATGTGGTATCCGAATAGTGTTGCACAATGTTCAGTGACTGTCTATTGCTCTTGTTGAATAATTAGCCAGTTTTAATGTTAATTATATGGAGAAAAAAAGCTGCCTGGACAAACTTATTTTCAGTGTATTTTTTCGTAACGTCTTTTATTTTAACACATATGTATGTTATCAGAACCCTTCGAATAAGAATAAATATAATGTTGAACTGAGATTTTACAGCGTTCACAGCATTGTGACATGTTTAACTCTGCCAATTCTACATAATGTATTTCAGACAAGTATGCATGCATTGACGATCCGATATAGGAACGATCTTAATTTAGGGGTGCTCTTTCATTATTGCACTTATTGTGTTGTCAAGACATAAAATTATGTGTTGAACGAGAAACAGACAGCCTAGGTTTGTCAGGGCAGAATCAGGATGACACCCAAGAAAAATAAACTTCACAGGTGAGAAGAACAGATAACACCAGTTTTTACATTGTATAAAATCATACCATATTTCTTCAAATCAGACCATATTTTGCATCCCATAATCTTACCTAATACCTAAACTTAACAAATACAACGACTACCTTACAAGCTATTAATAAGCAGTAAATTAAGAGTTTATTGAGGCAAAAGTCATAGTTAATAGTGAGTGTGTTCCCCATACTAAAGTGTTAAAAAATATTTTAGGATACAAATGATTGGTTATTGTCCAGCAGTGTATTTAATTTGTTATTTTATTCTGTATGTCACTATTCCCTGTATGCACATGTTTCAAACACTACTTTATTTAGACAGAGTCAGAAGTGAATTCAGTTGAGTTGAGCGTGAATGAGGCAGAAAGTTTCAATGAGGCTTCAGAGATAAGGACAGATTATTTACAGCATTGCCTATGATAAGATATTTCTTATACCTTTTGACATAGACTAATCAGACTAATTTGTACTTTTTTATACTTCAGTTTTAAGTAGCTTTATATATTGAGATATGTTAGCTTTAATACTGTGTCAAAAAGGTACTACTTTTAAACTAACCAGACAGAAAGCTTCAAGGAAATGTCACTAAATGTTTATTTAATCTCGTTGTTTAATTGATATAGGGTCTACATACCTTGACACGTTTGTTAATTGAGCTCAATACATAGTTTCTTTGCAATAGTTTTTTTTTATTACTTTTTTTATTTAATTCCTGAAACATGGACTGTATAATAGAACATAACAGAATAAAGTAGAATGTGAATGTGCAAGTATCCATTACTGTGTGCCATGTACTGTACATACAACATACACAAAATACAATGTGAAATATGTAAACAATAGTACCCTTATAAAGACATCTTTGTAACTTATACTCAAAAAGGTATAGAATCGCTCAGAATCGCATTGAAGATGTGATTGTACCATTTCCTTGAACGGTGTGAAAAAATGTAGGTTTTCATCCTCTGATCAGAAGTGTCTACTCCTCTGATTAACGTGTTGCACCAGTCAATGCACACAGGTCTGTTTATCTCACGAAAACCAGTGTCGCTTTGCTTTGACCTGATACGTTTCCGAACACAAGTGCCAGCTTGTCTGCTATGGCTGGTAATGTGTAGTAACTATCCATAATACCTAAATCAGCATCAGCATTTTGGCCAGTGTACATGGACCACTGCAAAACCTAACCTGAGCTGGCCTCAATCAACACATATACCTTGTAGACATATTTGTCAGGTTTTCAAGGTGGACTTTCCCTTGAATGCTTTAGTAATTTCATCCAGAGAAAGCTCCTTGAGTGGACCATAAACGGCTGAGAAATGTGGAATTATCAGGTCAATTACTGGATGCACCTTGAACAGCCTGTCATGACCTGGATGACCCCTCCCCACAAACTCACTATTGTTTGTGAAATGGAGGAAAGACAGAATGATCTCAAATCTGTTCCTAGACATTACTTTTGGCCAAACCCGGGTGTGTAAGTTGGCCAAAATTTATTCCCAGTAATACTGAATTTCTGCCTTCTCTACCAGCCCCATACACAAACGCAATACTAGGAAGACCTTCATCAAAAAAGATAGGATAGGGAAAGCTCTGGCTTCATATGGATGTGGCCTGAGAACCATCTCAAACAATAGGGAATTTTGAATATTCGTCAAATTTAACATAAAAATCCACATTCGAATGCAAAACGCTGCATTCGAATTGTAGGTGTTTGTCAGGCAGCTTGGCACATGCAAAATGCGATGATGAGGTGGCATTGCATTTTAATGCATTTTTTTTTTTGCCTATCCAGTTGAACCCAATCGATGCGGTGCTGCACATTCAAAATATTGCAGAAAAAGAGAACATCAATGTGGAGATGTTGTTTACCTCAAAACTGAAACCAAGCTGTTCACACTGAATGCATATTTATTGCATTTTCTAAAGGGGCATCTTTCATCATTGCACTCGCGTCTCACACAAAAGAGCCCAAAGCCATGTAAAATGAACTTTAAAAAAAACATGTAATTACTAAATTAAGAAATTAGCTTGCTAGCGAACATGCATATTAACAGCGTAATAAATGATAATGATAAATCTTTGAGTTTAAAGCAGCTCTGACAGTAAGGCTGCGTGTGCCTTGACAGAAACGCGCGTTTTGAGCCATGTGCTCTTTTCCTAAATGCATAATTTACATTTCACAGGTATATTCTCCATGATAGCACTAACTGTAAAGTGACTGTAATGGGGTAATCAAAATAGCCTTTTTACTCAATTAGCCTAGTCGGTGCCTTTTTTTTTAAGATTAGTTTAGTCAATTTTACTTTGCTTTAAAAGCATTATTTTTGTTTTTAGATTACAATGTTAGAATGTAATGTGATTTTAAACCTTTTTGCACACTATATATGCCTACATGGCAACATTCACTTTATTTATATAATCTAAATACAAAATACAGAGATATGTACCATATACCACAAATCAGCCAAAAACATACAGATATATCATTTTTACTCATATTGCACAGCCTTACTTTAAAGAAAAGTGCATTTAGTAATATGTTGCTCGATGCACCCTCTTGTGGTCTCAGGAGAGAAGCCAAATATTTTTTTTCCTAACTGAATTTATGCCATTTCATTTCATTTCTAATATAATTCAAATTTTGATCATATTTTAGTGAAAAATTCTAATTAAGTTTTTCAGCCAATTTGACAACCCTAATACAGACCACAGCAGCTTCATTTACACTAAGGGTAGTTAACTGTAACTGTATAAAACGTTTGAGCTTAGATGTTTAGGGTTTATTCCGATTGCATTGAACCCAAGGTACATGCAATTTGTCATTGCTATGCTGCAATAAACATCTTCATAGAGATCCTCCATGGCCTTATTTGTTCTTACACAATCCATATTATGAAATGTGCATGACTATATTGTAGGTTTGAATATATCTGAGCATGAAAAAACACATAAAAGGTGTCAATGTTTGAAATTAGGGGTGAACATAAGAATTTAAATATAAATGCATTAATCTGGTGCACTCAGAGCAAAATTAGGAGCTCATACATTTGAAGTGTTCAAACGGAAATTGTATTAACTTTTTTTTTTACCTGAACTTGTAGTTTTGGTTGTGATAGCATCACAGTTCACATTGCACTCACAATAGCAAAATTTTCATCCTGTTTTTATTCTGTTATCAAAGTAAAAACATTTAAAAGTTCTGCAACTTATTTCCATCTAATTTGTTGTACTGCGAAAAATCTGCCAGTGAGCCATTTTGCTGATATATAATCGCAAATTATAGTGTCTTTCATATCACAAATATTTCTAGATTAGAAAGAGAAATGAGATTGAGTAAATTTGTCAGTTAACTGCACACAAATTTGTATGTGAAATTTGTGAATATGTATGTATTTATACTTGCATATAATTCAATTATGAAATATCATCAGATGATGACTTAAGTGATAAGATTGGGACAGTAATATTTTCAGTCTTGCAAGTAGCAACAATCTTTAAAGGGGTGGTTGACTTTTTTATGGCTTGATTGTGTTTATGGGGTGCAGTCTAACGTGTTAATGCTTTGTTTAAAAAAAAACATTATTTTTCACCTCAGCGGCATGTGCTCCGGTTGTATTGTAAACAATGGCATCGTCTATATTGCTTATCAACTTGAGCCCGATTGAGACCCAGATAATATTAGTGAAGAGGATTATGCAGAACCTGTGCAAGCACGGCTCTTAATTGTTTGTTCGTTGTTGTCTCATACTTTTAGATACGCTGTTATTTGTAAATGCTACTACTTCTGTTAGCTTTTAATAAACGGTTTTATCCTGATTAAAGCTTTAATACAGCACGGAAACCGCACACGTGCCTATGTATAACGCTTCTCATAGCTATGTGAAAATAAGTGTATAAATGGAACAGTTCATTGTTGTAGCTAAGCTGATGATCAGAGAGAGAGAGAGAGAGAGAGAGAGAGAGAGAGAGAGAGAGAGAGAGAGAGAGAGATTTTGAGATTTTACAAGTACTTTATTAAAACAATTATGTTAAAAAAACAATAAACAATCAAACTGAACTCACATTAAATCAACATATTCTTGAAAATTACATTATTCTCTACAACAGAGCAGAGCACCTCTTTATAACACCATATATTGGAAAACTTTTCTAAATCATTCATCAGCCTGTAATAGTTCAAATCTATTTTTAAACGAACTTTCAACATTTTGACAAACAAAAACAGCATTATCATCTGTGGATCCTTCCACCTTATTTCGTCTACTCATATACACAGCCATCTTTGCTCTTCCCAAAATAAAGTTGAAAAGTTGACATTGCTCTCTCCTTCTTTGGGATTACCTACAACCCAAAATAAACAACTGTTTGGAAAAACAATTTAAAAACATCTTCCAACATTGAGAACAGTGGAAAAAGACGACAACAGTGAAAAACAGTGAACAGTCAACAGTGAAAAACTGTCTCACGAAGAGTACAAAAAGGGCAATCATGATTAATATCAGAGTTTAACACAGAAATAAAAGCATTAACAGCTACAGCTGAATGTAAAACCCTCCACTGCAAATCAGCAACTTTCTTCAACAATGGAGGTTTATACAGCGCTCTCCATTCAGGTCCAACACCATCAATCAAACCTAAGCGAGCTCTCCATGGAGTGTCAATTTTTTTATTTAATTTATCTTTATTCAAAATTTTAACAACCAATCTATATAACAATTTCTTATCAGCATCATGCACAAACACATTTGAATTATCAATTTTTAGAAAGAAACCTGTACAGTCCTTAAAATCTGGGAAAACCCTCACCAAAGGAAAAATATCATCAACACTAGGTTGCACAGAACCATTACAGTAAAGATTCAACAATGTACATTCAGAATCTGTTAAAGCTTCATTCCATTTTTTGAGCAAAGAAGCAATTACACGAACAGAGTGCATCTTTAAATGAGAAGCAAGAAAAAGAGCATTGTCCATGTTTGCACCTGCAAACTGAATCACATGTCCCAAAGTCACTACATTAGACATGCAAAACTGTCTGAGTAGACTGGGACCTATTTGACAGGTTGCACTCAGACAAGTCCCATACATAACTGGTTCTTGAAGAAGCCAATACAATGAGCTATGATGCTCTGTCCTCTCCTTTTTAAACAGATTCCAGACTTTAAACAGTCCACGATAGAAACTCTGTAGTCCTGAAGTGTTGAGTTGCCTTAAATCCATCAGAAACAAAGTTCTGTCTAGGCCAAGTCCACCCAGCTTGTTCAAAATAGTGCATGCCAGCGGTCTCCACACCAGATCTTTGGGACCACATAGAAACCTCTGCACAAACTGGAAACGAAAAGTTGCCCCTCTACTGCTCAGATGAATTAAACCTTGTCCTCCATCTTTCGGCAAAAATAATACACTTTGAAGTGTCCAATGCTGACGGTCCCAAAAAAATCCACAAGAAGTACTTGAATTTTTGACAGCAAGTCTGAAGGTGGGTCAACACATGCTAGGCGATGCCATAAAGTAGATGAAATCAAGTTGTTAATAATAAGAACTCGACCTCTATAAGACATTTTTGGTAGAATCCACTTCCATCTGGCAATGCGACCCTTAATCCTTTCAAGAAAATTATCCCAGTTTTTAAGGACAAAAGGTTCTTCACCCAAAAACACACCTAAATATTTTAAACCTCCATCTGTCGTCCAATTCAAACCTGCAGACAATTGAAACTTTTTTTCCATCACTCCTCCTATACTAAGAGCTTCGCTTTTGCTCCAGTTTACTTTGGCTGAAGAAATTTTACCATATTGAGCTACAATATTTGTTAACATGTCAATATCTTGTTGATTATCAACCATGATGACTAAATCATCTGCATATGCAGATAACTTTAAGGGTATATTGCACCCTGGTAAAATCACACCTTGTAAAACAGATCTAAGTTTATGTAATAAAGGTTCAAAAGCCAGAGAATATAACATCCCTGACAGGGGACAGCCCTGTCTAATTCCTCGCTGGACCTGAAAGGGAGCGCTCAAAACACCATTTATCTTCAAAACACTCTGAACATTAAAATACAAAGTCTTGATTTTATTAATAAAACCAGGAGTAAACCCAAAAGCAATCAACGTTTCCCACAAATATTTGTGTTCAACCCGGTCGAACGCTTTTTCTTGATCAATAGAAACAATTCCCATTTTAAGATCAAACAGCTTAGAGATTTCCAGCAAATCCCGAATAAGTACAATATTATCAGAGATCAACCTTCCAGGGATACAATAAGTCTGATCGGGATGAACAACTTGCTCCATCACTTTGCTAAGTCTACTTGCCAACACTTTGGAGAGTAATTTATAATCTGTACAAAGCAGAGACACAGGCCTCCAGTTTTTTATAAGCTGCAGATCACCTTTTTTTGGCAGCAGTGTAAGCACTGCCCTTCTGCAACTTAAAGGCAAACATTCATTAGTTAGGCTATCATTCAACACTGCTAAAAAATCCTCTCCAATTACAGGCCAAAAAAACTTATAAAAATCAACAGGTAGACCATCTAAACCAGGAGTTTTCTGTTCTGCATACTTTGCAAAGCTGCATACAGTTCACCCGGGGAAATATTCACTTCCAACACTGCATTACTCTCTTCTTTGACCTGAGGAAGACCAGTATAAAAACTCTGAGCTATCACTTGTTCGTCCTGGTGTTCACATTTATACAAATTACTATAAAAATGAACCGCATGCTCACGAATATCAGCATGATCAGACAACACATGCCCAGAATCTGACTTTAAACTATGAATTAGTATTTTTTGACCATTTTTTCACTCCAATCCAAAAAAAAAGTCTGATGGGACATCCATTTCCATTATATTCTTAAAACGGGACCTAACCAGTGCCCCTTGTGCTGATACCCCTAGGAGATTAGTTAACACAGACTTCTTAAACTCAAGAGCTTCAAAAAAACGTTGATCCTTTGTAACCTCAGCTAAACCCTGGAGTTCTTCCACTTCAGACTCCAGAGCTTTCACTGATTTCATCAAGACTTTGGTAACATTACAATTATATTGTTGACACAGCTGTTTTATTTGGACTTTTCCAAAGTCCCACCACTGTTGTAAAGATATAAAATCATTTTTTGTATTTTGATGATTTTTCCAAAAGGATACAAAGATGTCTTTAACATTTTTATCCTCTAGTAAAGCTGTATTAAAATGCCAATAGGCACTACTAGGCTTTACACATTTTAGGAAAACACAAATTACAACAAGTGAATGATCAGAAAACCCAACAGGGCTAATAAAGCAGTTTTTAACAACATTAAAATGGTATTTAAAACAATAAAAACGATCAAGTCTTGCCATAGACAATAAATTGTCTTTACAATGTGTCCAAGTATACTGACTTTTATCACCATTTAACCCTCTCCATACATCATATAATTCATGAGTCTCTAACAATTGAATCAAACGAGTGCGAGAGGCAGAATGAGGCTCCACATGATTTCTATCAAGTCTATTTTTCCAGTCCCCACCTATAAATAAAAAATCTTGATCATTACAATCTCTAATAACATCACTTACAGTATCCAAAAAATTAAATCTCTCTATACCAACAGTTGGAGCATATACAGTAATAAATACTAATTGTACATTTTCATATATTGCTCTAATTTTTAACAATCGACCTTTAATAACCTCTTCACACTCAACAGACTGAGGATTAAAACTTTTGGAGAAAAGAATACCCACTCCACAACTATTACTTGTTTTATGACTTAAAAAAACATCACCCTCCCATTCTCTCTTCCAATCAACTTCATTATCAGCAGTACTGTGAGTCTCTTGTACAAAGATAATGTCCAGTTTTTTAAGGGAGCACAGTCTGAAAAAAGAAGCCCTTTTATTTTCATCTCTAGCTCCATTTAGATTCAGACTACCTATTTTTAACTCACTCATAATACAAAAGAAAAAAGAAAAACAAAACAAAACAAAAACTAATTTAAAGTACTAATCATATTCGCCATCTTCTAATTGTCTTTTAGCTTTCAAAACAAATTTCTTTAAACGATAAATCTCTTGATCGGTGAAACCTTTCTCACCTTCACTTTCAGAACATTTTTGAAGATTCTTAACAGAATCAATGAAAAGTTGTAAATCAGGAAACACACTCTCAATTTTCAGATTTCTAGCTCCTTTAGTATTCTTCAGAAAATTCTTAATACTCAACATGGAGTAGCCACTTTTTGGGAGGGACAAAGACTGCAAGGAAGCTAAAGAATCTACATCAGAGTCCACTTCAACATCACTGTCAACAGTCTGAGAACAATCACGAAGAGGAAACTTTTTCATTTTGACAGAAAATTGACAACCGTCTCTAATTTTTCTTTTCCTCTTATTATCTTTGGTAGCGTTGTCATCTACAATCATCTCACTTTCTCCATCCAAAGAACATCCTACCTCCTCCACTTCCTTCTGAGTGCTAGCACTGGCCTCCTTTTCAGTATCAGTATCACACTGTGGACTGTTCTCAACAGAATCCTCTCCAACAACTAAATCTAACCTCTGGGCTTTGTGTATTTGTTTCATTTTTGTTAAATCTGATTCATTCTGTTTCTGTCCCTGAGATTCATTGGACTCATTTTTATTTTTTGTTCATGAGATTAATTTAATTCGCTCCATTTTTGTCCCTGCAGATCATTTTGTTCATTCTGTTTTTGTCCTTGAGATTTATCTGATTCAAACTATTTTTGTCCCCGAGTTTATTCAATCCACTCTGTTCTAAACCTCGAGATTCATCTAACTCATTCTGTTTTTGCCCCTGAAGACCATTTTGTTCATTCTGTTTTTGTCTTTGAGATTTATTTAATTTGTGTCCTTGAGTTTCATTTGATTCACCCTGTTCTAGTCTCTGAGATTCATCCAATTCATTTTGTTTTTGTCTCTGAGATTTACTTGACTCACCATGTTCTGTGTTTTTATTATTAGTCTCAGCAGTGATTTTTTCTGGGCAGGAACGTATGAGGTGACCCTCCATTCCGCATCCAAAACACTTCATTTTTTCTGAGGATACATAAACATTGTAGTCATAATCCTCCACTCTAAACTTGAGCACCAAGTTCAACCCTTCACTGTTGTTCTTCAGAATCATAAAAACTTGCCTTCTAAATGAAACAACATGTCTCAATTTCGGAGATTTACAGCCGAGAGAAAACGGTCTAATCTGCGACATTAACTGTCCATGTCTCACAAGTTCCCTCTCTAACATTTCGTTACTAATAAACGGAGGGACTTGGGACAAAACTTTGTTGCTGGATTAACGAGCGGTATCGCTTGAACAAAGGTTTCTATAATTACTACACCTTGTTCAACAATTGTTACAACTTTATCAAAGCTATCCACAAAAATGACCACTCCATTGTTCATTCTAGCTGCGGATTTAATGCTATCGTAACCAACAATCGCTCCAACCGCCAAAGCACAATCTTCCACAGAACAATCTATAGTCGGACAAAGTTTAAAAGCATGTCGGCGTGTGAGTGTTTCCAGCCCCACGCCTCCAGCTCCTCGAACCGGCATGACTACCGGTTACACCGGTTGTCACCGCTACCAATAAACTAAACCACTTAAACTATACCACTAAAAATAACCAATTATCTTAAATAAAAAAACAATAAACATAAGAGAAAGAGAGAAAAAACTCACACCAAACTTCGCTCCCAAACTCGCATCCACTCACTCAACTTCCGCTCAGAGAGAGAGAGAGAGAGAGAGAGAGAAAGATAGAAAGAGAGAGAGAGAGAGAGAGAGGGAGAGGGAGAGACGAGGAACAGGATTGAGAACCGCTGCTTCAGAACATTGATTTTGAAACTTGTGAATCCATTAGAATTGTGATTCATTTATGAATAGAGTTTTACGAAATCAACCAACCCTTTGATGCAGGCTACTGTTCAACAAGCAGTGAAGCCTGTTTTGTTTAGATGTGGATGAAAACATAGGGATTTACAGTGCTCAGAGTAAATGAGTACACCCCCTTTGAAAACTAAAATTTTAAACAATATCTCAATGAACACAAAAACATTTTCCAAAATGTTGACAAGACTAAGTTTTATATAACATCTGTTTAACTTATATTATCAACCTTACTTTCATGTTATAACTTAGAGAACAAAATTTTCAGTTTTACTCAAAATTAGGGTGATGCAAAAATGAGTACACCCCACTGAAAGTCTCTGGAGCAAAGCTACATTTTAGACTACTGTAATGCAATTTTATATGAAGCTATTGTTTCAGCTCCGGGAATTAATTATTAAATATTCAATATTGCTTGATTAAAGTAATATTAATATTTAACTTACGATTTATACTTTATTAAGTGCTCGTCCAGCGATCACTACATCAGTATATCTTTATTAAATCTCGTTTCTATTGCCTCGTGGCCATCGAACAATAAACAAAATTTATAATCTCTCAAATTCGAGCTAGGTACCGTTATCTTTGTGGCAAGAAGGATAAAATACTTGAAAATCACATTCCAGAGACAATTCTTTATAAAACGAAACAAGGTTTATTTACAATACTAGTATTCTAACATACATGGACTAGCTAACGTTAATAGCCTAAACACAAACATACACACATGCATACGGGAGTTTTGAGGTTAATGTTGAAAGAATAGCACTCTTTCCTATTTCATAACTGGAGCCATAAGATCACGAAAGAGATGTCCCCCTTTACTGCATTCAGATCAATTACAGGTCAGTCAGGATAGAAACTTAGTCTGATATACTTGCTTTCTGTTGGTTAAGCAGGCTGGATCTTTGAATCGGTTTCCACGTGGTTTCCACGTGTTGCTCTGGGAAACTCTGCTGGCTCGCGTCGCTGTTGCGTGACGTCACCGGGGGCCGTGTTGGAATCGCGGAGGCTATTTGATGCTGGTTCTGCGTTGAGATGGAAGCGTCGTTACGCTGCTGGTTCTGCGACGTTACGGCGTTTACACAGTCTTTGATTCGCGCGTGCGTTATTTGTCTCAGCCGGTCTTAAGGCGAGAGTCCAGCGGGCCGTCCGGGTCGTCCTTGCGGCATTGGAGAGCGAGTTTTTTGAACAGGAAGAGAGAGGGAGAGAGCGCACGCGGCTCATCTTTTAAACTGTCCGATTTTGGACCCGCCCACAGGCGGCTGGTCGAATCAGTGTCCGTATGGGGCGGAGCCCCGCCCATGTCCAGGGTTTCTGGGGGCCATGCCCACGTCATCTAATATTTAATTCGACGTGAAAGATATACACAGGTCTTTTATATCTGCTGTAAACATACATTATGATGCCAAAGCTTAACGGTCATCCACACCACTTCTGACTTACGACGCCAGCTTCTTTTAGAGACTAAACATCGCATTTGCCACAACCTACACATTACAGTTTATGCAGTTTAAGGCACAATTAAAAATCACCCACATTGTCCTAAATAATTCACATTCAAAATAATCACATCAAGCCTATGAAAGGCCGAGTACAACATTAATATTCATCTTGTTTCTTGAGTGGTGGTTTTAAGTCATGAAATAAATGTGTCTTTTAGAAATCTTCCATGGTAATTTCCTTTGTTCTGTGACCGAAAGAAATCACGGGCTTTTGCGCTGATGAGGGGAAGGGCTCTATAGAGACGCTGATTCTCTAGCTGGCACCTGGTGACCTGTAGAGACAGTCGAATTCCTGCCGACATTATGTTACACTACAAATGTCTAATTTAACAAGAATTCAACCACAGGTGAGTCTAATAATTAATTACACAGGTGACAGTTGACTATAAAAGGGTGTTACTTAAAGAAAACCCCTTCCCATTTCATGCTGTCAGCAATGGCACCACATGGAAGAGAAATGTCACAAGATCTGAGAAAGAAAATAATTTCTTTACACAAGAAAGGTGAAGGCTACAAGAAAATCAGCAAAGCTTTACTTATCAGTCAGAATACTGTAGCAAAAGTGGTACAAACATTTAAAAAAGATGGAACTGCAACCATCTCACAGAGACGTCTAGGTCGTCCACGAAAGTTAACACCTCGTCAGGAGCGTCTTCTGATGAGAAGGGTTGAAGAAAATCGACATGCAAGTTCACTGCAGTTATCTAAAGAAGTAGAAAGCCAAACTGGGGTGACTATTTCCCGTGACACAATATGGCGTACACTGCAGAGGAATGGCATGCATGGGTGCCGTCCACGAAAGAAGCCTCTCCTAAAGCCCAGGCACAAAAAAGCCCACCTAGAGTTTGCCAGGGCCCATGCTGACAAAGATGAAGACTACTGGGACTCTATACTCTGGAGTGATGAGACCAAGATAAATGTTTTTGGAACTGATGGCTTCAAAACTGTATGGCGCGCAAAGGTGAGAATACAAATATACAAAAATGCATGGTGCCTACAGTGAAACATAGGTTCTAGGTTCTTTATTATTCGTCACATACACAATCATACAAGTATAATCAGTAGTGAAATGCAAGTAGAATACAGCTAGAATACACCCCAGTTTTGGCCTTACCCCATACATGGTGGTGGCAGTGTCCTTATGTGGGGCTGCATGAGTGCTGCTGGTGTCAGGGAGCTGCATTTCATTGATGGCATCATGAATTCACAAATGTACTGCTCTATACTAAAAGAGAAGATGCTACCATCACTCCGTGCCCTTGGTCGTCGTGCACTTTTCAAACATGTATTCCAACACATCTAAGGCCACTGTTGGATTTCTGAAGAAGAACGGGTGAAAGTGATTCAGTGGCCAAGTATGTCTCCTGATCTGAACCCAATCGAACACCTATGGGGAATTCTGAAGAGACAAGTTGAGCATCACTCTCCATCCAGCATCCAATCTCTAAAATAGGTCATTCTTGAAGAATGGAAAAAAGATAGATCTGGCAAAATGTCGCCAACTAGTTAATTCCAAGACTTGGTGCTGTCATAAAAAAATCATGGAGGCCATACAAAGTACTAGATTTAGTAGTTTTTGTTGTGGGGTGTACTCATTTTTGCATCACCCTAATTTGAGTAAAACTGAAAAATGTGTAATCTAAGTTATATTATTAACCTTACTTTCATGTTATAAGTTAAACAGATGTTATATTAAACTTAGTCTTGTCAACATTTTGGAAATGGTTTTTGTGTTCATTGAGATATTGTTTAAAATTTTACTTTTCAAAGGGGGTGTATTCATTTACGCTGAGCACTGTACATGTTCAGATCATTCTAAGCTAAAAAATGGTATTCATTCTATTTTTAGTGTTCTGAGGTTTTAAAAGGATGCCATTCACAATTAAATGAAAGAACTTCAGAATACATTGTGCTCAATCAACAAACTCAGCACACCTGAGAAATTGATAGGTGCATAGGAAAAACACTACACCAACAATGTCGAATCCAATCAATACTAAATATTATCCCGCACACTATCAGTCCATGCTAAATATATAAAATGTATTACAAGAAACAGCGACGTAGGTCAGTGGACCGAAACGTCGCTGTTTCTTGTAATACATTTCTATATTTAGCATGGACTGATAGTGTGCGGGATAATATTTTTTATTGATAGAATACATTGTGTTAAAATTCTCTAAAAAAAAATGTAAACAATCAAAAACATCATGTTGTTTGACAAGACGTCATACTTCATTAAATAGACTGTAGTTCCTGATATGGTGTAATATCTCATTTGTATTTCCTACCACTAGATGGCAGACATGTAGTACTTTGATTCTAGACCAAAATAGTTCGAGGAAATAGCAGAGCTAGTGAGTTATCGTGTCATTGATGCGGAAGCAGTTCAGTTCATAGCGTCTGAGTAAATTGTGAGATTTGTGAGAAAATCGCCAAATGGCTAATAAAAAGTTGTACCGTGAGGATGTGTTGCAAATTTTATTTGCCGATTCTGACTGAAGGGGGACATTTGCCTTTTGTAAATGACGATCCGTCATCTAATGATCGCGCTTCTCCCGGTACATCTTTGCAGCGCAATGGTGCCGCCGTGCAAGACGAGAGTGTTCACGAAGCACAAACAAGTGATAATTTCAACCATTTGCAGAATGGGGATGGGGGTGGCAGTGGTCGTTGTATCCATAGGAATGCTGTTGCTTTCTGAGCGCCACTGGCTCCGCGGTGCTGATGATAGGCTAGATTGCGTCATTTGTTCTGATCGTGCACACTCTAAGGGCCGACAGTACAGATGTAGTCAGTGTGGGGTAGGTCTGTGCGCTGTGCCATGCAATGAGAGGTACCATACTCTAAAGAACTATAAATTGTGATACCTGATTGTGCAAATAACTGGTCAACTGATAAAAAAAATAGGCACATGTATTTTACTATGGTACAGTAATATAGTAATAATTTATTACTTTCTCCTGTTTTACTGTTGATGACCTCTCTTCCTGCTCATTTAGAACGAGGATAAAAAGACAAACAAAAACATGCAAATAAGTTCAAACATCCATTCAATATCTATTATTTCCTGAATATTACTGATGAACTGATCAAAAAGTAGACTACTGTTCACATGCATTTTACTACTATATAGTATAGTAATATTGTAATAATTTAGTACTTTCTCCCGTTTTATTGTTGGTTTCCTCTTTTCTGATAATTTGCAATGAGGATAAAAAGACAAAAATAAACATGAAAATAAGTTCAAACATCAATTCAATACCTACTATTTCCTGAATATCATGAAATTCAAGAGGGTTGCCCCTGATGACGTCATAATATGCAAATTAGCTGAGTATATTTACACCCCACATAAACTTTCGGTCATAATCAAAAAAATTCTAATTTACAGTAGATCTTTATCTTTAAGCCCTTTCAAGCCACAAGCTTTTGAAATCTTGATGTCAAAACCCAGCATTTTCTTCCAAAAACCCTGGCACCTAAAGGGTTACTACAGGTGCATCTCAATAAATTAGAATGTCTGGAAAAGTTCATTTATTTCAGTAACTCAACTCAAATTGTGAAACTTGTGTATTAAATAAATTAAATGCACACAGACTGAAGTAGTTTAAGTTATTGAGATGCACCTGTGTAACAGATTTAACACATCTCCAAACATTACAGAAAAACAGTGCTTTAATGGGAGAAACACTATGAACATGGAGCCTTGTATGTGGTTTTTCATGTGACAACATATTTGCATTAACCCTCTAGGGTCTGAGGGTGTTTTGGGGCCCTGGAGAAGTTTTGACATGCCCTGACATTTGTGCTTTTTTCAGTTGCTTATAAACATTTTAATGGCTAAAGTCTATAAAAAATATTCAGCACAAACTGGGCTACAATAATATGTGAGCAGCATGTATGTAAGTGATTGTGTTTTTGAGAAAACAATGTTTAAGCATGGTTAGAGAAAAACAAATTGTAAACTAACTTAAATTAGGCCATAAAACACATACAGAACACTTGTTCACAAGACTTTTGAGAAATGGATGAATATAATTTTTTATTCAAAATTTTCTGAAAATAATCTTACTCGCTCATTTAGAGAAAACAATACATTGATTAAAATGTTCTAAGTCACTCTTTGAGTAGAAAGGGTCTATGCGAGAGGGCGTGAACTATCCTGTATAATGCAGTGATTCACAGGACACGACAAAGACCCGCATAATGAGTCATTCAGTCAGGTATGTGACTGAGAGGGAAGGGTTACAAAAAAGAACATAAACTAACTTGCTTCACTTGCGAGAACAGTTTATTAGGAACAAACAAGCAAATTAACAACAGAAGAGTCAAGACATCATGAGTGCAATATCCAAAATAGTGGCAGGAAACTGGAACCCAGAAAAACAGCAGAAACTGCACAAGAAAACACAAAACAGATGTGAGCAACACAAGGAACGAACAAAGACAAAGCAAACATGGTGACAATACATACACTACCAGTCACATTTTTTAAACAGTAAGATTTGTAATGTTTTTTTTAGAAGTGTCTTTAGCTCACCAAGCCTGCATTTATTTGATCCAAAGTACAGCAAAAACAGTATATTATATATATTTTAATACACAGGCCTACATATTTTTACTATTAAAAATAAATAAAGCACCCCCCACACACTAAAATTAATAAATAAATAAGTGAGCATGTTGATAGGCTTATGAGGAGCAACAGTGTTATTACATTAGCAATCACCAATATTGCCCGCGTGATTTTATAACATAGATGCACACATGCTTTGCATGTATTATCATACAAAACAAAAACAAAATTTTATAACTGAGAAACTACATTATTGTTAAGCTAATTATTAACATGTTTGAGCAGGTATTTGCAAACAGTAGGCTATTTCACAGTAAAGATTGGTCTAAACTTTCTTAGACATTGCTTGTATATCATTGTTTATAGAACATATAACTATACACACGTCGTGCAACATTTAAATGCAATGAAAGGTTGCCTATCATATTTCAAAATGTTGCACTCAATTTCAGACATTTTAGTCTGGAGTTATAGTTTGGGAAAAGTTCAACTAGTAAATACGTTCAAGTTTATGTCACAACACACTATCTAATGCCATTAAGAAACATTACTTACTCTGTATGAAAGATCTCCTTCGCTGGCTGTGAAAAAATGTGTTCTGTTTGTGAGGTAAACAAACCGCATCCCTCTCAGCGGTCTTCTGGGGTAAATACAAGTCTTTTTCCTCTCACCGCATTTCTGAGGTAATTGCAAAGCTTATTCCTCACAGCGTGTTCTTCCAAAAATGATCTGAGGGGAACGTGTTGCTGCTTTGTTTACGGTGATGTGGGCGTTCACATAATTGTAGATAATGAGACCAGACGGAAAAACTGGACATGACGTTGGTTTCATACGGATTACTATCGGTAAGACTTGCTTCATTTAATAAACATGTCAAGCTTTCTATAAATATAATTATCATGTCTCTGTGTGGAGTATTTGCGGAGTTACAGTTAATTGTATTGACGTGTTTCAAAAAGCAGTTCACGGAAGGAGGGTAAAAACTGAACTTTTTTGTTTTCTTTATTCTTCAAAAGCACAAAGTTTAGTTGTTATTATGAGTGTATAAAAAGTAGACCCCTTACAGATTCGAATGGTGTATTGCTTTTATCTGCACGATCAAAAAAGGCAGAATAATTCAAGCTCATTGCGGCCTTATCAGGAAAATCTGCCACAAAACGCATATATGATTTTCTCTGATTTAGATATCTGCACCGTACCCCCACCCGATTGTCATGTTGCAATTATTCTAATTCTCAGTGTTAAGCATGATGACATGGCGGGCACATGAAGGTGTTTTGGGGCTCGAGCCCCTACCTTTTTCAAAATTAAATAAGCCCCTCTCAACAATTGTCAACAATAATATGGTGGTCAATAAAACTAAATGTATATGAATTAGAATTAATATGCAATATAATTATTCTTACCTCCTGTGTTCCAAGCATCACCACAATTGCTGCTCTCCGTGTTACTCTCAGTCAGACTCAGCAAGGCCTTTGCTACCCTTAGAACCACTTCATTCACAAAATCCCTCGGAAGGGCTGTGCAGTTCCTAATGGTCTCTGTCTTTTCTCTTGGTTGGAAGCCATTCGCCCAGTCATTTGGAGGGGTTGAAATATTCTGTCCATTGTCATTGTGATTAGGTCTATAATGGCCACTTTGATTGACATTCACACTGACCCCCGAGTTTGGGAATAAAGCTTCACGCCTCCTGATATAATCACTTCGCCGCTTCTCTACCAGGGCCTCTTCGACCTCTCTGTATTTCCTTCCTTTGCCTATTATGCATACCTGCAAAAGAGATAGACACAGTAGAATGAGGCTCTCTATAGAGAGTTTAGCGTGGCAAGTTTTAACCTTGATTCATAAGCTACATGAATTCATAAGTCACTGCATTTATCACTGAATCATTAATTCAGCCAATTCATTTCAAAGGCTGATTTATTCAGGAGGGAAGCATTTGAATGTCTTAAAAGGACAGTTCACCCAAAAAATTTAATTTGCTGTCAAATCATTGTTTACATGCAAAAAGGTGAATTGATGAAGACTAGTTTATTCACATTGTAAATGCTGTTGGCATTTAAACCATTCATGTTCATATCATTATTGGGTGCTGTAATAATATAATTACATATACATTGTGCCATTATGTGATTAAGTAAACAAACTAGTGAATTTAACCAGTTCATAGAACTGTCCAAAAGAACCAGTTTGCAGAAAATAATCAGGTTTTCTTGTTTGCCTGAGGATGTGGATTACAGGTAATAATGTATTTATATGCTTTTCGATAATTTTCATGTTCCAAAAAAAGAATTATAATAATAATAATTTCTTGCAGGCCGATTGTTGTCAATATACTGCCATTTCATACTTACTCATTTTGTGTTCCTTGACATTCTTTTCTTATTCTCAATAATAGGCAGCTGCTGATTTCCATTTTATGAATCACCAAGGACCACAGTTTTAGCTAAAAATCGTCTTAACTGTTCTACTGAAGACAAATGCCACCGACATCTTGAATTCTGTATGCATTTTAATAGACTAACTCATGTTGTGAAAGCGTGCACTCTAAATTTGCACCAAGGTTATTATAGTTTTGAATTGTTTTATATCGTTTTCAAATTTGCTATACAATTTAGTTTAGTTTTTGTTAGTTTCATTAATATTTTGTCAGTTTTAATTGTGTGAACAAATTTTTATTTAGCTTTTATTAGAGCTGTCAAACGATTAATCGCATCCAAAACAAATGTTTTTTTTATTTACACTGCCGCTCAAAATTTTGGGATCAATAAGGTTTTTAATGTTTTTTAAAGAAGTTGCTTCTGTTCATCAAGGCTGTATCTATTTGATCAAAAATACAGAAAAAAACTTTGTTTTAACTATTATTGCTAGTTTTCTATTTTAATATACTTTAAAATATAATTTTTTTCTGTGATTAAAGCTGAATTTTCAGCATCATTACTCCAGTCTTCAGTGTCACATGATCCTTCAGAAATCATTCTAATATGCTGATTTATAATCAATGTTGGAAACCGTTGTGCTGCTTCATAAATTTTTTGGGACCTGTGATATTTTTTTGGGATTCTCTGATTAATCAAAAGTTAAACATAAATGTTGTGTTACAATATACTATGCTATTCAAAAGTTTGTCAAAAGTCTTTTTTTTTATATACTTTTATTCAGGAGGGATGTGTTAAATAAATAAAAAGTCATAGTAAAGACTTACATTGTTAGAAAAAAAATATTTTGAATAAATGCTGCTCTTTTTAACTTTGTATTCATCAAATAATAAAATTAAAAAGAATCACGTTCCAAAAAACAATATGAGGCAGCACAACAGTTTCAACACTTATAATAATGAAATGACATCTATATATATCTGGGTGTTTGGCTTAGTGTCATGTTAGAATCGTTTTTATACTCATACCTTTTGATGTTTTAATATTTTGAAATGTTTTTAGCTTTATTTTTTGTTTTCATTTAAATGTTTAGTTTTGAAATGTTGTTGTATGCATTTGTGATTTTATTTCATTTCTAAATTTTCTTAAATGTGTACATATAGTATTTATAGACTTTTAACTTATAGTTTTAGTTACTTTTTCTTATTTGTAAGTCGCTTTGGATAAAAGAGTCTGCTAAATGACTAAAAAGTAAAGTAATAAATTAGCATATTAGAATGAATTCTGAAGGATCATGTGACACTGAAGACTGGAGTAATGATGTTGAAAATTCAGCGCTGCATCACATAAATAAATAATATATTAAAGCATATTAAAATAGCAAACAAATATTAGAAATTGCAATAAGATTTCACAATATTACTATTTTGTTCTGTATTTTTGATCAAATAAATACAGCCTTGATGAGCAGAATCTCTCTTAAAAAAACATAAAAAATCTTAATGATCCCAAACTTTTGAGTATTGATATTCAGTGTACATAATATATATGCGTGTAGGGTTGGGTACCGAAACCCGGTACCAACACGGCACCGGTACCTATGGAACCGGTATGTACCGAACCGAATCAGAACGCAGATTTCGGTGCCTCATTTCGGTGCCATGCCTGAGCGATCGGTTGAAATATTTGTCCTTTGTTTCTCCGAAAAGGACGTAAGAAGCATCATCACCGGCACCACATGTGAAAAATAATTTCCCGACTGAGAAAATGCACATGAACTCAATTCAAAAAGCTCTAATAATACAAGTCCAACAAATCTTTGTAGTAACCCCAGTGTGCGGTTTTCACATTCTGACTTAAAAGCACAACTCAGGGAATGAGAGTAACCGAGGAACGCGTGAATGCAGTAATTACACTTGCTCTGACGACAGCAGCTAGCCTTCCATTAACTAGCTAAACTACTACTACTCCATGGGCTACTAATACATTGATTAGCAATGGATTATAAATATACTTAATTATTATGAAAATACCCGAGATGGCTTGAATGACAGATAAACTATACATTGTCGTATTCGTGTGTTTATTGTATTTATTTTATCATTCAAAATGTTTATACCTTCTGTTTACTTATACATATCACTGGAGCATCGATCAAGAGTTCGCTACTTCTGTGACTGGATCTGTGGTTTTCTGTGCGAGGGTGCCCTCTAGTGTCCGGTATGAACGAAAAACACATCACCCCGGTTTCACAGACCAGGCTTGAACCTAGTGCTAGACTAAAATGTAACTCGTAGCTGTTTTAACTGAAATAAACTTGCACTGACTGATCCTAAACTATATCAGTGCATTTGTTTTGTCTCAAGATGCACACCAGTAATGTTTTATTTTTCTGAGCGTGTTTATAAAAATTACTTAAATGTCATAATTGAACTATGATCTAATCCTGGTTTACTTTTACATTTAGTAATTTTGCAGATGCTTTTAAAGTGACTTACAATTGGGGAATACATAAAGCGATTAATCTTTAAGAGGCAAACAGACAGAAGAAGTGCCCATAACACCAAGCCTCAGGCATTGTTCAAATAAGTACAAGCTAGCAAGGGAAGGAGAGAAAGACAAAGAGAAAGATGAAGATTTAGAAAAAGTGAATAATCACATTTTTGATAAAGAGAGGTGTAGTCTAGGGTTTTCTAAGCCCTGTCTGTGTGTCTGTGAAACCAGGCCCATGTGTTTAGTGCTAATGGCCAATCCAGTTATTAATTGGTAAAACATTTGTTTTATAAGTATCGGTTCAGGCACCGGTACCGTTTTAAAAGTATCGATTTGGCACCGGTATCGAAAAAAAAAAAAAACGATACCCAACCCTATCTGCGTGTACTCGGTAAATGTATTATGTATATATAAATACAAACACATGCATGCATATATTTACGAAAAACATGTTATTTTTATATATAAAATATATTTACGTATAGTATAAAAAATAAGAATATAAATATATAAATGTATATACTAGGTCTGAAACGATTCCTCGAGTTACTCGAATACAAAAAATCTTCGAGGCAAATTATGTGCCTCGAAGAATCGTTTTGTCCATTTACCAGGGATGCACTGAATTTTCGGTAGCCGAAAATATATACCGCACCGCACAGCAGTGTTCAGGTTCCCTTCTCCCTCAGCCGTCATCACTGCGCCGTGTGATGCTCCGCTCTATCATTCTGCTCAGTTACTGCTCATGCTCACCGGAAAAGCAGAGTCCTCTCAAATAACGCGCCGACAAGAATGGTCTATAAAAGAAAGTATACTTGTTGCTGTTTGCAGTAGAGCTGCTGTGCTGTGACATGCAGTACAGCTGATCTGGGCAACGCTGGTAAAAATCTCCTTCACTGATCTGATTCTGCTCCCCGTTATGCTCTGCTCACATTTGCTGATAATACATGTTTACTTGATGTTTCTTTACATAGAATCATAATTTCAATTAATTTCCCACTAATTTACGCGATCCGATGAGCATTATTACGTGATCATATCTCTGTATTAATGGATGGCAGAACAACCTGATGAGAGATTTTTATTTGTTGTCCAAAGATAAATTAAAGCCTTAAGGGTTTGGAACTATATGAGGGGGAGTAAATGATGTCAGAATTTTCCCTTTTGAGTGAATTAAGTTATCAACTTCAGTTTCCGTCTCGTATGGTCATTCACTTTTATTTCCCCCCTTATCCATGTTCTGTGAAAACATATACAACTATTAACAAATAACGTGACCATGGCAACAGATTTTTTAATGGCAAAACCTGGGTCACTGTCGTGAAATACTTAACAGTTTCCCTTAAATAAGGGAATGGTTTAAGGGATTGTATGCAATACCTATAAATCATTCCCTTAGGTAAGGGGAAATTATGCCTTAAGTCTCATACTTAAGGGAAAAACTTAAGGTGCTTTATGCTACTGGGCCCAGGCCCTTTCTTTCAGAACATGCTTCACAACTCCTTGTTCAAGCTCTACTTCTGTCCAGGCTGGACTATTGCAATGCTTTCTTGGCAGGTCTTCCAGCCAGTTCTATCAAAACGTTATAATTAATCCAGAACGCGGCAACAAGATTAATTTTTAATGAGCTGAAAAGAATACACGTCATACCTCTGTTTATCAATTTGCACTGGCTACCAACAGCTGCTCGCATAAAATTCAAGGCATTGATGTTTGCCTACAAAACCACCACTGGCTCTGCACCACTTTACCTAAATGCATTATTTCAGACATATATGCCCTCTAGAAGCTTGCGTTCTGCAAGTAAACATCCCTTTATTGTTCCATCCCTAAGAGGCACAAAATCACTTTCACGGACTTTTAATTTAAATGTTCCGTCCTGGTGGAATGGCCTATTGGTAATGACGGAACTTGCGACCATAGTTGATTTTAGGAAAAGCACCCCTTGATGGGTACAGAATTAAATTAGTACTGCCGTCGAATAACGGGGTCGGGTGTTTTGTTAAATACTGCGGCTGCAGGTTTATCCAAACAGGACCCGTGCAGGACTCTGCTTTAAACTGCTTTGCGTTTCTCCGTCAGATAACCCCATGTGCGTGATGTGCCATTGACAGGTATTTCCCCAAGCCACCACACAGTTCACATGAGAACGTAATGATTACGAAAACGATTATTTATTTTTGATCATTATTTTATTTCAATTAATTTTTCATTTTCGTTTTTTTTGACATCTTTATTTTAGTTTACGAAAATGTTTTTTCAATTGTTTTTGTCTTAGTTTTAGTTTATGAAAATAACTGACATCACGTAATGTATACATGGGTGTGTTTACGTTTGGTTTTTGGAATATACTCAATGTCAGTTTGCACATTGTTAAAACAAAAAGTACAATACTGCAAACCCCTAATTCACATCCTTGCTTCAAAATATCGCTTGTGCAAAGCTAAATAATAAATATGGAGATGATGCAAGGAATTTTTACTTTTTTAATAGCACTGTGAGAAACTGCTAATAGGAGTAAATTTCAAGCAGTCCAGTCTAGTGACCCAGCTCTATAGATACACGACCAACCTACACGTTTGGTAGAGGGTATCCTCAGACAGTCCTCCTCTGTGTAGAAGCCACACACTGTGCTGATATCAGAGATGAAGTCGATGTACTCCTTATACTGAGACTTCTTACAGTGTCGGCGCTGGTATTTTCCACAGAAGTCAAAAAAGCAGCAGGGAAGCACAAAGTAACGGCACGAGTAAGATGACCTAGATGAGATAAGATAGGGTAGAGGACATAATCAATACAATTAAGTAAAAAAATATATTCTGTTTTATATTAATAAAATTGGAAAAAAACAATATTAAGTGAGAAACTGACCAGTGAGTTAGACACATCTAGAGTAGCTGCATTTGACCTAATTTCAAAGACTACATAGTTTTGATTTTGGTCCTTCACATGAACAACTAATCACAGTCAGCAAACATGTTTAATACAATTTGTATCAATGGCTATGTTTACATGCACAATGTTTGGTTCAATCGGACTGAATTCATTCCGATTGATGAATCTGTGCAATTTTTACATGTGCACACTGCACAAATATAGAGTTTCTCACTGTTTGCCTGTGGATGAGAATCTGAAACAAGGACTGGTGAGAGGCTGTCCTGCTCCCCTTCACAGTTGCCGAGAGAAAGGAAAGTTTTTTTATTGACAGGACATGCATCTATACAATACTTTATTTAAAAGGAAGAACCGCTCGTTCCGCGTGTCATCAGTACGCTATTTCTGCATCATTGCACAGGTGCAGTCCTTTCAGTTTCAGTTCACTCTATTGGTTAGTAAGACTGCCACTCAAGGCTGGCAGTCATGCATATGGCTATGGAACAGAGTAATATCACATCCATATCACAGGCGTTGCGATTGCAATTCGATTTTGATTAATCGCACAGCCCTAATTTATACAACTACTTTTTGGTCCTCAAATCTGATTGGCTGATAAGAGTGTTGATATTAGAGTTCAACAGAATTCCAACACCCATTTCACCGCTTGCCGAAGTTGGCATATTTCTCACAGCGACAGTGTCATGGCGGGTGCCCAAATCCAATACAATTAAAAAAAATAAGTGTTTTGTGTCATGGAATGTAATTTTAAGAGCTTTTTAGGTGAGAATGTACTTGTTAGGACTTCAAATATGCAGTTCGTTAATAAAGATAATGTCTATTTGAAAATTTGCTTCAACATTTTCGGAGAGGTTAACTCCATGACGTCCCTCACCTCCAGATCTTCTGGAATTTACTGCTGGCTCTGATGTCTCTATAGTGGTTAATCTATTATTTGTTCCAGAGTAAATAGTTTTGGCAAAATTTCATCATGGTTATATAACTTCAATGCTGTATATCAGAGCACTGCTTTTGCACATTTGACTGAATTGCCTGGCAACTTTTATGATGGCTGTTGTTGTTGTTGTTATTTATTAAATATTTATATTCAATAAATAATATTTTATATAAATATTAGTTGTATTTAGAGCGTGTTCGTGATGGTGATTTTAGTTACATTGTTCCACCATCAGGAATCACCCTTAACACATGAAAGGATAGTACAAGCCTTTCATACATTCAAACTAATGTTTTATTTTGAATATCAGATTGAGCTAAATAATGAATGCTGTATCAGATGCCGGGAATCACGATCACTTAGTCAATCTCTCACAATACTCTACAATACACTTTTTACAGTAATACAATATGCTTTTAATGAAGCAACTCAACGTTACTGTGTTACTAGTTCTAAAGTGACATTTTCTAATTATTAATGGAGGGTTGGGATCAGCTGTTAAACTGTCAACTTTAGATATGAATTCGTGGTGGAAAGTAGTAATTCCGCACAAAAGTGGGCTTTTAAAACCACTCAATTGTTATTTTTTTGAAGGAATTTACACACTCGTGCTGTCGAAATAGCCTTATCTTTTGTTATCCTCACAGCGCGTCAGTTATGCGGTAGCCTAATATTGCTCTATTGGATTGATATCTGGTGACTGTGGAGGCCATTTGAATAAAGTGAACTCATTGTCATGTTCAAGAAACCAGTCTGAGATGATTTGAGCTTTGTGACATGGTGCATTATCCTGCTGGAAGTAGCCATCAGAAGATGGGTACACTGTAGTCATAAAGGGATAAACATGGTCTGCAACAATACTCCGGTAGGCTGTGGCGTTTAAACGATGATCAATCAGTACTATGGGGCCCAAAGTGTGCCAAGAAAATATCCCCCACACCATTACACCACCACCACTAGCCTGAACCGTTGAGACAAGGCAGGATGGATCCATGCTTTCATGTTCATTACGGCAAATTCTGACTCTACCATCTGAATGTTGCAGCAGAAATCGAGACTCATCAGACCAGGCAACGTATTTCCAATCTTCTATTGTCCAATTTTGGTGAGCCTGTGTGAATTGTAGCCTCCGTTTCCTGTTCTTAGCTGACAGGAGTGGCACCCGGTGTGGTCTTCTGCTGCTGTAGCCCATTGACTTCAGGGTTCGACGTGTTGTGCGCGTTCAGAGATGGTATTCTGCATACCTTGGTTGTAATGAGTGGTTATTTGAGTAATTGTCAACACATCTCTCCTCACAGGCATCTTTCCCACTGCATTCAAACAGGCTCGGGTTACCCCACTGCTCAAAAAAACCTACATTAAACACTTCTCTTATAGAAAACTACAGACCTGTCTCTCTCCTTCCATTCATAGCCAAAACACTCAAACGAGTTCGAAATTCTGAATTTCTTCTGGTGGAAACTTAACACTGGACTTCAAGCAACTTGGGCAATGAGCTTCTCCACCCTTCCTCCAGACTCTAGGACCTTGGTTTCCAAATGAAATACAAAATGTAAAGGAATTTTCCTTATGGACAGTAATCAAACAGTGAGACATAGATTCAGATGTATGTATTACATGTTTTCTCGCTTGCAGTTAGAAAAGCATTCTGTGTGTGATGATGTACTATGATTGGGAAGTGATAGAGGTAAGGAAACGCAGATGGTCAGGGGGTCAAGGGGGCATTTGCCTCCCTTTTCTGTATAACCATTCATCGGTAAACAAACTGGTATCTTTCCCTCTAGAGGAGGGAAGGAGGAGGCCTTGGAAGGAAAGGACTATAAAACAGACCGGCACTGCTTCTCCTTACTTCTTCTCCTTAGGGCGCTCTTGCTCACTTGCTACTTCTTATCTCTCTCTCTCTCTCTCTCTATCTCTCCTCTCTCTCTCTCTCCTCACTGACTCACAGCTATGTGTGTTATTTACAAAGGGATCTCTTGCAAGGGAATAAATACCTTTATTATTATAATTTGGACTCAGAGTTTGTCTCTTACTCAGTGATGATGTTTGTTAGAAAATTGCCACAACAGTTTGGTGTCAGATAGTGGGATTCCTTGGACGTGACTTCTGGACCCGACAGCGGACGGAGGCAGGCCACCTTGGAGCTGAAAAGTTCCAACCCTACCTCGCAAAAAAGATTGAGAGACGAGGGACCGTTTCCGCTGTTGGGGCCGGAGGGATCGACCACTGGAATCAAAAAGAACCCAGGTGGCACAAAACGACATCTCTGGTAAGAGTCAATTAAATTCAATTTAATTAGGGTGAAATTCAGTTTTTAAAGAGTGAAATTGAACCATATTGGCTGGAAATTGTTTCTGTGGTACAGTAATCTGGGCACCAACGTCCAGATAGGTAACCTGAGATTAATTTGAGATCTGTAAGGATCAAGAGGGTTTCAAACAGGTACCGAGGTTAATTGGGGTTAGGAAAAATCGAAAGATTTTGATAAATCACAATTAAGAGGGCACTACTAGTGCAACCCGATCCGATTGCGGGATAAGAGAAAATCGGATCTGCTGGAGACGTCTAGCAGATTAAAAGAGACGCGCGTGAGTAAATCCACAGGAGCAGAAAACAGCCAGTATGGGGATGTCTCAGAGCAAGCTTGTGAAATATGATACACCGGTGTACTACCAAATTAAAAAATGTATTATGGTCAGAAATGTATGCAAGATATTGAAAAAATTAATCAAGCATCATTATTTTCCCGAAGAGGGAACATTGAGTCTCACAAAACTGAAAGTGGTTTCAACAACCAGGTTGTTGTTGCAAATGCGTTAAACATGTATGTAAAAAATGTGAACAAACAGTAGATTGTTGGCTAAAGGAAGTAGATGGTTGGCTCAAGGAAGTAGATGGTTGGCTCAAGGAAGTAGATGGTTGGCTCAAGAAAGTTAGCAGGAAGGAAAAAAGCAAGTGCAGAAAGTTAGCAGGAAGGAAAAATGAAAAGTGTGAAAGTCTATTTGTATGTGTCTGCACGACCAGAACCGAATGACCCACAGTATGTTTGTGTTTCCCACATGAAAATACGGTGAGGCCGGCACCGCCAAACACACATCTACCCAATAGCCCAGCTGGGTGCATTGAAATTCGCCCCGACCTCGACTGTTTTCTCCGTCCAAGACAACCGCAGCGCGAGACGCTGAATGAACAAGCACGAGCAGCGCGAGTGACAGAGGGGGAGACAGATGCAGCTGGCTGTTGTGGGGCAGCACGAGCAGCGCAAGAAATGTGGACTGTGTGCGAGGGGTGAACATGACTTTTCTGGCTGCACGAAGTGCAGGTTGTCCAAGAACCATGGACACTGGGCACAGGATTGTCCAGAGGCGCGTAAGGCGGATTGAAACGAGAGGAACGGAGAACAGGAGAGGAGAGGGCGGGTGACAGGCATTCAGCAAGCTACGAAAAAGGGAAGTAAAAATTTATTAACACACACACACAACACGCTCACATACACTGATTCAAATACCGCTCTGTGCAATGAAGACATGCTTGCAAACCTTTATGTGTGAGTGTGTGGAAGATTTGAATAAGGCTATCTGCAATGAAGACATGCTTGCAAACCTTTAACTGTGAGTGTGTGGAAGATTTGAATAAGGCTATCTGCAATGAAGACATGCTTGCAAACCGTTAATGTGTAAAAGCTGAAGTTTTGAATAAGACCATGTGACTGATGAATGTCTGAGAATGTACAAAAGTTTAGGGTTTTAAGGCTACAGAGATATCCCATGTTAGTTGACGGGACAATGATAAGACCATGTGATTTGCCATATGAACCAAGAATGACGGATTTAGTGTTTGAAAGCACTTGAAGTCAGGGCATAGAATATCAGAAAACTGTGCTGTGCCGTTGAAATGTGAGACGGAGGGGGGGCAGGGCATTGAAACATGCGTTTTTGTGCTCTGAAACCTGTCCGGTTCCGTTAATGGCCAGGGATCTAATGTGTAAATTAAATCTGAAACTCACTGCTGGGCCGTTTGGCATACAGATTGAAGAGGAACAGCAGATGATTTGTGCAAAATTTGAGCCACAATGGGCTTACGAGTGGCAGACAAAAGATTCTGATTGGGCACGAATGATTTTGACACTGGCAAAAGATCGTACAGTGCCCACAAACATAGAAAGTATGAGGCCTGACAGATTACATTGTACATCATACGTTGTGGGCGAGCGTGAACCAGAATATGAGGAAGAGTGGTTTAATGGGGCAGAAAATGAGACAATAAGGTTTAATAAGATTTTCTGGACTGAAAATATGTGTGCGCTTTCGGCATGCCTGTCAGAAAAACAAATTCAGCTGTATTTGATAACAGGCCAGGCTGCGCCTCACTTATCAGTAATCAAGGCCACCGAACAGAAATGGGAAGAAATAGGCCTGTGTGTGAGAAAATGTCTTTCTGCCACAGATTGGATTGAAAAGCCAAACGGGCAGAAACACAGTAGAAATGCAGGTGTTTTTATGGAGAAACATGAGCATGGATCTATTTCTGCCACAGACATTCATCCTGTCCTGGCAGAAATACCTCCAAAATTGTGGGCAAAACACAAATATGATGTTGGGTTGATTAAAGGTTGTGAACCAGTTGTAATCACTCCAAAGTCTGATTACAGGCCATGTCAATCGCAATGTCCCCTGAAGAAGGAGGCATTGCGAGGGATACAGCCGGTTTTTGAGTCTCTCCTGAAGGAGAGAGTAATAATTCCCTGTCATGATTCTCCAGTGCGAACTCCTATTTTCCCCGTAAAGAAAATAACATCTAACACAAGTGAACCAGTCACGTGGCGATTTGTGCAGGATCTGCAGGCTGTAAACTCAGCCGTTATTGCAAGAGCTGCCCGCGTACCAAATCCATACACAATTTTGTCACAAATTCCGCAAAATGCAATGTATTTCACTGTGGTTGATTTGGCCAACGCTTTCTTTAGCGTCCCAGTGGAAGAAAAAAGTCAGTTTTGGTTCGCGTTTGATTTTGACAACAAAGGGTACACATTTACCAGGTTGTGTCAGGGCTATTGTGAGTCTCCGACGATTTACAATGAAGCGCTCAGACGGAGCCTTGAACCATTAACTCTATCGAGCGGAACAGCGCTATTGCAATATGTCGATGACTTATTGATTTGTGCACGAGATGAGGATACGTGCGTGGCTGACACTGTAACTCTCTTGAACCACCTGGCGCGGGAGGGTCACAAGGTCAGCCTGACAAAGCTTCAGTTCGTGAGAGAGGAGATAACATTTTTGGGTCACACAATAACACCGAACAGTAAAGCAATCTCTGAAAAGCGGATAAAAGCTATCAAAGAGGTACCGAAACCCATAACAAAACGACAATTATTATCATTCCTGGGAATGTGTGCATATTGTCGAACGTTTATTCCAAATTATGCACATCTTGAAAAGCCCTTGAGAGCCCTGACAACAGGGAAAGGCCTGAGGTCATGTGACAAGATTAATTGGTCCACAGAAGCACAGGATGCGTTTGCACATATGAAACTGCAGCTGGCTCAGGCCCCAACGTTGGGCCTGCCTGTGCTTGAAAAGCCTTTCACCCAAATGGTAGATGAAAAACATGGATTTATGAGTTCAGTGCTTTTGCAAACCCATGGGGACAGATTACGACCAGTCGCATATTTTTCAACGAAGCTTGATGCAGTTGCAGCAGGCTTGCCACACTGCCTGAGAGCTGTGGCAGCTGCAGAGCTGGCTGTGCTAGCTTCAAGGGAATTTGTGGGGTATTCGGATTTGACTTTGATGGTCCCACACGCGGTCTCCATGATTTTGCAAGAGCAAAGAACATCACATTTATCAACAGCCCGATGGCTGAGGTATCACACGATTTTACTTGACATGCCAAATGTAACAGTGAAAAGATGCACAACTTTGAATCCTGCCACACTCCTCCCGACGGAGGAGGATGGACAGGAACACCATTGTTGTCTATCAGTGCTGGAACAGGTGTGTACACCACGTCCAGACCTGTTGGACACACCTTTAGAGAACTGTGACAATGTCCTCTTTGTGGATGGGTCGGCGTCCAAAGATCCACAAACAGGCTTGAATAAGGTTGGTTTCGCGGTGACCACTGAATTTGAAGTCGTAAAGTCTGGCAAATTGCCATCAAATTATTCGGCTCAGGCAGCCGAATTGGTTGCTCTGACAGAGGCGTGTAATCTTATGGCAGACAAGTGTGTGACAATTTACACAGACTCGCGTTATGCTTTTGGGGTCACTCACGACTTTGGGGCGCTTTGGAAGCACCGAAATTTTTTGAAGTCGGATGGACATCCGATATTAAACGCATCGCTTGTGTCTAAGCTTTTGGAGGCCATTCTTTTACCAGACAAGGTCGCGATCTGTAAATGCGCAGCGCACACTAACGATAAAAGTTTTATCTCCACAGGAAACGCGAGAGCAGACGCGGCAGCGAAGGCCGCGGCAGCACAGGAGACAAAAGAAACAACTTGTGCTTTGGTATCTGTGACTAACCCTGATATTTCCCCTTGTTTACAGAGTATGCAGTCTTTTTCCACAGGAGCGGAAAAACAACGATGGAGGTCGTCTGGCTGCAGTCTCCGGGGGGGTGTATGGATGAGTGTTGATGACATTCCTTGTTTGCCCAAACACTTCTTTCAGCATTATGCTAAGTTGACACATGGGTTGGATCATGTGTCAAAAGCGGGTATGATAATGCAGATGAAGGAATTATGGTTTACAAAGGGGTTTACAGTGGTTGCTGAAAATTTTTGCAAAAAATGTGTCACTTGTAAACACACACAATGTGGCTAGGGGAATAAAAACACCCCTGGCATCTCAACCAGCACCAGCAGGCCCATTTGAATATCTAATGATGGATTTCATCGAATTAACCCCTTGTGGGAAACAGAAACACTGTCTGGTGATGGTTGACATGTGGTCAAAATGGGTTGAGGCCTTCCCAACCTGGCAGACACTTTGTCAATGATGCAATAAAGCAGGTGGGTCAGTTCTTGGGAATTGACATGAGAACACACTGCAGCTATGCGCCCTCGTCAGGGGGGGCAGTAGAGAGGCAGAACCAGACAATTAAGAACAAATTGGCGAAATGCTGTGAAGAGACGGGTCTGACTTGGCTTAAAGCTCTCCCAATTGTACTGATGTACATGAGAATGAGAAAAAGAGTAAAAACAAACCTGAGCCCATTTGAAATTTTGTTTGGCAGACCACCATTCATGGGCATGGAAGAGGGTAAACAAGGGCTGCCATCAAAGGATGTGTGTGAGAATGACATGTTGAATTACTGCAAAGAAGTGTCTTGTCTGTTGTCAAATATTTCTGTGCAGGTAAAAGCTGCCCAGGGGAAGGTTGCTGAGACATTCCTGCCAGACCTGGCGATTTCGTGGTGATTCGTGATCACAGGAGAAAGAGCTGGAGATCGAAAAGGTGGCTAGAGCCTTTCCAGGTGCTTCTGGTGACGCACACGGCAGTGAAGGTCGCAGAGAGGGCTACGTGGGTTCACGTTAACCATGAAGGAGGGTGCCGCCCATTGCGGAGGCGGAGCAATCGCTGGAGGAGGTTCAACGCGAATGTCAATAAATGCTAAGATCCAGTTTGAAAAACCCTTGCATTGCAGCTGTGTGTTTTAGGCGGAACCAGATATCAGCAGCAAGGAGGAGACAACTTTGTTTAGGCGCAACCGGCGTACGGGTGGACACTGTAATCAACAGAACAGATAAGACTCTTGGTGTTTCAAAAACAGTACTTTCTCACATTCTCTGGTCATAACAGCATCTTTTGATAAAGAGTAACTGAGAGAACGGAGCGTCCAAGGCCGTGGCACCCATTCAGAGTGCCAGGAATGTGTGGCCTGTATAAGACCACAGGTATAATGACTTTGTTGTCAGTGACAATTTGCTTGGTAATACTACACTTCACAACAGGTCTGAAGGTGTTACCAACAGGAGATCAGACCAACAATATGATGACACAAGTAGCGGAAGTTACAGTGAAATGTGTTAATTGAGTTATGATGTTTCTATTTTTCTTCCTGAGAATGATTGATATGTAAAGAAGGTTAAAGGCAGTAGTTATCCGTATACGAGATGACGTACAAGGAGAGGGGTTGAAACTGAGGGATTTTCTACATACTTTTATATTACAGAAGTAACTCAACAGTGATAAATTGATATGTCTATTTCCTACTTGAACTATACTATTTCTTGTTTACGATATGGTGACTGAGGGTTCGATTTAAATTGAAAATGCGATAGCAATGCCTGTCCGTTTAGCCCGGCCATTGGATAAAGTTTTCTACGCTTGCAAATATTAGGGTCTGACCCAACGACAAAAAAGAGCCTAAGCATTTTTCCAATTTCAAAAAAACTTACTTCACAGGTTCAAGAAGAGTGATCATTTATGTAAAAATCAGAGATGAAGAGTATAAGTGTGATGTAATGGCTTGAACTTGTATTTATTATTATTTTTACTATTATTATTACAATGTTTGATTAATCAGTTATCAGAGAATGATAAACAGAGAGGAATTGTAAAGGAATTTTCCTTATGGACAGTAATCAAACAGTGAGACATAGATTCAGATGTATGTATTACATGTTTTCTCGCTTGCAGTTAGAAAAGCATTCTGTGTGTGATGATGTACTATGATTGGGAAGTGATAGAGGTAAGGAAACGCAGATGGTCAGGGGGTCAAGGGGGCATTTGCCTCCCTTTTCTGTATAACCATTCATCGGTAAACAAACTGGTATCTTTCCCTCTAGAGGAGGGAAGGAGGAGGCCTTGGAAGGAAAGGACTATAAAACAGACCGGCACTGCTTCTCCTTACTTCTTCTCCTTAGGGCGCTCTTGCTCACTTGCTACTTCTTATCTCTCTCTCTCTCTCTCTCTCTATCTCTCCTCTCTCTCTCTCTCCTCACTGACTCACAGCTATGTGTGTTATTTACAAAGGGATCTCTTGCAAGGGAATAAATACCTTTATTATTATAATTTGGACTCAGAGTTTGTCTCTTACTCAGTGATGATGTTTGTTAGAAAATTGCCACAACAAAAACTTGCTCTCATCTGAAAAGAGGACTTTGGATCACTGGGCAACAGTCCAGTTCTTCTTACCCTCAGCCCAGGTAAGACGCCTCTGATGTTGTCTGTGGTTCAGGAGTGGCTTAACGAGAGGAATATGACAACTGTAGACAAATTCCTTGACACGTCTGTGTGTGGTGGCTCTTGATGTCTTGACCCCACTCAGTCCATTCCTTGTGAAGTTCACCCAAATTCTTGAATCGATTTTACCCTCCTTCAAATCAAATCAAATCACTTTTATTGTCACATCACCACAGCACAAGTGCCTTGGTGAGTGAAATTCTTATGAGCGTGCTCCAGACAGTGCAGAAAAACAACAGACAATTTACATATGGACAGACAGTGCAGAAAAACAACAAACAATTTACATATGGACAGACAGTGCAAAAAAGCAACAGCAATTTACATATGGACAGTACATATTTACAGACTGTACAGAAGACAATGCGCAAGATACACATACATATACTCAGTACACTTAGTGTACTATAAAGACATGCTTAATTATCAACGACACATTATACACCGTATGGGCACATCTACATTATGTACAGTATCTATACATAATGTAGTCTATACATAGTAATAATGTGAGGTGCAACAGATTATAAATTAACAGCAGATTGGTTGGTTGAGCAGCAGATAGATGTGCAAAGGTGCAACAGATTATGCATATGCAGTGTCGTGGATGTGCATTGTATGGTGTCCAGTGATAGCAGATAGGTTGTGTTAGTGCAGTGTGTGCGTGTAGTCCAGTTGAACGGTGTTAAAGTGCAGTGCATGGCATGTTGTGTGAGTGGGAGTGTGATGTAGGTGAGTTATTTGTGACTGTTCATTAGCCTGATAGCCTGGGGGAAAAAGCTGTCCCTCAGTCGGCTAGTGCGGGATCGGATGCTGCGGAAACGTCGCCCTGAGGGCAACAGAGAGAGCAGTCTGTGGGACGGGTGGCTGGAGTCTTTGATAATCCTCCGGGCTTTCCTTGTACACCGCCTGGTGTAGATATCCTGGAGGGAGGGGAAGCTCACCTCCAACAATGTGGTGGGCAGTTCGCACGACCCTTTGCAGAGCCCTGCGGTTGCCAGCGGTGCTGTTTCCAAACCAGGCGGTGATACAGCCGGTCAGGATGCTCTCCACAGTGCAGGTGTAGAAGGATCTGAGGATTCTGGGGCTCGTTCAAAACTTCCTCAGCCGTCTCAGGAAGAAGAGACGCTGATGTGCCTTCTTCAGCACTGCATCTGTGTGAGCAGACCATGTGAGATCCTCGGTGATGTGAACGCCGAGGAACTTAAAGCTGGTCACCCGCTCCACAGGTGTCTTGACGATGTTGAGTGAGAGGTGGTTCTCCTGACACCATTTAGTCAGGGTACTCACCTCCTCTCTGTAGGCCGTCTCATCGTTGTCGGTGATCAGACCTATCACCATTGTGTCATCAGCAAATTTGACGATGACATTCGAGCTGTGTGTAGCTGTACAGTCGTGTGTGTACAGGGAGTACAGGAGTGGGCTGAGGACGCAACCCTGCGGTGCACCAGTGTTGAGGATCAGGGGGGATGATGTGTTGTTGCCCATTCTGACCACCTGACTTCTGCCTGTCAGGAAGTCCAGGATCCAGCTGCACAGAGATCTGTTCAGTCCTAGAGTCTGGAGCTTCGTAACCAGTGTGGCAGGCACTATAGTGTTAAATGCTGAACTATAATCCACGAATGATGCGTGGATCCACATAAGATGATGCGTGGATCCACATAAGATCCACATCTTGTGAATGATGTCAATGATTGTCTTCTGGACAAGTGTCAGATCAGCAGTCTTCCCCATGATTGTGTAGCCTAGTGAACCAAACTGAGAGACAATTTTGAAGGCTTAGGAAACCTTTGCAGGTGTTTTGAGTTGATTAGCTTATTGGCATGTCACCATATTCTAATTTGTTGAGATGAATTGGTGGATTTTTGTTAAATGTGAGCCAAAATCATCGCAATTAAAAGAACCAAAGACTTAAACTACTTCGGTCTGTGTGCATTTAATTTATTTAGTACACAAGTTTCATAATTTGAGTTGAATTACTGAAATAAACTAACTTTTCCATGATATTCAAATTTATTGAGATACACCTGTATATATCATACTCATCAAGTCTGCATGTATTTGATCATAACTGCAGTAAAACCTGTAATACTGTGAAATATTATTAAACTTAAAATATATATTTTAAAATATATTCCTGTGATGGAAAAGCTGAATAATCCAGTTTCATTTACTAGAGAACGGGTATTTTCTCAACACTTGGGTTAAATGTCCTATGCTGATGACTTGCCTGGCTGCTATTACAGGGATCCATGGTGTAAGCTCATCTGAGTGGTTTCCAATCAGCCAGTCCGTGGTTGGGAAGAGGAAGTCATTGCTGGGTGTGATGGCATTTTCCTGAAATAGATGAGATCACCCGCTGCATCTCATTATCATTGGTTGAAAGTGTATTAATGACACTGGAATTGGTGGCAGTATGTAAATTATAAACAACCTGAAGTCCATTGCCAATTTAAAGTTTTATAAATCATATAGTGAGGAGATCAAATGTCTTTTGATAATCATAAAATGCAAGCATAATTTAAGGCGATAGTTCTAATGGATGTGCAGTTCAAGACGGCAATTACAAAGTGGATAGAGTCTGCAAGATACACACAGAGCACATTCGAATTAAACTCTGTTGATGACAAATTGTGACCCGTGTTGGCAAAATGAGTTGGAATATGCACGGTCTAATGTGTAATGAGCTACAGGCAAAAGAAGTGAAAATGTCAGTTTTGGTCGAATTTGAGGTTCTCACAAAAATCAGTTCATTAGGCCCTCTTCTAGCATTTCCAATGCTCCAAATAGTAATAAAACATCTAAAATGATCTTTATGTATACGTTTTCTGCGAGTAGTACCATTATCTGCTCACTTCTGGACGACTGCTGCTGCTTCTCATCACAAATTGTATGCTTTTTGTTTATATGCTTTGATTCATATTAAATTCTTAATGACATGAGACCAAACCAGTAAAATATGATTTTCAATCACATGCTGATTAAAATCTCGATGACTGACATTTGCAGTGTGTGTGTATAAGACGTGCCTCTCTGAGAGCAAGCAATCTCCCTATAAAGTACATTATTGTGAAATACTGTATGTCTTGGTGAGATTCACACAATAGAATCTGTTATGTCTGTTATGCATTACAGTAGGTCTTAATACGGATCTGTTTCAATGTTAATCAAACATTAAAAGAAAATAGGAAATCACTCTCTGCTCTTGATTAAACTATTGTTTATTTGCATCCTTGTTCTTATTCTTAATAACAAAAAAGGCTATATTGTAGGGCTGTCAGTTTAACGCGTTAACTTAATTAGTTATGAAAAAATAACACTATTCAAATATTTTAATGCAGTTAACGCACTGGCGCCGCTACCGCTAAATGTACGTCATCTTAAATTTCATACAGTTGACAAATATGATGCAGGGCAACAACTCCATAAATGAAGTTCCAAACGTAGGTTCTGGAGGATGTTAATCATCATTACGAACCTATATAAGCAGCACTCATTGGACCACCCCAGTGTCAATTATTCTGGCATACAGCCCGCTGTCATTTTTTTTCAAATGATATTTTCATCATGGCGATGCGACCGGATCCCTGAAGTCTCAGCTTTAGACAAATAGCATGTCACGGCACTCCATAAACAATTTCTTAAGATCTATACATTGCTTTATATTGTGCATAGGCTTGTTTGAATCGAGATTAACTGCTCTAAATATCGATAGGGTAAACGTACCTATTAAGCACACTTCCATTTTTGAGATCAGATTATAAAAAGAAAAATTATTATTCTATTTGATGACTTAACCAATTGACAGGTTTGTTACTATATACCTCCTATAATTTCAAGTCAATCAGATCAATGCACTCTGAGATATGAGTCTCCATGTGTTCACACTGTCTGGCGTCCATTTTGAAAGCTGTCTAAAAACATTCACCAAAAGAGGAGCCCCTTAAATTAGCGTTTTTTGGATGTTTAATCTTTATTTTGGGTAAGTTCCACTACTTATTGTAAAATTAAGAGATTAATGTTCATACTTTTGGATATTATATCCTGGAACTTGGTTGTGGGAAATAATTACATTAGATCCAAAAGAGTTTTAGCAAAAGTGCAGATGCTACAGAATACAGTTAGCTGACTAGCTGTATAAGATTGTGTGCTACGCTAATATATTACTTTACAGGCTTTACCGTATTGTAATTTTACATCCAGAGGGGAACTGGCCCCCTGACTGAGCCTGGTTTCTCCCAAGGTTTTTTTCTCTGTTCTGTCACCGATTGAGTTTTGGTTCCTTGCTGTTGTCGCCTTTGGCTTGCTAAGTTTGGCACACCTCATTTCCAGCAATAATCACCGACTTGATTGCACAGATACTATTTAAACTGAACTGAGCTGGATGATGATATCACTGAATTCAATAATGAAATGCCTTTAACTGAAAAATGGGCATTTAATCTTGTAAATGTACATTATTAATACACTATTTTGATATTGTGCAGTTGCTTTGACACAATTTGTTAAAAGCGTTATATAAATAAAGGTGACTTGACATCCATAATATTATAAATTGACAGTTTATTGCTGGTCTGTCGTTTTGCAGTGCTGTAATTTTAAATATTTAATATTGTTTTAAGGTGAGCATAAAGGGTACACTACTACAAAAATCACACAGCTTCAGTGTGACATCAATAAGAAAAAGTATAATTTCATAGATATTGTTAATAATAGTTGTTCATATTAAAATATGTATGAAATTAATACATGACCTAGTCCTAGACTATTTATTTAACAAAACCCTGTCATTTTAATACATTTTACATGAAATGTATTAAAAATTGTTGCTGCTCCAATTAAGCTCTTTTGCATTGAACGTCTTGTAAATACTTAATAAACAGACTTTAAATATTAACTGATGGCTGTAACTTTAAGTTAAGTTAATCGATTACAATGTGCTTTAATAACACTTCACTGTGAACATATAACTGATCAAATTGAATGCCTTGTTGCTTGATTTTAGTGTTCTGTTTTTTTGTGATTGACAATTATTCTTAAAAAAATGTCCTTAAGATTGTTAATCATTTTCATGATGTGAGCTTAATGAGAACAGTGATGTGCTTAAAGGGTACACAAATGTACCCATTAAGCACAGCCAGACTTTTTAAATTTAACGATGTATATCTTAATTAAAATGCTTTTGTAATTTAAAATAACATTAAATATTTATGTGTGAGGGATTCATATTTTATCATAACATTTTTGTACTGAAACTGACCTGCTCATTTGCATCTCTCTTTTCTTCTTGCAACCTTTCTTTCAAGACCGCCCAAGTGTGAGGCTGCCTCCGCAAAGGTGACTGCCTCATCTCTCCCCTTTGCTAACTGAACGGCTATCTTGCACTGTTTTCACAGCCACTGGCATAGCAACCCCAACCGTCGCTATGTAACCTCCGCCGGTCTGGGAGTTCCACACCTGGTCATGTAAAGGAGTCTGAACATTTGGCCCATATGCAACACTTCAGACCTTTGTAAACCAAGTCCATCTTGGAAGGTTGTCTGAATATGGTTCGCCTTCAGCTATCAGTATGGTTCTCTAAACCATGCATTGTGAACACTAATGGCTCCTGGCTTACTTTGTTCGCGAATTCCAATTTAGTAGATCATCAGATGCTTCTGTTCTGTTTCAGTGTTAATTCCACATGGCCATTTCTTCTGGCAGATTTCTGCAAATTTCACTGAACAAAATTATAAACGCAACACTTTTGTTTTTGCCCCCATTTTTTATGAGCTGAACTCAAAGATCTAAGACTTTTTCTATGTACACAAAAGGTCTATTTCTCTCAAATATTGTTAAAACATCTGTCTAAATCGGTGTTAGTGAGCACTTTGCCGAGATAACCCATCCACCTCACAGGTGTGGCATATCAAGATGCTGATTAGACAGCATGATTATTAAACAGTTGTGCCTTAGGCTGGCCACAATAAAAGGCCACTAAAATGCAGGAATGTCCACCAGAGCTGTTGCCCGTGAATTGAATGTTCATTTCTCCAAATGTGTTTCAGAAAATTGGGCAGTACATCAAACCGGCCTCACAACCGCAGACCACGTGTAACCACAAAAGCCCAGGACCTCCACATCCAGCATCTTCACCTCCAAAATCATCTGAGACCAGCCACCCGACAGCTGCTGCAACAATCGGTTTTGTATAACCAAAGAATTTCTGCACACACTGTCAGAAACCGTCTCGGGGAACCTCATCTGCATGCTCGTCATCCTTATTGGGGTCTTGACCTGACTGCAGTTCATCGTCGTAACCAACTTGAGTGGGCAAATGCTCACATTCGATGGCGTCTGGCACTTTGGAGAGGTGTTCTCTTCACGGATGAATCCCGGTTTTCACTGTACAGGGCAGATGGCAGACAGCATGTATGGCGTCGTGTGGGTGAGCGGTTTGCTGATTCAACGTTGTGGATCGAGTGGCCCATGGTGGCGGTGGGGTTATGGTATGGGCAGGTGTATGTTATGACCAACGAACACAGGTGCAATTTATTGATGGCATTTTGAATGCACAGAGATACCGTGACGAGATCCTGAGGCCCATTACTGTGCCATTCATCCACGACCATCACCTCATATTGCAGCATGATAATGCACGGCCCCATGTTGCAAGGATCTGTACACAATATCTGGAAGCTGAAAACATCCCCGTTCTTGCATGGGCAGCATACTCACTGGATATGTCACCCATTGAGCATGTTTGGGATGCTCTGGATCGGCGTATATGACAGCATAGTACAGTTCCTGCCAATATCCAGCAACTTCACACAGCCATTGAAGAGGAGTGGACAAACATTCCACAGGTCACAATCAACAACCTGATCAACACTATGCCAAGGAGATGTGTAGCACAGTTACTGACTGGTTTTCGATGGATTAGCTCGGCAAAGGAGAAGTGCTCATTAACACAGATTTGTGAACAATATTTGAGAGAAATAGGCCTCTTGTGAACATAGAAAAAGTCTTAGACCTTTGAGTTCAGCTCATGCAAAATGGGGGCAAAAACAAAAGTGTTTATAATTTTGTTCAGTGTATGTTGATGACATACATTTTTGTGTTAAGCCCACAACAAGATATTTAATGATATTATTAAACCACTGTACGAATACTTGCATGTGGATGTCACAATTGTTTCATCTCATAGTAAATCAGTGCTACTGCATTTCTCTCAGTCACGTGCGCAGTGGGCTAATGTGTAAACCATCTTCTTTTGCATGTTTCTGCAGATGGTCTGCTCAGTTCAGACTAACTAAAAGTCAGCCACGTGTTACACGTGTCACGATGCTACAAATTTTGGCTTATGAAGAAGGATACTTTAATGGCCTGTATCACCAGTACTTGAAGTCTGTTACATTAGCACATATTACATTACTTAATTACTGCTGTTCAACAGCAGCTTTATAATTAAAATGTGTTAAGGTGCGTTCACACCAGACGCACCTCTTCTTCTTTGGCACTCAACGGAGGCGGTCGCATTTTTCACTCCCCGTCCTCGCCCTTATTTTCCCTGCTTGCTCTCTTGTCTCGTCTCATCGATTGAGAGACTCTCTCTGCACGGCTCTCCAAACTGAAAGATTATGGATTTGATCAACTGGTCTCTCAACGCAATTGACACCATCTTCTCGACGAGAAGCTTGGGTTCGGGGGAACCTGTCTGCCCTGATGGAACGTTCGCAGCTGGCTACACGATGAACGCGTGGAAGAGGTGGCGAATCGTGTGTCTAGCGGCTCTTTCCGTGGAGGACATTGAAGATATCTACCTATTCAGAACCATGATAACAGGTCTTCTGCTGATTGGATTAGGCTTTGCCCTGGGTTATCGATGAATTCAGAAAACGGGAACAGCTGTCCAAAGCCTCACAAGGCTGCCCGTCATGATTGAAGCAGTGGGAAGAGCGGTCAGCATTGAGACTGAGACTATTAACCGCAATATGGATTCTATCATGGAGAAGCTCACGGCTTTGCAAAGGAAAATTGATGGTACTGGAGACCAGAATGGACAGAGAGAGTAGCCGTGGAATTGGAATGCGGTTACTCGCCCCAAGACAAAACAATCGCAATCTTATCTTTTTTTGGCTCCCCCGTACCAGCACAGGCCTTGGCCAAGGCTGCTGCTGGAAAATCAACCCAGGGAAGAGCACTGCTGTGAGACGCTCTTGCGTTCCTCCCCATTCTACAGACATTGATTACAAACTACTACACACACACACACACACACACACACACATACACACATATATAAAGATATGCACTCACCTCCCCTCCCCCGATCCCTCGCCTCCGTCGCTTTGAACCGCCAGCCCGACAAGCGGGTCTGTGACCAGCGCCGGAATAGTGGCTGCGGGACCGGATGGCTGCTTGCTGGATTATTTCCCCTGTTGCAAAGTCGTGTGTTTATGGTGTATGTGCTTTTGTGCTGAGGTGTTTTTCCTGTTCTCACACTGTACTCCCCAAGGAGCATAGTCTGGGGGTTATTTTTTTCTCCTCACCTTCCTCATGTTATGCTGTATTTTTCTTCCCCGGTCTACTTACATTTCACTACTGATTATACCCTGTATGATTGTGTATGTGACGAATAATAAAGAACCTTGAACCTTGACGCGAATGAAGCGTTACGCGGAAATTATTTACATGTTAAGTCAATCCAAAGACGCGATAGACAATCCTGCGGCGCGAATGGTGCAAATTACGCAGCGCGAATTGATCGTTTGGGGCGTTTGACGCGCCATTCGTGCGAATAACGCGAGTTGAAAAATTTGAACTTTGGCAGATATTCGCGCCACGTCAACCAATCAGGAGCTTGCTCTAGCACTGACGTGATTACGAGCGGAGGCGGAAACTCCGAAACAACAATGGAGGACAAATTAATTGTGGTTGTATATGGGTACCTGGAGCTTTACGATACTACTTCGTACTTTTACAAAAACAGGAATACATTTTGCAATGAGACTGGAGCTGCCTGGCAGAAGCCCCTTCCATGACACAAAGTTGCGTCTGTTGTAGAGATCGACCGATATATCGGTTTACCGATATTTTTCCCGATATTTAAGCTTTTTACCATAATCGGTTTTGTAAAAACTTAATATCGGTTTTGAAGTTTTTTTTTTTTTTTTTGTCACATACATAATTATACAGAGTATAACCAGCAGTGAAATTTTGTTCTCTGCATTTGACCCATCCAATTACACACACACACACACACACACCCGGAGCACTGTTCACTCAGGAGAAGCTCCAGCACGACCACCGCATGTAACTTTATACAAGATTAACTTGTTTGAAACACGCTGAATTATATTAACATTTACTATAGAACCATTATTTCGCCAATAAACATCTAAATAAATACATCTCTATCGAAATTAATTATTTATTTTCTCCACAAGTGATCGCAGTTTGAGTATAGTTCTGTGTAAATGCATAGATAAACCGCGCTGTGAGCAGTTTTCATAATTTAGAATGACAAAAACATTTTAATAATTCTGACAAAACATGCCAGTTAAGAAATGCAATAAAATACGATGTTTTGTTTGTTATAGCTTATTTCAATATCCCAGATAATATTATTCAGTGAATTAACATTATCCAGTGCATTATTATTCACTCTTTAGCCTATTAAACAGCTTATAAACTAAAACTGTAGTTTCAAATGAAGTTGATATTTTGTTTGAGTTTTCCCTCTTTTCCTTAGGTTTTAAATAAGCCTGTAAGCGCCGTGCGCGTTTTACTTTGACTTTAATATCAGCAGCAAATCGGCGTCAAGCAGTGTTTAAAATAAAAATCAGCAAATACTGTGGAACCAAATAAATGAGAAACGAATGTTTTTTTTTTTTTTAAACATTATCACTTAGATCAGGGGTAATAGATCGTATTCACCTCGCTACGTATTCTGTGTTTAGGATGAGAAATACGGTTCTCATGGCGCTGTGTGAATACAGACTGAACCGCTGTATGAGAACATGATACACAAACTACTGCTCTCGCTGGATAACAGAAGCCAGTGTCACACTAGTACACACACACGTTTGGATGGGCAAGTTTTGTAATCATGGTAAAGCTGATTACAGTGACATGATCGTGCATTAGGCGCGCGCTGTGTCCGTTATAAATGATGCGCAAACGAACCGTGTGTGCGCTCTCGATCACTAACATCATATTTCTGTTTGAATACAGCTCAGTATATAGTTGAATACACCGACGTGAATAGTGAATAATAATAAAACACTATTTTATGTATTATTATTAAATTAATGCAACATAAAGATACATCACAACAAGCCTTTTTAATTATTTATTTAATGTGTATTTTATCATTTATTTACTGTTTACTTGGTAGATCTCGGTGAGTTTTCTCCTTGACTTAGATTAATGTCAGACTCAGAAGTCAACAGTTTAAAACGGGCGCTTTTACATTTCGTTTTGAAACTCTTCCGCATCTTGTCTTGTCTGTGTCACCTCACTATTCTTGTCAGTCATCTCTCTTCACGTGATAAATTCAATCTGATCTGTGATGTAGAGGTCTGCGCGGGACTATTTTAGGTTTTATTCCGCACACACCCGCTCCCGCGATATATTCTGTTTGTTCACATTTCTGCTGAAAGAAAGAGAGCTAGGCTAACAAAAATTTTTTTTGGTGTACACAAAAGTGTATTTATTTTATTCGTCTTGTCAAGAGTCTTGAATTTATTGACTGATAAATGTCAATAACATTTTGCTGCCAACACGGAATAAAGTTTCACAGAGAGGAAAAAAGTTATATAAAAATTGTAATCCCTATTATAATTTGTTTTGTCAGGATATAATTTGTTTATGCTAACATTTAGCCTACAACACAATAGGAAAAAAATGAAGGTTTAGCCTAATAGCTATTTTATTAGTCTTGTCAAAACACTAAATTCATTTAACGTCTTGCTGTTAACACAGTGAAGTGCAGCGGAGAAAAAATAAATAAATTCGACACAGTCTGTCATTTAAAATGATAGGATAAGCATAATACAAAAAAAGGGAAAGAATTGCACGTCCTTCAAGGACAGCAGAGTAAGAAATCCCGCGGAGTAAGAAATCTGGTCGGGACAGCCACGGCAATGCAGACCTAGACTGCTGTGATGCAAGACTCTCGTTCGTTCGGTGCACTGCATTTAGCAGCCGCGTTCAGTTTTAATTTTAGTGTCCTCTATCTGAACAAATTTATTTTTATTACTATAAAAACAATCTAAATGAAGGTGGGGGACGGTGCCACAGTGAGAAAGTAATGTAACAGTGTTGCGGCTTAACACCAGTATAACCGTCGTCACGTCTATCGCGGCAAGCCTACTTCACTCTGTTATTTATTTACTTTATAACAGTAAATAAATATCGGTTCTGAATATCGGTTATCGGTTACATAAACTTATAAATATCGGTATCGGTTATAAAAAATCAATATCGGTCGATCACTAGTCTGTTGTGTAGTGAATTTCACGTGCGAATTAAGTGAGTAAACTCAAAATGTTCAAGCGTCCAACTACGCGCGAATAACGCGATTTATTCGATTAATTCGCATCTGGTGTGAACGCACCTTTACTTATCCGCCGCAGCAGATATTTCTCCCTCCGATCATGGTGTCCACTACCCCATGGTTGAAAGAACAGGCCTCCCAAGCATTTTCTTCCATCGGGACAATTCCATGGATTGCACCTATTGTTTCAACTAGGGTTGGGTATCTTTTTTTTTTATAACGGTGCCAAATCGATACTTTTAAAATGGTACCAGTGCCTAAGCGGTGCTTTAACCGATACTTATAAAAATACAAAATTATCAATTAATAATTGGATTGGCCATTAGCACTTAACACATGGGCTTAGACCAGTGGTTCTCAATTCCAGTCCTGGGGACCCCCTGCTCTGCACATTTTGCATGTCTCCCTTATTTAATCACACCTGACTGAGATCATCAGCTCGTTAGTTCAGTTCATGTCTCTCTCTCCTAATAAGCTGATGAGCTCAATCAGGAGTGTTAAATAAGGGAGACATGCAAAATGTGCAGAGCAGGGGGTCCCCAGGACTGGAATTGAGAACCACTGGGTTAGACTAAGCCATAGCTCAATTAGGATATTTAAGTAATTTTTATAAACATGCTTAGAATAAAAATTACTGGGGTACATCTTGAGACAAAACAAAGGCACTGATATATTTTAGGATCAGTCAGTGCAAGTTTATTTCAGTTAAAACAGCTAAGAGGTAGAGATATTTTAGTCTAGGATTAGGCTCAAGCCTTGTCTGTAAAACTGGGAGGTGATGTCTTTTTCATTCATACTGGACGCCAGAGGGCGCCTTCGCATAGAAAATCCACATATCCAGTCATAGAAGTAGCGGAACTCACGAAGCTCCAGGGATATGGATAAAGGCATTATTGATGTAACTGAGTAAACAGAAGATATAAACGTTTTGAATAAAATAAATACAATAAACACTCGACTATGACTATCTCTGGTATTTTCATAATAATTAAGTATATTTATAATCCATTGCTAATCAATATATTAGTAGCCTATGGAGTAGTAGTAGCTTAGATAGTTAATGGAAGGCTACATGCTGCCGTCAGAGCAAGTGTAATTACTGCATTCACGTGCACCTCAGATGCTCTCATTTTTCCGAGTTGTGCTTTTAAGTCGGAATGTGAAAACCGCACACTCGAGTTACTACAAAGATGAGTTGGATTTGTATTATTAGAGCTTTCCGAATTGAGTTTGGAAATATTTGATCAATTTTTCAACAATTGCACAATATAAATGTTGATTTATAAAAATAAGATAATATCGATCTAATAAACATATAACATGTTATAATAAATATTACAATACACCCACAAGTCTTAAAGCATGTTTTCCACTGTGTCTTTGTTTCTGCGTGTGTGTGTTGCTCGGCAACCACTGTGTGCCAACCACAACCATTTCTGAGGGACTACAGGGACTACTGCTTTGGCGGAAGAATAATGTTTTTTTATATATATCATTACACTTTATTTTCTCGGTTTTATTTTGTGAAACCTTACTACGTATACGGAATAACGGTTTTATAAAAGCAATAAGCCCCATGAAGCCGTGGTTTACAGTGAATTTATAACAGCTAAGGGGCGTTGTTAGGCACAACGTGAAGCGGAGTTCTTGGGGCTTATTGCTTTATTGTATCCGCTTTGTTGCAGAGAAATATAATATAGTGATTCAGCATAGATTAATAAAAGTCACAGGGCATCGTGAATTAACTCCTGAATGTTTTTGTGTTCTGTGTGCCAGTGATATGCGTTAAAACAGCACATTAAAATAGAACGGTCTTTCAACTGAACAGTTTTAATGCAGAATTGACCCTTCGCAAAGACCCACCCCCTTCATTACTGTTGCTATGTCCAACAAGCCATGGCACTCTCACGCCACACATCATGATCTCACACAGTAAAATATACATCACGGAGCAAAGAGGAAACTGACAATGCACCGACAGACAGAGCAGGTTACTTTTAGGGATGCATCGATACGATATTCTGCATTAGTATTATTTGTGATTTTAATTTTGTGAAGGGGAATTCCTCTTTTGCTATATTATAAGCCAGACTGTTATGGGGATTTTTCCCTTTATAAAGCCGTTTTTCTAAAAGTGTGCATTATATTTTGAGTCAAATTCTTATATTTAATCAGTGAATAAGAATAATAAGACATTTGGGCTGTTACCAAGCAAATTAAATCAGTATCAATAAAATTAATCTTTACAATGCTGAGAGGAAACAAAGAAGCTGCATCTGAAGTGGCATTTAGATTTATTTAAACACTGTTTAATTCAGGACATGAATGCATTTAACCTGCAATTACAAATGCATAAATGTTTAGATATATTAAACATAAAACATTGAATACTGTTATGTGAAATTATTTAAATAAAAATAAACTATAAATGTCAAATTAAAATCACCAGCAGGTGGCAGCAAGTCACTGTTAATAAGTGAGTCATTACAATATAACTGAATATTTTAAACTAGAGCTTCCCAAACTTCAGAGGGGTAAGGCCACCTAAAACATAGCAAAAGCTCCACGACCCCCCCAGTGGCGGCTGGTGAAATTTTGGTGGGGCTGCACACAATTTCACAAACAATCCTTCACAATAAATCAAACCATCAGGCTGATCTGGACCCAGCTCCTTTACCTTCAGTTTTTCTGCCAAAGTTCTCCTCTCAAACGGACATTGGAGAAGAGATTGTACAGAGTTAGGTTCGTGTCCGGAATTAATAACACCTGAGTCTGCCACTGTCACCTAATTGAAAATTGCGCAGCTACAGACCACGAGACCAGCCTTGATTTTAGCAGCTTGGGGCGACAGAAAATCCGCCCATTTCAGTTAAGATTTGAGGATGCTGATTGGCTAAATTTTATGTCACATCTTGAATATATTTATATCTTGAATCCTGATTCAAGATATAAATATATCTTGAATATATTTATATCTTGAATCAGGATTTGACTAAGTTCTACAAAGACCCACCTCCTCTGGGCAATTTCTCGATCGCCCCTCAGCTAAAATTGAGACGTGCTGACAGGCAGAGAGGTCATATTGTGATGGTGAAAACATATATTTTTCACAGAAGATTTTCTAATATAGCACATCACAAATATAAATTTAAATAATTTATATAATTATTATTTTGTGTGTGTGGTTCAGCACCCCCTATTGGACAGCTGCCACTGGACCCCCCCCCCCCTCCCAACCTCTTTGTAAAAAAAAAAAATAGATTAATGGTATAAAGATATATTTACATATTCATTTGTATAGTCAATATATTTAATAAAGCAGATTGTCTCTGCACAAAATATAAACAATTATTAACCAGTTTGTAAGAATTTCATGTGAACTATGAGAACTACCATAAAATGTAATATTTTTATATGCTGGTGAAAGTAAGATGTAAACATTATTTACAAATATATTTAAATCCATACCACAACACTTTCTGCATACTATTTACAATTATATTGCATCAAAGTGTGTAACAGAAATAGGGATGCACCGAATGTTCCGCCGAAAATAGGGGAAAAAAGTTATTTCGTTGTTCGGCCGAATAAGTGAAAAGACTGAATAATTTGTACCGAACAATGACGTTACGCAATCAAATAGAGGCGCGCACTAATGCAGCATATAATTTATTATTGTATTACTACTGTGCTACTCTGTTCAAAATAAATGAAAAGAAACCGAGCATAGCACATTTTTTTTTCATGTTGTCAGCTTATGATTTCATGTTTCAAATCGTATCGAACCGTGACCCCCGAACCGTGACATTTGTGTACCCCGTGCCACCCCTAATATTTATAATCCAATTTTATTCGATATAGTCTTAATTACAGTATTTTCTGCCTCGTTCTGTGACAAAAAGTGCACATCATATGTTATTAAATGTCCTCTTTTGTTGGACAATGATTCTCTTTAAGTTGTTTGGGGTGTGTTGCGGTTTAATTGCACGTTAGTGACAGTGCTGGCAGAGAACGAGCAGCTTTTACTACAGCTATTGCATGCATTAAATAAAAAATCTTGAGCGCAAATTCAAATGAAAAATACATTCATCTTCAGCATGACTCGTGCCAAAAATTAATGCAGACGGGTCGAATGCGGCCCGTGGACCGTCTGTTGAGTCCTCCGGGTCTACCTACTAGTACATATTAAAATAATATATGGAATTTTATTGAATTTCCATATTGACCAATGATTAAAAGAACAAATAAAGATGAGTTTGTAAAAACAAAAAAAAAACAAAGGACTTACGCCTCTCTTATAAGGAAGAAAGATATGAATATCAATGACACTGTCCAATGTCTCAATAATATCTTACCTCTAGATGAGTACCAAGCCCATACATGTCCCAGATCTTTCTTTTGCGAATATCCATGCCTTTTCCAGGATGCTGAAATCCAGGAGTAAATTACTAACTGAGGCCTTAGTCGGTTTAATCAAACAGAACAGAGTAATGACAGGTGCTGTATATAACTCCCTTTAAGCCCTTGAGGAAGCAGTCAAATTTCGAATCTCGTCGAATTAAACGTTACAGAATAGTGATGGTTTCTCATTAGGGACTAGGGATGCAGCGATTAACCGGTTTTACTATTAACCGCACTTTAAAACGTCACCATTAATTAATCGTAAAGGCTCCGCAACACAGAGTGTTTCTGTTGCACGGGACGGAACGGAAATGTTGCAGCTTGCGCAAAATGAAAACAAAAATACATGAGCGGTGCACCAGCTTAAAATGTTGTGCCAATCAGAGACACGGGGGATACCACAAACACTAGATTAACTTTGACAGAGGAACCTAACCACGAACCTTTATTTCCACCAGAGAATATCTGAAGTCGATAGTGTGGGACCATTTTGGGTGCGCCAAGAATGGCCAGGGCGTCATTTAAACATTGCCGTAAAATAGCAGTTAAAGAGTATACGTTTCATAAGGGATAACGCACGACTAGCCAACCTGTTCGTTATCTCTGGCATTCTGCCGCTTCAGACAGAGATTAAATAGTGCAGAGAGAGAGACCGAGAGAGAGAGAGAGAGAGAGCGAGAGAGAGAGAGAGAGAGAGAGAGAGAGAGAGTGCGAGAGAGACAGAGAGAGAGAGATGACCATTACGTGTGTGAATTAGCATACCTACATCCGCGCGTCACTACAAACCATGAAGATTTGAGTTTAATTATTTAAACAGTCATTTTACCTCCTCTTAGCCAATTAATATAATGTAGCGATCCAGTATCTAAGCCATTTTATTAATGAAAGTGTGGGCAGCATTGACAAATTTCTGTCCTCCTAAATGTTTGTGTGGGCAGCTCGATCTCGAGCTCACAAACCAAAATAATAGACATGATTTTCTCAGGTCATATGTAAAATCAGATAAATAAAGATGATTAAATTGAATAAGTATGGATGACAGTGGATTACAATAATAGTTTAGTTTATTCCCCTCATTAGAAACAGTGTCCTCTGTGGGATAAATAAAGTAAATTGTATTAATATTAATAATACTTAATTAACATTGTGATTTATCATCCCTGTTATAGTATTATTCATAAGTCTTTTTTTTCACATAATAATCGTGAAACCGTGATTATTCCTCAGACTATAATTGTACCACCAAAATCTATAATCGTTGCATCCCTAACACAGACTTCACTGTATCACTGGTTTTAACACAGGATAAATAATAACAGGGCTCTACAAGGTACATGGTTTGGCAATTCAACACTGTAGCAAATGTATTCGTTAACCTACCCCTTCATTGTTCAATATGTGAACCAGGAGGCCATTTCCACAGCCAAGATCCACAAAGGACTGTTTGGTTGTTGTTCCCTTTTCAGCACGCTCTTCACCCCATAAGATCTGTACAGGAGACAGAGTGACAATGTTTTTTATCTCTGATATGCTCAGTCAATAAGATGTTTATGAGTCCATTTGTTATATATATATATATATATATATATATATTAGTGCTGTCAAAGTTAATAACGCGTTAACGCAAATTCATTTTAACGGCACTAATTTTATTAACGTGCGATTAACGCAGCGCGTATTTTCTGTCTGACCCGTAGTTGGAGAAATGGAGATGCACGGTGTTGCCAACTTAGCAACATTGCAGACCCCTTAGTGACTTTTTTTCCCTTCAAAAAAAGTGCCCAAACGCGACTTTTTTCCCCTTCAAAAAAGCAGTCTCTGAAAATTGCCGGTACTGCCGCATGAGCACAAGGTGTTGCTGTCCACTCCCAGCGCACGCACACACACCGCTCTCTCTCTCTGTTTCCCTCTCTCTGTGCATCAGCTCGGTTCAGCGCGCAGCAGGCAGCTGTGTAACAGCATTTTCAGTTAAAGATATATTATATTGCTTCTCTAGTTTTAATGATGAAAGTATAGCCAAAATCACAGCACTGATATTGTATTTATCTTGTGTATTTGATTTCATCGGATGACAGCTCGATTATCAGGATTTTTGTTACATTTACATTTATGCATTTAGCAGACGCTTTTATCCAAAGCGACTTACAATTGCATTCAGGTTATACATTTTCATTAGTACATGTGTTCCCTGGGAATCGAACCCACAACCTTTTGCGCAACTGACACAATGCTCTACCACTGAGCCACACAGGAACACTTGTACAGATTAACATCTTGAAAGGGAGAGCTTGTTATGTAATTTAGTCTTAATAGGTCGTGTTTCAATCACTATTTCATATTCATCCCGCTGTCTGAAAACAAAAACAGTAAAATATTAAATTAAAACAGTTTTATTGAGAATTTAGATGCATCAAAATACAGTATGTTGACACAGAGAGGGAAACAAATGCAATAAATAATATAGGCTATGTACATTTTGCATGTTCTGAGCTGCCCTGTCCTGCAAAAAAATTAACAGGTTTGTGGAAGTAAATTGCTCAGTGCAAAGAAAGAGAATTAATGGGAACCTGGGGTTTCTTTTTCTGAAAAAGTTATTTGAAAAGCATCTATGAAACATAGTCTTTGTGCTCTGTTGAGTATGGTTTCAATAATAATAAACATACATTTGCATAAAGCATCCAAATTTGTCCAAGCCCATGTTGATTAGAGTATTATAAACTTGAAAATAATTAATGTAAGGATACATTTAGAAAAAAGAAAAATGTGCGATTAATCACGAGTTAACTCATGGCAATCATGCGATTAAATATTTTAACCGATTGACAGCCCTAATATTATATATATATATATATATATATATATATCAGACGCGATTTCTTTAAGACTGCAAGGGAAGCTCAGCTTCCCCTATAATTGTCAAAAAATGAATGGTCAAATATATGTACTATTATGTTAACATTTTATTGACTAAAAATGCGTTAAACACGTTCATCTCGAACGAAAACAATTTCGTTCAGAATCAGCTACTTAGGTCGGCTGACTCGATTTCCTTCTCATTCATTCCCGTAGCGTACAGTGCATTACTCTGTTGAAGCCCAGCGTCCATTGACTTCAATGGGGCTGCTTTAAACAGTTTTTTCAGTGCTTAGAAACAAGACGGTCATTGGATAATGCTGCGATTATGTCCCGCCCACGGACGCTCAGCGTCTCTGGGATGAATGGAGGAGTGGGCTGGCCCGGACTCCGAGCGTCTGCGTGATGATTGGAGGGTCTGTCGAAAGACTGCATCTCCTTTTGATTGACAGCGATTTTGTACTATAAAAGTCACTGACACTGAAGCTATTCGAGCTCAGTCCCATCGCGGAAGTGTAGTCGAAAGACAAACTGCTGCAACCTATTTCTTGGTATTTGCTTGGTGAAATTGCTAGCCAATTTTCATCATACATTTCACCCAGATTCCTTGTTTCAGTTCAACCTAATTCCCATATTTCGAGTTTAATATCTTTTTTTAGATCGTTTGTTCATTCATTCATTCATTCATTCATACATACAGTAGGCAAGAAAATTTTCTTGAAAAGGAATGTTGGGCAGAATTTAGGTATAAATAAATGGTAACTTTTTATGATGTTGGCCAAAAATGAGCTTCCCCTCTTTGAAAGACCAGCAGCCGCCACTGATATATATATATATATATATATATATATATAATTATCTTGGCAAAGGATTATCTCGGCAAAGGAGATGTACTCACTAACACAGATTTAGACAGATTTGTGAACAATATTTGAGAGAGCTGACAGGAGCGGCACCTGGTGTGGTCTTCTACTGCTGTAGCCCATCTGCTTCAGGATTCGATGCGTTATGCATTCAGAGATGGTATTCTGCATACCTTGGTTGTAACGAGTGGTTATTTGAGTTACTGTTGCCTTTCTATCATCTCCAACCAGTCTGCCCATTCTCCTCTAAAAATTTTCCTCCCTAGAGATGGTTGTATGTGAAAATTCCAGTAGATCCGATTTTTTAAATACTCAGATCAGCCCGTCTGGCACCAACAATCATTTCACGTTCAAAGTCACTCAAATCCCTTTTCTTCCCCATTCTGATGCTTGGTTTCTGATGCACATCTAGATGCCTAAATGCATTGAGTTGCTGCCATGTGATTAGTAAATTGCTGATTAGCAATTTGTGTTACCAAGCAATTGAACAGGTGTACCTAATAAAGTGGCCGGTGAGTGTATATTAGTGCTGTCAATCGATAAAAAAAATGAATCGCGTTTGATTAAACAAATATAAAATACTAGGATTTACCTGTAAATGTGTTGAAATAAAGAATGCATGACAAACTAGTTCATGGAAACAGAACCTTTCACAACTCCGCCAGGTATGAGAAATAACTATAACGATTCAATAACTATAACTTCACGATTCAGTTAGGTTCATCAACAATTACCCCATCAGCTTCGGTCTGAAATCTTGGTGTAATCTTTGATGGCCAGCTGACCTTCAAAGAGCACATTGCAAAGACTGCTCGATCTTGCAGGTTTGCATTGCACAACATCAGAAAGATCAGGCCCTTTCTGACAGAGCATGCTGCACAACTTCTTGTCCAGGCCCTTGTCATTTCTAGACTGGACTACTGCAATGCTCTTCTAGCTGGACTTCCATCAAACACAATCAAACCTCTACAAATGATTCAGAATGCAGCGGCACGACTGGTCTTCAACGAGCCCAAAAGAGCCCATGTTACACCTCTCTTTGTGTCCTTGCACTGGCTACCAGTTGCAGCTCGCATCCAGTTCAAGACACTGATGCTTGCATATAGAACAACCACAGGCTCAGCACCCACCTACTTCCACTCACTATTACGAATTTACATCCCCTCCAGAATTCTGAGATCTGCTAGTGAGCGACGCCTCGTGGTACCATCACAGAGAGGCTCAAAATCACTCTCCAGAACATTCTCTTTCACCATTCCTGGCTGGTGGAATGATCTTCCCACCCCCATCCGGAATGCTGGATCCCTGTCAAATTTCAAGCAACAACTGAAAACTCATCTCTTTCAACTCTACTTGACTACAGAAAAAAATAATTTAAAAAAAATATATATATATTTCACTTCTTTCTCTTTATCTTTCTCTCCTTCCCTTGCTAGCTTGTACTTATTTGAACAATGCCTGAGACTTGGTGTTATTGGCACTTCCTCTGTATGTTTGCCTCTTCAAGATTAATCGCTTTATGTACTCCCCAATTGTAAGTCGCTTTGGATAAAAACGTTTGCTAAATGACTAAATGTGAATGTAAATGTAAACTATAAGACACGTTATTATTCTTTATAATTATTTTGTTTTTATTTAGCCATTATCAGTCTTTTTACTGACAATAAAAAGTTTACCAAGCCACATTGCTTCAATCCCAGGTAGGGGTTGTCGATATGGCAAAAATATCATATCACGTTTTTGTTTTTTTTTAAATCACGATTTCAAGATTTTATAACGATTCTTTGTCATGTTGGTTTTACTATTTTGTCTGAGCAGTGCAGCAAAAATAATTGCCCTATTATAAAGACAAAGCCTTTCAAGGTAACGCATATAAAAAAAGAATGGTGGATACAGGCCAAAGTGGGTGAAGATAAAAATCTGTCATTATTTTACATTTGTTGTTAAAAAATAAGAACAAAGATACACATTACAAATGCACATAATATATCAATAAAACAAACAGTGCTTTATTTTCAGGTACAATAGGCATATTTAGCAGGAGCATTCAATAAATTGAATGAACAAATATACAAATAAAACACTATATAGATTGATTCCTATTAAAGCAACTGTATTTTTTTGTCAAGAGTAGGGCATTATTTTTTTTCTCTCTGTGTTTTGTTGTTTTAACATTAAGAATAACAATTCTGTCATCTATCTGTCGATTCTGTCATAGCGTTTTATATTTATACCATCATTTACTCAAAGTTAGTTTTAAACCTGAATGAGTTTCTTTATTCTGCTAAATATAAATGCTATTTTGAAGAAGGTGGAAAACCAAAAAGTTGCTGGTCCACAGTGATATATATTATTATTATTATTTTTATTAATACAGGTTTAGGGGCAATGTGAGCAAGTAAATAATGACAGAAATAAAATTTTTGGATGAACCATTCCTTTAATGAGAGTCGGCTGCATGTTTAGTACTGTCCCTTTAAGAGCTGCATGCATCTAATATGCAGGCATGCATTCGTTTCTCTCTCTACTGTTTACTTTAAATTTAGACATAACCAAATGACTTCATTTTTGAAAATGGCGGCACATGTAGACCCTGCTGCTAGGCACTCTCTGACTAATAGCATTTTATGTTTTATTGTGTATATTCTGCGCATTAAGTTCATTGTCGCAAACAATTAGCGCACAAACAGTTTATGACCGGACCAAACTGCTTAGTAATAAGGAATCGTGCCAAGATTATGTGTTTGGAAATTATGACTATATTCCGACAGGAGATCTTACGTCCCCCTCAGCTTGTTGGAGTCAGCATCATTCCGACGGAAAGACGACGCAGACAGAGGGAAAGGAGACGGAAACGGGCAAAGAGAGCCGGTCTATGGCTTAGGTTACAAGCGAATCCATACAAGCCACCTTTACCTAGCCTCTTCCTTGCAAATTCGCAATCACTCATCAATAAGATAGATTAAATATGCTTACGGATTACATCACGCAGCATAAGTAGTTGTATTACTATCATGACGGAAACCTGGCTAAGCAGTGCCATTCTTGACGCCGCTATTGAACTTGAAGGCCACGTTGTCTACCGGGCGGACAGAATGGCGGATTCCGGTAAGAGAAACGGCAATGGTGTGTTTATATGTATATAGAGACTGGTGCAAAGCGATGGACATTATAGAGAAGTATTGTTCTGAAGATCTTGAATATCTGATGGTGAAGTCAAGTTTTCTATGCCTAGTGAAGTCACTGTCATTACAATCTGCATATATACCACCACAAGCGAACGCCAATGTGGCATTAGAGAAACTACACACTGTTGTCAGCAAACAACAGAACGTATATCCAGATAATAATAATAATTAATAATTTGTTACATTTATATAGCGCTTTTCTAGACACTCAAAGCGCTTTACATAGTAAGGGGGCTATCTCCTCATCCACCACTAATGTGCAGCATCCACCTGGATGATGCGACGGCAGCCATAGTGCGCCAGAACGCCCACCACACACCAGCTTATTGGTGGAGAGGAGACCGAGTGATCAAGCCAATCAGTGTATGGGGATGATTAGATGGGGCAGTGATAGTAACAGGAGATTTTAATCTTGTTAATTTGAAGAAAATACTGCCAAAATTTCATTACAAATTTATTCACACCAACTAGAGGAAAACATTTTTTGGATCAGGTATACACTAATATACGAGGAGCTTATGAAGCCATTGTGTCACCTCATTAGGGGTGTGCGATATATATCGTCTGCGATATTATCGTAATTGTTGTTTTAATGATGTGCAATTTGACAATATAGAGTATTTAGCAAAAACACAACTAACACCTACATAGTGCACACATACATTAGCCTGCGTGGTGATGGAGTTAAACAGTGCACGCGCGCAATTAGAGTGTGTTCTTTCACTGCATGATTCAGTTTATTAAAATGCAATAAGAATTATCACAAAATTCAAGATATGAGGGCAGAAAATGTATATATTTACATTTCATATAGTTAAAATCACAGGAAGGGTGCAGTTTTTTCTTCAAAAATAAGCATGATTACAAATGTGATATTGATTTTATACAACAGTTCAATAAGTTAATATTAAGAGACTTACGTTTTAGACACCATATTGCCTGTTTTTGATGCATTTTGCAGACAAAAAATAATTCCAAACAGCTACAGCGAGGTTTTGAGTCTCAGTGATTCGTTATATGCTTAAACATTAAGATTTGTACTCATAGAAATTAATAAAGTAGTCAAACCTTTTTACCTTTTATTAAAAGGGGGTGACCCAATACTTTTGGCAATATAGAGTGTGTGTGTGTGTATATATATATATATATATATATATAGGGCTGTGCGATATGACGATATATATCGGATGGATGAAATAAAAAGTCTATCGTTTCATATTATGTTCTATTGTTTATATCGTGGTGTCGAAAAATATATTGTTTCCAGTAATACCTTTTCATAATTTGAGTGACTGCGATCTTTATACACTGCCCCCCACGGGGCGTGAAGGAGAGACAGAAAGCAGGTGGAGATGAGAACGACCAGCTAGGACAAAACCAGGAGCTCGTTACTAAACAAGGTACTACATCTGTAGCATGGTCATGCGTTTTTAAGCACTGCAGTTTTAAAACAACCGATTTTAAGCCGTTGAAAATCAAACAACAGAGCTATATGCGTGCGCCATCTCTTTCTGTGTGAGAGGAGCGCGCCTTTTATTTTTGCCGACTTTGAACAATTAATGTTACATAAACACACTTACATGTGTCAGAATCCCCGTCTTTGCAAGTATCCTCAAACACAGCGATTTAGGTCTTAAGAGCGAGTAAACGGCAGAAAGAGAAAACGCAATGTAACAGTGTATTAGATCCGGACTTCGGTCTCAAAGGGGAAGCTGTCAAATATTCGTTTTGTCTGCCATTCATGCTAATCATAGCACACTGCAAGAACATCTCTCACTGCTCTTGACTAAATCACTTTTCAAACTTTAAATAACAATAATAATGATATAGTTATAATATGTATAGAATCTATACATAATACAAGTGTTAATTATATCTATCATTAACACAGTGAAGACTAATTAATTTACACAAAGTGTAGTGTTTCTTATTTATTGTAGTTTTTTGTCCTATTGCTTGCAATTAGTTTCTTATCCTTATTTCATCACTGACTGTTTATCTATCTTCAGTGAGGTTGAGTTTTTTTTCTACCTCTTTTTAGGCTTGTATTAGTTTGATATTGACATTGGTGACAAGGATTATGAAAATTATATGGTATTAAATATTTTTATATAATAAAAACCTTTTTAAAAGAAAAAAAAAATCACTATATCGTGATATATATTGCTATCGTGATATAAAATTTGTCATATCGTGATATAAGATTTTGGTCATATCGCCCACCTCTATATATATATATTAGGGCTGTCAATCGATTAAAATATGTAATCGTGATTAATCGCACGATTGTCATGAGTTAGTTAACTTGCAATTAATCGCACATTTTTATTTTGTTCTAAATGTATCTTAAATGTATACGTTTTTAATACTCTAATCAACATGCGCATGGACAAATATGGATGCTTTATGCAAATGTATGTTTATTATTATTGAAACCATAGTCAACAGCATGAAGACTAGACATGTTTCGAAGGTAATTGATGTTTTTTTCAAAGAACTTGTTCATGTCTATTAGACACATGAAAAAAGAAATACAAGGTTCCCATTACTTCTCTTTCTTTGCACTGAGCAATTTACTGACACAAACCTGTTTACATTTTTGCTGGACAGGGCAGCTCTTCTTCTGAACATGCAAAATGTACATAGCCTATATTGTTTATTATTACATTTGTTTGCCTCTCTGTGCCCACATACTGTATATTGATGCAGCTAAACTCTCAATAAAAGAGTTTTCATTGATATATTTTACTGTTTCTGTTGTCAGACAACGGAATGAATATGAAAAAGTGATTGAAATGCGACCCATTAAGACTACATAACTACCTCTCCTTTACAAGATGTTAATCTGCACAAATCCCACGGGTCAAACAGAAAATACGTGGTGCGTTAATCGCGTGTTAATAAAATTTGTGCCGTTAAAAGGAATTTGCGTTAATACGTTATTAACGTTAACTTTGACAGCACTAATATATATACAGTGGGTACGGAAAGTATTCAGACCCCCTTAAATTTTTCACTCTTTGTTATATTGCAGCCATTTGCTAAAATCATTTAAGTTATTATTTTTTCCTCATTTATGTACACACAGCACCCCATATTGACAGAAAAACACAGAATTGTTGACATTTTTGCAGATTTATTAAAAAAGAAAAACTGAAATAATCACATGGTCCTAAGTATTCAGACCCTTTGCTCAGTATTTAGTAGAAGCACCCTTTTGATTTAATACAGCCATGAGTCTTTTTGGGAAAGATGCAACAAGTTTTTCACACCTGGATTTGGGGATCCTCTGCCATTCCTCCTTGCAGATCCTCTCCAGTTCTGTCAGGTTGGATGGTAAACGTTGGTGGACAGCCATTTTTAGGTCTCTCCAGAGATGCTCAATTGGGTTTAAGTCAGGGCTCTGGCTGGGCCATTCAAGAACAGTCACGGAGTTGTTGTGAAGCCGCCACTCCATTATTTTAGCTGTGTGCTTAGGGTCATTGTCTTGTTGGAAGGTAAACCTTCGGCCCAGTCTGAGGTCCTGAGCACTCTGGAGAAGGTTTTCGTCCAGGATATCCCTGTACTTGGCCGCATTCATTTACCTCGATTGCAACCAGTCGTCCTGTCCCTGCAGCTGAAAAACACCCCCACAGCATGATGCCACCACCATGCTTCACTGTTGGGACTGTATTGGACAGGTGATGAGCAGTGCCTGGTTTTCTCCACATATCCCGCTTAGAATTAAGGCCAAAAATGTATATCTTGGTCTCATCAGACCAGAGAATCTTATTTGTCACCATCTTGGAGTCCTTCAGGTGTTTTTTAGCAAACTCCATGCGGAATTTCATGTGTCTTGCACTGAGGACAGGCTTCCATCGGGCCACTCTGCCATAAAGCCCCGACTGGTCGAGGGCTGCAGTGATGGTTGACTTTCTACAACTTTCTCCCATCTCCCGAATGCATCTCTGGAGCTCAGCCACAGTGATCTTTGGGTTTTTCTTTACCTCTCACACCAAGGCTCTTCTCCCACGATAGCTCAGTTTGGCAGGACGGCCAGCTCTAGGAAGGGTTCTGGTCGTCCCAAACGTCTTCCATTTAAGGATAATGGAGGCCACTGTGCTCTTAGGAACCTTAAGTGCAGCAGACATTTTTTTTGTAACCTTGGCCAGATCTGTGCCTTGCCACAATTCTGTCTCTGAGCTCTTCACGCAGTTCCTTTGACCTCATGATTCTCATTTGCTCTGACATGCACTGTGAGCTGTAAGGTCTTATATAGACAGGTGTGTGGCTTTCCTAATCAAGTCCAATCAGTATAATCAAACACCGCTGGACTCAAATGAAGGTGTAGAACCATCTCAAGGATGATCAGAAGAAATGGACAGCACCTGAGTTAAATATATGAGCGTCACAGCAAAGGGTCTGAATACTTAGGACCATGAGATATCAGTTTTTCTTTTTTAATAAATCTGCAAAAATGTCAACAATTCTGTGTTTTTCTGTCAATATGGGGTGCTGTGTGTACATTAATGAGGGAAAAAAATTAACTTAAATGATTTTAGCAAATGGCTGCAATATAACAATGAGTGAAAAATGTAAGGGGGTCTGAATACTTTCCGTACCCACTGTGTGTGTGTGTGTGTGGTGTGTGTGTGTGTGTGAGTGTATGTATATATATATATACACACAGCTTTCTACATAGTCTTATGCATAAACTGCCAGAACTCAATGCATTAACTATTCTTAAAGATATTCAGTAAATATTGAGGGTGAAACTATAATGATTTGATTTCTAAAAACAAATAATATGCATTATAATAAATCAATAGTTCAACCAACCAACAAATATGTAGCAATGGCAACATCTTCAAACACAAACTTCTCTGGATCAGTAACTTCAGGCCAGACCTTGAAATAAGAAGAACAAAATAAGTTATCTTATTCTAAATTGCAGACATGCAGCACTTTAAATCCAAACCAACAAACAATGCACAGGGATAGCATGCCACTAAAACACTGGGACCAGTGATGGCCATTACAACATACAATGATTTGTAGTCCTCCACTATATGCAAGGATTATGCATATAACAAACTATTATAATTGTATAATATTGATATACAGTAAAAATCACAAATGTACAAAAAGAGCTGTTTTAACATGGAAATTCAACTTTTTTTAATTAATAATAAAGATTTAGTTACTTATTGGATTAGTGTAACAGACAAAAAAAAAATCCAGAATACACTTTTGTTAGTCAGACAAAAACAGATAGTCATGCTGCTTAAACATAGCAGGTTTTTGATAGAACCACAGATGCATAGTTTTCATTTCTCACTTCAAATAAGTGGCTTTTTTAAGTTGAAGTTTTGATTTAGAAACGTTAGAAAGTATTTTAACAATCTTTTAACAAAATGATACACATCACTACAAATGTATAATCACAGGTAGGAGTCATGCAGGGAGATCAAAAGATGACTAATGATTGATTTAATAAACTTAATAGCGGGGGCAGAATTGACTGCCTTTATTTCATAATTTTACTGTACTGAGTAACTCAATCTGCACTGTAGACACTTAACACCCACTGCCAACATTTTCAGCTCTGAGAAACAAGAGCCCTCATGCACAGAAGAGCGTGTAGCTGGCAAGCAGTTGTGTAGCCTATAAATAGGTAGTTATTAATGGGTTAGCTTGCCGCGATAGACGTTGTTGGCGGTTATACCGGTGTTACGCCGCAACACCGTTACGTCGTTTAATTTTTTTTTATAGTAATACAAATAATTTAATTCAGTTAGGTCACTACAATTAAAACCGAACGCAGCTGCTCAATGCAGCACACCGAACAAACGAGAGTCTTGCATCACATCAGTCTAGGTCTGCATTGTCCCAACCAGATTTCTTGCGCCGCAGGATTAATTTCACGAATACTACACTGTATCGGTTGGTAACTCTGGTGCAATTTGAACGGGAGCGGGCGGTCTAACAATATCCCATTCCCGACATCCTTTCAGAACAGCATATCTGCGCTTTATTCTTATCCAGCAGCGGTACAGCCTGCACTTGGACCGTTATGCGCACGCTGCACCCATGAACCAGTGCTTCGTTTTATTTGCGGGGTCTGAGCACAGCATGTGCAACGATGCTCAGAGCAGGCTAACAGATATATTATACGGCTCTCAAACAGAACAAGCAGGTTGTGATGAGTGACAGAGCACAATAAGGATGGAGCAAGTGTGGATGCGCTGTCCTTGAAGGACGTTCATCTCATCTTTCCTTTTTTTCTATTTTTTCTATTTATTATGCTTATCCTATCATTATCACACAAACTGTGTCGAATATATTTATTTTTCTCTTATTAGGGATGCATCGATCCGGAACTCAGGATCGGTATCGGCTCCGATCCGGTCATTTTCTGTGGATCGGGTATCGGTCAGATGAGACCGATCCAAATCCGATATTGTGCGTATACTATTCTGTGTTGTTGTTAAGCCCCATGAAAGCCACAAAAATATCATAAAGCACCATAAAGTTGTCATGCCCTATATTTCAAGTGTTCTGAAGCTGTTCCATAGTTTAATCTGAGGTACAGATGAATATTTAAGTCGTTAAATTCAAGTTTACATAAACTCCTCTCTCTGCTGCGGCTGTCTGTCATCCTCCATTCAGCATTCAAACTGCGCATTGTGTTCGGTTGACGTTAACTTACTACAGTGGAACGCCATGTCGGCAGGAATTCAACTGTCTCTACAGGTCACCAGGTGCCAGCTAAAGAATCGGCGTCTCTATAAAGCCCTTCCCCCTCCTCATCAGGGCAAAAGCGCGTGATTTCTTTCGGTCACAGAACAAAGGGAAGTGACGGGAACGTTTCTAAAAGACATTCGTTCATTTCATGACTATTAAAACCATCTACACAAGAAACATATGGATATTAATGTTGTACTTTGCCCTTCATATGCCTGTGTGAATGTGAATTATTTAGAACAATGTGGGCTGATTCTTAATCTGTGCCTAAACTGTGTAATCGGGGTAGTGTGTGTGTGCCAAATGCGATGTTTGGTCTCTAAAAGAAGCGGGCATCGTAAGTAACAAATGATGTGGATGACCGTTAAACTTTGGCATCATAATGTACGTTTACAACAGATATAAAAGACCTGTGTATATCTTTCATGTTGAATTAAATCAATTAAATTGAGTCAAGAAACGAGATCAGCCGCCTAACACGACTACTTCAAAGAGGAGTCTGAAAGTTTCCAAGAGGAACTCAAGCACGCTTATGAACTACGCCATGAGCCGTCAAGGACAGGACGTGCACCAACCGCACCCCTGCCAAGCAGTAGCGGGTCACCTGTTCCTGGACTGACACGTGAGCATAAGACAGAGGGGGTGGTGTTAAAACATTCCCCAGCGCCGTCTGAAGAACTTTATATCACGACAGAACCAGAAGAATCTGCCGCAGCCAGCCGCAGATCGTCGCACGGCTTGGACCTAAAAGATCTTGACAAGCTCGACCGAAACGTTGGCAAATTCAACCCCAGCGTGCCAAACAGCCAAAATGTCCAAGCTTATCTGCAAGATATTGATTTCCATCTGGAAATAAGACCTAACGTTATGGACAAAGATAAACTCTACTTACTCCGAACGACATCCAGTCCTGAAGCGCGCAGCTTCCTGGACCGGCAGCCTGTTAACACAAAGACTGATTATCAACGGCTTCGAAAAGCCCTCATTAAAGAGTTCTCCGACCCTGAGTCCGATCAAGGCTTGGTGGCTGCCCTGGAGACGAGACAAGGACGTCACGAAACTCCTCAAGCTTACTACAGTCGACTCAGACAAGCATATTTTGGAACTCGCAATGAATCTGACATGGAAGATGAACTGAACTTTAAAACTCTCTTCCTAAGTAACCTTCATCCTGGCATAAGCCACCATCTTGGCGTCCTCGCATGCCCACGAACGATGAACACTCAGCAGTTGCGAGACTTGGTGCAAAAGGCCTACTACAAACAAAAGATGGCCGCAGAAAAGAGCGCAAAACCCCAGCAGTTCTTGATTTCAATACTCAACACCACGAACTGGCGCTAGAAGGCATCCAACGCCAAGACAGTGCTAAGCCACCACACAGAGAGTGGAATGCACCCCCGTCCAACAGAGAACAAGACTCACACGCTGGCACCCGACCTAAACAGAGGTATGACCGATGGGATGGACCGCCTGGACGTCAACGCTCACCTGGACGACATTGGGATAAGTCATGGGACCAAGCAAGGCCTCATGAGAGCCCATGGGATAGATCGTGGAACCAGCCAAGCTCGTATGGAAACTCCAAGGGAAAGCGACAAACTCACCCTGGAGCAGTCAGCCCAAGGAATCGACGAAAGAATTCACCAAGATTCCAAACTGACCAAGCTCCAACTGAATCCACACAAGAACAAGAAACACCACCGCATGTCAACTCACAAAAGCTGATGAAAATGATGATGAAAGAGTTCTTCCAACGAAAAGGGGAGGACCGGAAGTGGGAAAAGAAAGAGAAACCAGATTCAGCCTGACTAGCTGTCGGACGAAAAGGCAGTGACAAGCTGAACAAATCAGCCACAGAAAACAGCACTGCTTCACCTCACTCTCAGAGAACAGTAAACACCCTAACTTCAGATGGACATGAAACCCCACCTGAAAACCCAGCAACAGAGTTAAACACTAACTCAACACCCAATACTCCAAATCACAGCAGCGTCCAACAAACACCTGCTGATGAAACTCCTCAAGTTCCTGAAAGTGCTGTCTTAGTCACCTGCCATTCCTCAGAAGAACACCAGATCAGTTCTGACATCCTAAACGTTTCCTCCCAAACTCCAGCCCCTCAAATGACCAAACCAATGCCCTCACCAAAGCAGGTGCATTACATGAAGAGTCATGGACACTTCATGCCCTCCCACCCAACCCTACACTGGCAGCAGTAACCCGCCGCCAGCACGCCACTGGTGCGCAAACCCCTGCCCCCTCCCGCATTGCCATACCACCTATGTTTGCTGCTGACGATCTCCTCACCCTCCAAAATGCGGATTCGTCACTACGAACCATGGCAGCTCACATGTCAAACCCATTAGAACATTCCATTTCCTCCACAGTTCCAACCGGCAAATCCAAACCAAAGACATGAAAAGGGGGAAGATCAAACCCACTGACACAGACCGACAACCATATGCTCTACACCACACAAGCATAAGTATTGTCATTTTAGGAAAACATATAGCAACCATGCTTAGACACAATCCATATTCTCTCCTCCGCAGCACTGCTAGCACCAATCAAGTAGAGAGGAGTTACTCTCAATTTTGTTTGTTTTTTGCTTTGTCGTTTGGTTTCTTTATCTCGTGTCTCACTTTGTGTTTTTCCTTTCCTCTCTCTCACTTTGAACCCCCTTAACCAATCCTTGAATCCAGATCCTGAAATTGAGATCGACTTCCGTCAATAAAGTCGTCGTAACTCGCTGTGAGAACCGTTGTCAATCGGTCGAGGCCACCCGCCAAAATCATGAACGACATGATACGCGATGTAAGTTCCTTGATTGACAACTTAGCCATGAATAGGATTCCGTGCTACACGATACCTCTTAGCCTTGTTCAAACGTCGTAACTTTGGCCACTGCGGGCCCCGCTAGTCTCATCCAAACCCATCTCGCCCCTTTCCCTGTAGCGCTATTCCCATATACGCAAACCCGGAAACAGGTGACTTAGTTGTCTTTTCAGTTTGCCCATTATCGACGTTAATAATGTTTACCGGCTCAAAGACGTTGTGAATGTGGGATTGCGGCAAGGGAAAACCTATGTCAAAATCCACACTCCTAAAGTCGCTGCGTATCACGATAACAACGAGCAGTTGTATCTGGCCCCAAACTTAAATATGGGCACGCTCACTTAGGACATTCACTCCCTCTACCTGAGTAAACGTGCGTACGTGATAATACCAAGGCCATCTGCGGTTTAGAATCCATTAAACCCGACACTAGCTGCCCCGCCGAAGCAACACCACGTTCTCAAGTTGAGGTAACGCAAGCCAAAATCATCAGAAACCGATGGCTGGTCAACACCCCAGCACGAACAGCTACCCTCACATGCGATCAACACGACACCGCCACGCGCATTAGTTGTGCCCAACCAAACTTTAGGGATCACTGTCCCGAAGGGCGCGATCCTCCATATTGACGAGTTAGCATTGTATCACCTTACCGACGACAAGTATCAGGCTGAAATCGAAATCTTTTATTGATTTGACACCGGTTGACAGCTTTAGAAGCTAACGCTCGCCTTCCGCCCGCCGGCGTGCCAATTATTCGGTCTTGGTCTGCCGCTGACACAGCGCTTTGTATCTCTACTATCGTAGGATATGTTGTGACTTTGACACTGGCCTTCCTCCTACACAAGCGAGTGAACGCCGTTTAAGAGTCTCTCAACAAATGCACGTCAGGCGTCCCGCGCCTTTTCCGACGTGGTAAACCCGACCAAGAATCCGAACCCGAGAATTTGACCAACCTGATTAAGATCATGCCTATACCGCCTCGTCGAACCCCTGACAATTAAACCAGTCAAAATTACCCAATTGTCAATAATGCTAACAATGCATCCCTATGTCTTCTCAAGTTTCTAACCTGTTCCTTCCCAAATTACCCTGCACCAGGTTTCAGTCAGTGATAGAGATGATGTTTGTGTCTTGTATGTGCCTGTTCTCCCTGCCTCTTGCTCCAGTGCCCGCTGAGGTTCCATCGGGAACATCACCGAGCCAAAGGGGGATATGTAACCGCCATGTCGGCAGGAATTCAACTGTCTCTAAGGGTCACCAGGTGCCAGCTAAAGAATCGGCGTCTCTATAAAGCCCTTCCCCCTCCTCATCAGCGCAAAAGCGCGCGATTTCTTTCGGTCACAGAACAAAGGGAAGTGACGGGAACGTTTCTAAAAGACATTCGTTCATTTCATGACTATTAAAACCATCTACACAAGAAACATATGGATATTAATGTTGTACTTTGCCCTTCATATGCCTGTGTGAATGTGAATTATTTAGGACAATGTGGGCTGATTCTTAATCTGTGCCTAAACTGTATAATAGGGGTAGTGTGTGTGGTGCCAAATGCGATGTTTGGTCTCTAAAAGAAGCGGGCATCGTAAGCAACAAATGATGTGGATGACCGTTAAACTTTGGCATCATAATGTATGTTTACAACAGATATAAAAGACCTGTGTATATCTTTCATGTTGAATTAAATATCAGATGACGAGTGATCATGTGCCTTGCAAAAGGAGCTGTGCAGGCGGGGCTCCGCCCCACACGGACACTGATGCCGCCTGTGGGCGGGACCAAATCGGACTGTTTAAAAACAACGCGCCAGTGTGCAAAGCTCCCTCGCTTCCTGTTCTCGCAACTCGCTCTCCAACGCGCTCAAGGACGACCCGGACCGTCCGCTGGACTCTTGCCTTAAGACCGGCTGAGACAATTATCTAGGCGAATCAAAGACTTTGTAAACGCCGTAACGTCGCAGAACCAGCAGCGTAACGACGCTTTCATCTCAACGCAGAACCAACATCAAATAGCCTCCGTGATTCCAAGAGGGCTATTTTAACTTTCTGAGGTTACCGCAAAACCCATGTATGTATGTGTGTGTATGTTTGTGTTTATTAGTCAGATCCCTGTATGTTAGAATATTAGTATTGTAAATAACCTGGTTTCATTTTATAAAGAATTGTCTCTGGGATGTGATTTTCAAGTATTTTATCCTTCTTGCCACAAAGATAACGTTGCCTAGCTCGAATTTGAGAGACTATTAATCTCGTTTTATTGTTACCGTGGCCACGAGGCAAGAGAAACGAGATTAATAGGATATACTGATGTTAGTGATCGCTGGACGACCACTTAGTAAGTATAAATTGTAAGTTAAATATTAATATTACTTTAATCAAGCAATATTGAATCTTTAACAAATAATTCCCGGAGCTGAAATAATAGCTTCATATAAAATTGTATTACAACAATCAACTCTCTACAAGAGCGCACAGTAACTGAGGTTTAAAACTGTTAAAAGAAAAGGCTCGATAATCTAACACAGATTTAATACACTACTTATCAATATATCTTCCTTCTGTACTTTTATTTTCTGTGCAGACTCGGAGGGCTGTGCAGCCTGTGTGCTGTGACTCCGTTTTGTTTCAAGCGCATCATTCTGCGCACGGGATCCGCATTGCGCTGCTCTGTATTGGATCCTTTCGTTTTATAATACTTTTTATACTTTTGCGCAATGAAAGATAATAATAGTCTTTCTTGTTCTGTCCTATCTATCATATGTTGCTGCCTTATTACTGTGCTATACATTTAAAATACATTTATTTTAATTGTATAGTAAATATTTATATATAAATGTATTTGCTTATTTTTTTAATGTATTTAACAAACAAAGAGTAATGTGTGACATTTTACCAGATTTAGTCTTACACTTATTCACTTTTATTTGCAAAGAAAAATGTTTCACTAGGTTTTCTCTCAAATTAATGTGCCAGGCCATGATTTTTCTAGAGTATCTTTTGCTACTGAATTATCCACTGAACTGGTTATAATAGTGTTTTTGTCAAATATATATTAATTATACAAGTGCAACCGATTGGAGAGGCTTGTTTTGTTTAATAAATGTGTAATTTAAGCACTTTTATGTATCACTTGACTTAGATTTTATGAGATGAAGAAACAAAAAAGAAAATCTGCCAAAAAAACATCGGCATCATATATCGGCCATCGGCTGCCATGATTTCTAAATATCGGCATCGGCCAGAGAAAACCCCATATCGGTCGACCTCTAGTTTACAACACAAATTTCAGTTCAAACCAACTTGTAAAAGTGCATGTCACATCCGATGACCCCTTTAAATCACTTTAGATGCAGCTTGTGCTGGATGCAGGGTTGCCAAATCCAGGAATTTAAGGGGTCATATGATGCAATTTCAAGTTTTCCTTTCTTTTTGGAGTGTTACAAACTATTTGTGCATAGATAAGATCCCTAAAGTTGCAAAGCCTAAAGGGGGTCGCACACCGGATGCGAAGCGCAGCGCCGCGTCGCGTTGCGCCGTGTCTTTCAAATTCGAACACATTGTTTTCTATGTGTGTACGCACACCGGCGGCGTCATTGCTGGGCGCTGCGGACAGACGGCGAATGACGCCGCCGGTGTGCGTACACACATAGAAAACAATGTGTTCGAATTTGAAAGACATGGCGCGACGCGACGCGGCGCTGCGCATCCGGTGTGCGACCCCCTAAAGGTCTCAAACCCAAAGAGATATTCTTTATAAAAGTTAAGACTTGTCCATGCCCTCCTAAAACGGCTCATTTAAACACACTCCCACATGTCTACATCACTGTGTGGGAAGATTTGCATAACACCCCCCAAATGTATACGCAAATACATTTTATTTTTATTCTCGCTGAAGTATTGTTTCTGCTGCCGGCACCATGTCCTGGAGAGGCGGTTTCATTGTGAAAGCGAAAATAATTGTTTGGGGTTTTCAAAAGCAGAGACAAACTAGAAATCATTGGTTAAGTTGTACTTGCAACACTGTTCCAGAACAGTTCAACCCAAATATTAGAGTGTGTGTAGCGCATTTTCCGGAGTACTATTTCCTGTACCTGGTAGAGTACCATACAATGCCAGCTGTTTCTATAAAATTGGGCAATTCCAACTTGGCAAGGACAGTCTGGCACTTCTGACTCCAGCCTGTAAGTATGTTTCATATTTAAAGAATTTGCCACTGACTCATCTGAGCAGTGTAGAATAACGCTTGTTTGTGTCGTTGCTCTTCTCAATCACAAATTGCAGACATGGTAAATGTTAATGGTGGCGCAATGCAACATTGGTGCATAAAAAGACATTACAAAGACATTACAAAAGTCATTATAGTCAGTAATTATGTCCCCACTGGATACAACAAATGCCTCGTTATAACAGGGTTTACCAAAACCGGTCTCTGTGTGGAAAAAAAAGTTAAATATTAGCCAATATATTGGCCTTGGCAAAATATTGGGTCGACCACCTACTACAGAACATATCAGCTACATCAGAATGCAACCACTGCTTAAATTACAGTGCCTGATAATACAGACATTATCAGAATTGTTTTGTTAAATCTGTCAATTAGACCAAGGGTTAACCGAAAAAAAGGTATGAACACTAGACATTCCATCCCACCCCACTTTTGAAATTATGGCTAACGCCCCTAGTAGATGCACAGTGAGCAGTTGACTTGCCCACTGGGAAAAGTCCTGGTTCTTATTGATGTGACGAGGCTTCAAACTTCAAAAAAACAAAAACAAAAAACACTCTCACATTGTAGCGCTGTATCGGAGCTTGATTCTTTTTGCCAAAACCATGTGTTCTATGACGTCTGAAGCTTCATTCGCCTGAAAACCACGTGGCTGCTCAGTAATCTTGGTTCAAACGAAGTGAACCACAGCAGTTTTCTTTACATTATATTTATATATATTATTATATATTGTTTTTATATATACATTATATTACAGTTGCATTGTTTTATTTTGTATCCTAATTTATATATTAAGGTCAAATGAACTTTGCCCATGAAATAACAGTCTAAGGACTGAGACAAGAGTTACCATTGGCAGATCACAGATTTAATTCATGAGTTTATGTTTGATTTATTTTAATTATTTTAGTGGCAGTACACAAATGACTTTGACAATGACCATTATTTTTATACAATAAATTAAAACAAGGAATCGGTTGTAGAAAACCAGATGTGAAACCAGCAGCTGTAATAAATCACAGCACTTTGGAAGGTGTTATTCATTTTTATGACCACTAGATCGCCACAGTATGAACAAGCTTAAAAAGCTTCGAAAAAGCTAATGAACCTTTTTCCGATACAATTGGGTTGAAAGCTTCACTGGTTCAGATCGCTTCACTTCGCCATCACTACTGGTTCTCCCCATGGCCAATTCATCATTGATGTATATGGAAAGACAGTCAAGACTTAATGAATAATCAAAAATATATATTGCCCTCACCTTTACTAACTCTTTGTATTTTTCTTTCAGCTGCTGGTAGAGGATACTGTATTTCTCCACAGGTATGAGAGAAAGGGTGCTCTTAAACTCACTGGGCTTGATCTCCAGAGCCCAGCATGATAGTTTAGGCAACAGTTTAGTACAGAGCCACGAGAGTTTAGGGTAAGCTACTCCATCACTGCACCACTGCTCAGGCGTCAGAGCGTGAAGAGACAACATCCTGTAAATGTAACTTTGCAAAATAAGTTGTTGACATTTCCACATTCATGAACAATCTACATTTCACATAAAAATAAACAATTCCATTCTAAATTATAATTAAGCATCTAAATTATTCACACTGTCATACTTTAATGAAAGGCTTTAATATCAAGCATATTTCAATGTAGCAAAATAATTTTCAACATTTTTAAATCATATTTCCTGCATTTGGAAAAAGTTTACTATTACCAATAATACTTGAGCCACTGGCGTTTTTTACTCTAAAGAAGTGGCTCTCTATTCCAGTCCTCATGCACCACCGCTTTGCATTGTGTATGCATCTCTTATCACTTCAGACATTTGTTCTATTCGACTGTAAGTGCCCTGCTAAGTGGACATCACAGGATATTCCGGCATTCAAAGGGCATTCTTTTGCTTTCCATTCAAAACCTGTTCCTGCTGAGTTTATTGATATTGTAGGATACCAAATCCAGAGAAATGTTAAAGAGGATAAGGTGGCAAGGAGTAGTTTTCTACGGGATTTAATGGATAATTAAAGTATGTGTGTGGGGGGGAGTGAGTGTCATAAGTGTAGAAAAGGGAATAGACTAAGTTTTATTATAACCTATTATCTGACCCACACTCCGGAGCAGAAGGGGGTGGTAATGCACCAATAAGCTTATTGTTAACCGCCATTCAACTGGAAAGAAGAAGATTTTGTAGGATG
>QVTF01020489.1:0-7500 GCA_003573665.1 Oxygymnocypris stewartii
CTTGACCCCTCTACACTGAGTCTTATCAGATCTTCCACTGTGTCTGAACGAAGGGATGCTCTAGTGCAGTGCTTCTCAAGCCCCCCCCCCCCCTCCCCCCCTTAAACCCATAAAACAATCCGGCGCCCCCATCCCACCACAGACTACCAAATCATTTCACTAAACATAATGAAAAAAAAAAGTATTTACAGTTTTTATAACCAATTCTTACTATGCAAAAAAGAAGTATACTTAGGCCTTTAGTGTTATGTTAGAAGCATTTTTATACTCATACCTTTTCTTGATTTAATATTTAGAATTTTGTTTTAGCTTTATTTTCATTTAAATGTTTAGTTTTGAAATGTTGTATGCATTTGTCATGTTTATTTCATGTCTTTTTCTTCTTAAATGTGTGTATATAATATGTATAGTTTTAACTTTAAATTTTAGTTACTTTTTCTTATTTGTAAGTCGCTTTGGATAAAAGCATCTGCTAAATGACTAAAAGGAAAGTAAAGAAAAAAATAACTGTTCTGTTCTGTCTAATCGTCTCTCTGTGCTCATACTGTATTTTAATGCAGCCAAATTCTCAATAAAACTGTTTTACTTTATATATTTGACTGTTTATGTTGTCAGTCAACGGGATGAATATGAAATAATGACTGAAACACGTCCCTTTAAGAATTCATAACCAGCTCTCCCTTCCAAGAAGCTAGTCTGCACAAAAATACTAATTTATAATTTTATTGAGCCGTTGTCTGATGAAATCAAATAATACACAATATAAGACAAGACAATTCCTGTGCTGTGTTTTCTTCTATATTTGCATGTACATTTAGAGAAGCAATAATATCTGTTTTAACTGAACGGGCTCCTCTCAGACGCTCGCTGAACAGAGCAGATGCAGAGAAAGCTGCTGATCTCGCGCCGTTGCGGCGATCACAGAGACACTCTGAGAGACTCGATTTGTCACTAGTTGCTTTTTTTGGAAAACAAAAAGTTGCTATGGGGGTCTACAAATGCGCTAAATGTCGCTAAGTTGGCAACACTGCACGCATCTCTACTACTCACCTCTTTCTCTCTGTCTGACTGCAGCAGCACACGTGACGCATTTGTCAACGCGCACACACACATACAGGAATATCTGGACCACGGCCAATCAGAGGGGGGGGTCCGCCCTTCACTATCTCTGAGTGGTTTAGACCACGATATAAGCCTAACGGGAGTGTCTTTTGTTGAACCACATAGAGTTTGAGTCACGGATACTTTTTTTTCTTTTCTCGAATGGCTGGACGCACCAGTGCGCCCTGGGATTTTTGTTAGTCGCACCCGTGAGAAATTAGGTCGCACGTGCGACCAAATTGGTCGCACTCTAGAGCCCTGTGACGCCATACACGCTGTCTGCCATCTGCCCTGTACATTGAAAACCGGGATTCATCCATGAAGAGAACAACTCTCCAAAGTGCCTGACACCATCGAATGTGAGCAATTGCCCACTCAAGTCGGTTACGACAATGAACTGCAGTCAGGTATAGACCCCGATGAGCATGCAGATGAGCTTCCCTGAGACGGTTTCTGACAGTTTGTGCAGAGATTATTTGGTTATGCAAACCGATTGTGCAGCAGCTGTCCGGGTGGCTGGTCTCAGATGATCTTGGAGGTGAAGATGCTGGATGTGGAGGTCCTGGGCTGGTGGTGGTTACCATGGTCTGGCGGTTGTGAGGCCGGTTGGATGTACTGCCAAATTCTCTGAAACGCCTTTGGAGACGGGCTTATGGTAGATAAATGAGCATTCAATTCACAGGCAACAGCTCTGGTGGACATTCCTGCAGTCAGCATGACAATTGCCACGCTCCCTCAAAACTTGCAACATCTGTGGCATTGTGCTGTGTGATAAAACTGCACATTTTAGAGTGGCCTTTTGTTTTGGCCAGCCTAAGACAAACCTGTGCAATAATCATGCTGTCTAATCAGCATCTTGACATGCCACACCTGTGAGGTGGATGGATTATCTCGACAAAGGAGAAGTGCTCACTAACACAGATTTAGACAGATTTGTGAACAATATTTGAGAGAAATAGGCCTTTTGTGTACATAGAAAAAGGTCTTAGATCTTTGAGTTCAAGCTCATGAAAAATGGGGGCAAAAATAAGTTTTACATTTATAATTTTGTTCAGTGTATATATATATATATATATATACAGTTTGAGAAACAACAACAATGCAATGGCCTGCATGCTGATATGGACCAATAAGATCAAATACACAGGTTGTCTACTTTAATGTCAGTTCACATCTTTGGTTATTTATTGAGGACATTATATAGACGTTATACAAAGAATACTGTAAATTGACAAAAATTGCAGATTTAGAAGTGATTAATATTACAAAGCTTGGGTAATTATTACATCATCCCTCGTCCCTATATAAATATGATACTGAATATAAAAACCGTTGGCTTGAGATTAACAACTAGAGAAAATTGCAGCATCACTGATTAACACTGATCATACTAAAAGCAGTGTTTTTACATCATTTCCTTATGTGGTCTCCTCCAATCTCTGTCCAGACTTGAGTTATTACATGCTATACGAGTAAGTGAGGGGACACGTTGAGCACATGTTCGGGGGTCACAGCAGAGCCCCAGTGTTTATCTAACACTTAAAGTTGCTATTAATAGGGCAGACATGTGGATGAGATGGCAAACGGCCAGTCACTGATCAACACATCCAAAGGGACTTCATAAACGCACTTTGCATTCAAGCTTTTTGACCGAATCAAACATGAGATGCAGCAGATTTCATGGCGTTTTCCTTCAGCTCGGTCTCACACCTGCTATCAGACAGAGAGTGAGAGGATGAGGTTACAGTCATCAGGAACGCTCGCGTATATAAACTGTGACTTTGACCCCTTGATCTCCTGTCGTCTCAGAATAGGAGAGAAGCTCGAGTTCTGATTTGTCAGGAGGAGGTGTGAAGCGTTCTGATTGGATGGGCCGATATGTAAACACTTGTTAGTGTCTTAAATATCCCAGTAAAAACCTTAGGGCTTTTCTTGCATTAATTATATCAGAGGTTTCAAAACTAGGGCTACAAAGGGGAAACTAAAACATTAACTAATTATTACATTTAAATAAAAAATTGTATACACCTACTATTACTCTATTATTGACATTTTTAATTACTTGCTCTGGCTTTAGTACAATGACAATATAAAAGACAGCAAACTAAACATTGTATTTATGATATCACACTTGCTATTTTTCATGCACAATTTAAATTAATCTTCATACATTCTATACACTTTTTAAATACCGGGTCTTTTAATTTTTTTATGAAAAAGAAGTAGACTTTAGCATACTTTTAAAAAGACTACTTGTCATGGAAATTATATACTTCCCTTTGTTGCAGGCCATTGTTGCCGTTCACACTGAACACATATCTAAAGCATTTTCTAGAGGGATGTCTATCACCGTTGCACTCGCGTATTGCATAAGAGAGCCGCATGTTTAGAAAAAAAAATCAACTTTTAAAAAACATGTCTTGAGACGTTATGCCGTTTTTTTCTGCATCCCACAGCATCTCGTGTTTTTAAATGAAAAAAGTGCTCTTTGTGATTAGTTTTGGGTCCTTCTTATTAAACTATACATACATACATATATGATGGTTTTTGTTTCTATTTGTTTAAACAACGTAATTCATTATGTATAGTTTATTCTGCTGGATATGTCTGCCACGTTTGACACTGTCAATCATCAGATCCTCCTGTCCACCCTCTCATCACTGGACATCACTGGGATTCCACTTTGCTGGTTTGAATCCTATCTCACTGGTCGGTCTTTCAAGGTGGCCTGGGGAGGGGAGGTATCCAAAGCACATAAATTGGTCACTGGGGTTCCCCAGGGCTTGGTTCTTGGACCCCTCCTCTTCTCCACATACACTACATCACTGGCTCCCATCATACAGGCACATGGCTTCTCCTACCATTTCTATGCTGATGACACACAGCTCTATCTCTCATTTCCACCAGATGATCCAACGGTAGCTGCACGGATCTCAGGTTGCCTGGCGGACATCTCGGCATGGATGAAAGAACATCACCTACAGCTCAACCTGGCAAAGACTGAGCTTCTTGTCTTCCCTGCAACTCCAACTCTACAGCATGACTTCTTGATTCAGTTAGGTTCATCAACAATTACCCCATCAGCTTCGGTCAGAAATCTTGGTGTAATCTTTGATGATCAGCTGACCTTCAAAGAGCACATTGCAAAGACTGCTCGATCTTGCAGGTTTGCACTTCACAACATCAGAAAGATCAGGCCCTTTCTGACAGAGCATGCTGCACAACTTCTTGTCCAGGCCCTTGTCATTTCTAGACTGGACTACTGCAATGCTCTTCTAGCTGGACTTCCATCAAACACAATCAAACCTCTACAAATGATTCAGAATGCAGCGGCACGACTGGTCTTCAACGAGCCCCAAAAAAGCCCATGTTACACTTCTCTTTGTCTCCTTGCACTGGCTACCAGTTGCAGCTCGCATCCAGTTCAAGACACTGATGCTTGCATATAGAACAACCACAGGCTCAGCACCCACCTACTTCCACTCACTATTACGAATTTACATCCCTTCCAGAATTCTGAGATCTGCTAGTGAGCGACGCCTCGTGGTTCCATTACAGAGGCTCAATATCACTCTCCAGAACATTCTCGTTCACCGTTCCTGACTGGTGGAATGATCTTCCCATCCCCATCCGGAATGCTGGATCCTTGTCAATCTTCAAGCAACAACTGAAAACTCATCTCTTTCAACACTACTTGACTTCATCATAAAAAAAAATAATAAAAAAACACTTTACTTTTTTCTATATCTTCATCGTTCTCTCCTCTTGCTAGCTTGTATTTATTTGAACAATGCCTGAGACTTGGTGTTATGGGCACTTCCTCTGTCTGTTTGCCTCTTCAAGATTAATCGCTTTATGTATTCCCCAATTGTAAGTCGCTTTGGATAAAAGCGTCCGCAAAATGACTAAATGTAAATGTATAGTTTATAAACATTACTTTAAACAGTATGCACTTTTTTCAAAGATAGTTGTGTTATTTTATTGCTTTGAATAAACGTGCATTAGTAATATTTTGCTCGATGCGCCTTCTTGTGGCCTCAGGAGAGAAGCCAAAATCTTTTTTCCGCCTTACAGAAATTATGCCTTTTAAATTCAAATATAATTCTAATATTGATAATATTTTAGTACAAAATTAGAATTGAGTTTTTCACACAGTCACAGTCAATGCGCTTAAAGATTTGCAGACCATTCCAAAAATTGCGGATGGCTTACGTATCATGGCCCATAGAAACAGTCCATAATGAGGCATCTAGGTATATATATCTATGGACCATACTACACTTCAGCCGGCGAAACTGGCTAACTAGCACATTATTAGGAAAGGCGATTTGCAAAGATTCATAAAAAACCCTTATAATCACTCCTTCTGTAGATAAAGCTGGATCATGAATGATTCGCGCGAACATAGATGCATTTATGTAGATCGGGGATCGGCGCATTCACTTCAAAGCAAAAGTAACGTTAATAATCTGTGTCTTTAGTGGCTCAGATTTTGGGAGTTAATGAGAACTGCTATATTCATTATTAAATCCAACAACAAAACACCTCAATCGCTTAATCGGAGACATCTGATCTTCCCTGCACCAGAGTCGGTCTCAGGGATAGGTCTAAGGTAAGACGGTCTTGTCAATCAACTATTGTGGGAGGGGTCTGTACAGAACTACATCATTCTGACAGGAAGCTCAGATCAGCCTGATTTGAGAAAGGGGATTTTAAAATAGGGATTTAAAAAAAAAACACTGGGTGGATTTGTATCATTATAGGATGGATGTGTACACACACATCTAACACACATTTATGTTCAAACAACTTGTAAAGTGAATTTTGCATCCGATGACCCCTTTAAACAGACGTGATGAGACTCGTGCTGGATGTGTCCCGGTGGCAGCACTGACCTGGCAGCAGGGGCTTCAGTCCAAACGGGCTTCTGGACGGGGAAATGCCACGAACAATACAGTCGAAGAGAAAACTGATCTGCTCGCCCTCGGCACAGGACAAGAAAAACACGCCGGCCCCTGCACACAGATACAAAATCAAACCCATGTGTTCGACAGTCTCCCGCGGAACACAAATGGAGAATGATACTGAACTGAATAAAGCACTGGTTGCTCTTTTCCATTCAGATGTTTAGGAATTGAAGTATTCAAGCTTCTAAAAGGAAACTAAAGCTTTGTCCTTATACTCTATACCGAGGAATTCTAAGCTTTGTGTGACGAGGAACAAAACTATTGTATAATTCAGTATAGTTGCACATTGCTTAAGTCTACTGGTCGACTTTTATGATTTTAATGAGATTTTGTCATTTTATTTAATGCGATACACCACTCAAAAACAGAGAAACAAACAGACACGTGTAGAGACACAATTCAGAATTTTTTTTTCAATTTCATAAATTTTCGATTTTCAAATAATTTTTGGGGACATTTTAGCCGGCACCATTCCTCATTAGCTTTCATCATTGATGAAAAAAGTATACAGGATATTCTTCAAAACTCTTCTTCAAAAATCTACAGAATAACTATATGAGGGTTAATAAATAAGGACAGAATCTTAATTTTATTTGTGTAAACTATTCCTTTAACAAATCTGTAACATTCAAATCTGACTCGGTATGGACAAGATATAATATATATAATTTTATAGCTTTTGTTTATATTTGAATTAGACTATTTTTCATATTTATCATTCTGTTATCACTTAATTAATTCATTATTTTGTCATTTCTGTTATTTTTTAAACATGTGAATGTATCGTTTTTAAGTTTTAGTTTTCTTATTTAATTTCAACTTAAACTAAACAAAAATTAGAAATGTTGTTGACATAAATTTAGCATTTGATTTTTATGGCTTTAGTTTCAGTCAATAATAAATCACAAGAAGGTGCTTTTACTAAATGATTTAAATAACTGCTTCTTATATTCTCTGTGCCTCCAGCTGGTGCTGTGTCGTGTATCGGTCTCTAGAAGGATGCCATTGACGTCTGACTTGCTCCTTCTAGATATCTGATGAAGTTTGATGAGGTGGAGGTCACTGAGCAGAGACATCCATCACTCTACATACAAGACCACCCAAAACCTAACAACCACACAAACACTGTCAGCTGTGACCACACACACACACACGCACACACACACACACACACACACACACACACACACACACACACACACACACACACACACACCACACACACACCACACACACACACACACACACACACACACACACACACACAGACAGACACACACACACACACACACACACACATTGTATTCATATACACACCCTACACCTAAACCTACCACTCATACAAAACTACAGGCATTTTTATATCCTCCAGAATGATCAAAATGTCCCCACAAGGTCAAAATTGACTGGTATTACTATACCGGTGGGGACA
>QVTF01020489.1:12500-30000 GCA_003573665.1 Oxygymnocypris stewartii
AAATATTACTGTGTAAGACTGAAGTCAACAGTCAGAACCTCCATGAACATTAACCTTCATAGTGTTTTAACATGTTAAAGAGAAACTCTGTTAGACTCATTTTATTCTATTCTATTCTATAGCATGTTTTTTGTTAGCTGGGATGGAACCAAATAGGAAACATGTAATACTGAATGTTCTGTTAATGTTATGAAAATGTTACATCTGAATGTTCTGTTTGTGATTTCCAAAATGTCCAGATTATTTAAATGTTTCAAAAACACTGTTTTTGTTATGCAAACATTAAAGGAACATTCCAACGTTATTGGAGCGTTACTTTTGAATATTCTCAGAATGTTCAGACATAAACTGTAACATTTAAAACAAAATTTGCTTGTTAGATGGAATGCTATTCTGTTTATTATATAATACAATATTGTACAGGCTGTGATCATGGTTATATTTGCTCAATCTATTTTATTAATTAAATTACAAATAACAACTGTATGCCAAGACCTCACGGTGAAGCAAGCATCTGTTTCACAAACACTCTTGTATTTATACAGATGTAACACTCAGATTCACAGTATTATTACCTTCTGCTGGTTTACTTTGCTATTGTCGTTGTCACTTTTACTTATTAGTATGTACAATTAGACTTGTTTGAGTTTTGGAACTCAGGTGTTTATTGTAAATTAATGGAATAGTTCACCCAAAAAAAGAAAAATCTGTCATCATTTATGAAAGACGATATTTTGAAGAATGTTACCAAACAGTAATCACAATACTTTTTTTCACCATCCTACCACAATGCAGCCTTTATTTAACATGGATAATGTCTAAATATATATATATTTTTAGAACATAAATATTTGATTGTATAGGAAATACTTTGTTGAAATAGTCAAACGTACTGTTTATTCTACGAGCATCTATCAGCTTCGCTCCTGAGCTGTATATGTATCTGTTGCACATGTCTGTATGGTGTTGTTAGTGATGTGATGAACTGACCTGCGACCGGTGAGGGTTTGCGCAGAACCAGCCAGCGACTCCTCCACTGCAAACACAGAAACCAGGTACAGCTTTACACACATTCACTCTCAAACACACACACATGCGGCGTTTCCCTACTTTTTTGCCGTCTCTGAGTTTAGCAGCTCCCTCCGCGATCACGGTGTCGCTCATCTTCCCCTCATGACAGCTGCGCGAGCGCGCGCCCCCGCTGCCTCGAGCATGCGCCCCGGCGCGCCGCATATGTCAGATGTCAGTCAGAGGTCAGTGTGTCAAACATGATTAACCCTTACACGCATTAGTGGCCCCTTGTGAAAAGAGACGATATAAATCAGATATAAAAGCACACACACACACACACACACACACACACACTGACTCACACACACATGTTGGTTTTTATGGTTTACGGGGACTCTCCAGGCGTAATGGTTTTTATACTGTACAAGCTGTATGTGCTATTGCCCTACACCTACCCTACACCTAAACTTAGCCCTCACAGGAGACGGTGCATTTCTATTTTCCCTCAAAAAAACTCACTCTGTATGATTTATAAGCATTTTAAATTATGGGGACACTGAAAATGTCCTCATAAATCACCTTCTCCTTGTAATACCTATGTCATACCCATGTCATTATACAAATTTGTGTCCTCATAAACCACATAAACATGCACACACACACACACACACACACACACACACACATACAAGCTACCTAACTAATTAACTATAAATACATACATGACAAATATAAAATAAACTATAAGTCGATAATATTTGTAATGCAACAAATTTGTGTAATGGGGAATACAACATTAATTAAGCAACATAATTGCATTACTACACCTAAAAGGTAATTTATAATGATCAGATCAGGTAAAAATTGTGTCCCTATTATAATTGTGCAAACATTTCTAAGCAATGCAAGGGTGTATATCACAAACAAACAAACAAACAAACAAACACAAATTCACCCAAATTGGGGGGAAACAAGTGTAAAACAAATAAAGCTTTAAAGTAAATTGGTTTTGTGTCTAACAATAGCTTATGAAATGATTGTAACATAACATTTGGTTTCATTGTAAAAATAAAACATCAATGATGAAACATGTTGTACTTCGTGCGTGCGTGAGTGTGTGTGTGTGTGTGTGTGTGTGTGTGTGTTTTGTACAGTTGAAAGTCCATTGAACATTAATTGTTTGAAAATTACATATAAATAATATACAACGTGAAAAAACTGAAGATAATTCTCAATACTATATTTCAGTAATGGCAATCTAATAAAAATAATGCTTTATCATACTTAAGTGACTGAATTACAAACAAACTCAAACATGTATTACCATTAAATTAATGCACACAATGAGTAAATGCTATAAAAACAATACAAAAATAGTTATGTGTATATTTAGAGTAGGCTACTTATGAAACATAGACTTCATTTGTGATATGATGTCATATATATTTAAATTTTGTGTTGATGTAGGATAGATATGAATACACATTATGCATTACTTGGGCCATTCCAATGTCAGAATATAATTAATTCAACACAGAGACCTGTCTGAAAGTCAAAGGAATGCACTTAATTAATGTTTATAATATATAGTGCAATAATTTCAGCTGATGCTGTAAACTATGATTTAACAGAAAACTGTTGCTTTGAAACTGCATGTGTGTATTCACTTTTTAGGGTTTATGTGTAAATCATGACCTTTCCAATACTAGATTCACTCAAACACTGTAAAAAACTCTCTTTAAAATGTTTAATACAGATTAAATACATGTATTTCATAGCAATCAAAATGTATCAATATGCAAAAAACATAATAATAATAATAACTTTAAATAACTCTTTCCATTCCAGTGTACATGGCACCATGTTGCTTGTTAATATATATATAAAAGCAGTGAAACACACGTTCATCAGTCTGACACAGTGACACTGGAACGGAAAGCCTTCATGAATACATTAATAGTAAAGTCACAGTTGTTTTATTTTTGGCATTGACTCCCGATACAAATGTTTATTGTTGTTCTATTCACTGATGTTTTTTGGGATGTTTTTCTGGATTTGTTGATGACGCTGTTGATCCAGTCGGAATATTTGGGCACGAGGGTGTAAACGCCCGGTTTTCCTGAGCGTCCGCATCCGTCTCCCCAGCTGATGATCCCGTACAGGAAACTCACGCCGTCACACTCGCACGCTAACGGACCGCCCGAGTCGCCCTGAACAAATCACACACACACACACACACACACACACACACACACGCTCGGTCAGTGCAAACAATTCAGTTGTTTTAAAGTAATACCGATGTGTATGGAAGCCTGTTTCTGCCACCTTACTTATTTTTTCAGAATTGCAAGATATAAACTATCAATTGTGAGTTATGAAGTCAGAATGGCAGAATATAAACTCAATTTTGATCAAAAATAATTATCTTTTTATTTTTTTTAATCAGTGGCGGAAACAGGCTTCCATAAGTATGCAAGCATTTCCAGATAAATGATATTCTATATGAATGCATATATTAATACTAATTATATTAATATTAATCTAAAACAATAACAATTACATTATATTATTGTGTATTATTATTATTATTGCTGCAGTAATACTGATATTAGACTATGTATTGATAAATAAATTCCACCTTATATTATTGTTATTATTATTCCATACTATTATATATATTAAGAAAGTTAATATTACTCTAAAATAAAAAAGTAAAATAATTAAACATAAATGTTGAAATTACATTGAATCATCAACAGATACAGCCGACACATCTCATAAAAATCATAACATCTGACATACGTTGAAACTTGGTTAAAGAGGAATCAGAGATATGAGCAAGTATTATTTATTGAATAATAATATTTAATAAAAAATAGCTATCATAAAAGTTGCTAGGCAATTCAGTCTTAAGTACAAAGACACTGCTCTGATATACCACATTGAAGTTACATAAACATGATGAGATTTTTGCCAAAAGTGTTTGCTCTGGAACAAATAATAGATTAATGAGATCAATGACTGCCTGTTAGATTTACCTGAAGTGAATTATATCTCATGTTTAACCGCTATAGAGACATCAGAGCCAGCGGTAAATACCAGAAGATCTGGCCGAGGTGAGGCGCTCTCTCTGCGGGTTCATGAGCGCAGATGATCTGGAGCTCACATCTCCGTAAACATCGACGCAAACTTTCAAATAGACATTGTCTTTATTAACAAACTGCACATTTGTCCAAACAAGTCCAAACAAGTACATTCTCGCCTAAAAGAACTCTTAAAACTACATTCCATGACACAAAACAGTATGAATTGGGCGTTCGCAATGACACTCGCTGTGAGAAATACGGCAATTTCGGCAAGTGGAGTGATACAAACATCGAAACGGCTGTTGAAGTGCTGTTGGACTTAATATCAGTGTAATATCAACACTCTTATCAGCCAATCAGAATCAAGAACTATAAATGTTTTATACAGTACATATACAGTGAGTGTGTGTGTGTGTGTGTGTGTGTCTGTGTGTGTTAATATTAGTCTAACATGTACAATTAGATGTAAAATGTAAAATATTAGAGTATTTATTAAAACAAATTAAAGAATATTTGATATTCCTATTTATAAGTTTTAAAAGTTTTACTTAAAATATTTACTTAAATTTACATAAAATTACAAAAAATATGAATATTAGTCTAAAATAGAAAGTAAAATTATTTGACGTATGTCATATCAAATCCAAATCTGCAATCCAGTAAACTTAATAAAAAAATAACATGACAAATGGTGTTTTGGTGTTGTTTTGGCATCTGACCTGACAGGCGTCCACACAGGACTCACGTCCCGCACACAGCATCCCTGACCTGACCTCTGAACCGTAGACGTCTGGAGACGAACACTGATCGAACGGGATGATCTTCACCACTCCCTCCATCAGGTTAGAGTACGAGTTCGCCTCTAAACACACCCAAACACACACAAACACGGTCACATTCACAGCCAATATACTGAAATCCATTTCTTCTTCTACAACCGCCAACCTCGGCTCAGACCTCCATACTGGTCTTACTCACATCGCTGTGTATTTTCTAACTGATCGGATGCATGGTTTTCTTAACGAATTATCAAATCTATGAAAAATCCCATAAGTTTTCATCGAGGGGGTCAAAACTTTTGTACAATCAGACTAGTGAAACTGTACAACATCCTAGGACAACATGCTAAAACATGATAGCAACATGCTAAAATGAGTTAAACGTTGCTAATTTCCAAAATCAGGCAAGCAACATGCTCAATCTTGCTAGTAATATGCCAATCATGCTACCACCATGCTAGAAACATGCTAACAATGTGCTAATTAATGTAAACATGTTGAATCATGCTAAAACATGTTAGCAACCTAACTAAACCATCCTAGCAACCAGTTAAAACATTAGCATAAATTTAAAACATGTTAACAACATGACAAAGCATGTTAACAATGTGATAAATCATGCTAGCAACATGCAAAACGTCTTAGCAATGTGTAAAATCATGCTAACAACAGGCTAAACATATTAACAAAATGTCAAAACATGCAATCAACATGTTAAATCAGGCTAGCAACATGCTAAATCGTGCTAGTAATATACCAATCATGCTACCAATATAATAGAAACATGCTAACAATGTGTTAATTCATGTAAACATGTTGAATCATGCTAAATCATGTTAGCAATTTGCATAAACATTTTAGCAATGCACTAAAACACATCTTCAAACTTTAAGCTTTTCAAAGATATTAAAACTGTCAAACAAGGCTTTGTCACGCCAACATAAATATTTGTTTACGTTCTTTACTTTTCTAGTTTAACTTAAACTGAAACAAAACAAAAACGTCTCGGGTTACTTGCGTAACCCTTGTTCTCTGAGTAGGGAACGAGACACTGCGTTGACCGCTTCGGGAACGCCTCCGCGTGACCGAGTCTTGAACCCATATAGAATCACGCCAATTCATTGGCTGATGGCGCGACGCCGTCTCTGACGCAATGACGTCGTCAGGTCATACTGGCGAACGCGCCATCCACTCCTCAGATTTCTCTGCCGAAAAGAACCCTGTCGGCAGCGTGAGGAGCTTGGCAGCAAACGCAGTGTCTCGTTCCCTACTCAGAGAACAAGGGTTACGCAAGTAACCCGAGACGTTCTCTTTCATAGGTAACTCAACACTGCGTTGACCGCTTCGGGAACGATATACCAAACACGCCAAGCTGGAAGCGCTGCCTATCTGGCACAATAATGAACCCACAACATACGGTCGGTTCAAACAGACAGGACCTGAGAACCTGGAGCCGTATCAACGTCAAGGTTGTAAAACCTGACAAAGGTGTGTGGAGAGGAACATCCTGCCGCAACACAAATATCCTCCAGGGGAACCCCTCTAAAAAGAGCTTGAGAGGAGGCTACGCCTCTAGTAGAATGCGCCCGAAGACTAAGAGGTGAAGGGAGTTTCCGCGCCTCATAAGCCAGCGAAATGGCGTCTCTCACCCAGTGAGAAATCCTCTGCTTTGACGTGGCAAGCCCGCGGCGACCAGCACCAAAACAGATCAATAACTGGGGAGATTTTTTCCAAACCTTGGAGCGATCCACATACAGCTTCAATGCCCTGACCGGGCAGAGCATGTGGAGTCTCTCATCCTCACTTGAAGCAAAGGGAGGGGGATGGAAAGAGTGAAGCGTGACCACCTGAGATCGAAACGACGTGGACAAGACCTTGGGAATGTAACCCGGCCTAGGCCGCAGGGTAACTTTGACTAGACCCGGGGCAAAGTCCATACACGTCTCACTATCAGAGAAAGCCTGCAGATCTCCAACTCTTTTCAGTGACGTAAGCGCCAGCAAAAGAACAACCTTAAGAGTCAGTATCCGATCCGAAGCTGACTCTAAGGGCTCAAAAGGGGCCGTCACTAGTCCTTCGAGGACGACTGACAAGTCCCAAGAAGGAACTGCCGTAGGGCGAACAGGCCTAAGGCGTCTGGCCCCACGCATGACGGCGGAGACCATCCGATGCCTCCCCAAGGGGATCTCATCCAGCTCTCTCCGAGCTGCAATGGCCGCTACATAAACCCTAAGGGTGGTAGCAGCCGCCCCTGCTGTCAGCCTTTCTTGCAAAAACTCCAGCACTGGACCAACAGGGCAGTTAACTGGGTCAATTGCACGAGTCAAACACCAGGATTCAAGGACGCCCCACTTGGAAGAGTACAGCTTCCTAGTAGCGGGGGCTCTGGCACTGGCTATGGTTTCCTGAACTTCGTCAGGCAAATCATCAATCACAGCCCTTGGCCCTGTATGGGCCATAACCACAATTTCCAGAGTTCTGGCTGAGGATGCCAGATCTTGCCCTGAAGCTGGGACAGCAAGTCCCGCCTGATCGGAATCTCCCAAGGAAGCCGATACAAGAGGGGAGTTAGCTCCGAGAACCAGGTCTGGGAGGGCCAGAATGGGGCTATGAGAAGGAGACGGGCACCGCTCACCTTCACTCTGCATAGTACTGCCGGAATCAGCTTTATTGGCGGAAACGTGTACAGACTGGCAGTCGGCCATGGGTGGGCGAACGCAACTATGCCCAGAGTCGTCGGGAAACTTAGGGAGAACCAGAGCGGGCACTGGGATGACTCTTGTAGAAGCAAAGAGGTCCATCTCCGCTTTTCCACACAGATCCCAAATCTGGGATACCGTCTGACGGTTCAACATCCATTCCCCGGGCTCGAGCTTCTGTCTCGACAGAAAAACGGCCGCCAGGTTCAGTACTCCCGGAACGTGAACCGCCCTCAAAGAAAGGAACTTGTCTTGGGACCAAAGGAGAAGATAGCGCGCAAGCCTGTCCAGGGTGCACGACTTCGAACCTCCTTGGCGGTTTATGCCTTGGGACACAACCGCCATATTGTCCGTCCTGACTATAATATGATGCCCCCCGAGAACGGGGAGAAAATACTTCAAAGCCAGGAAGACAGCCCTGAGTTCCAGGCAGTTTATATGCCAAAAGAGGAATTCTTCCTTCCACTCTCCACTCGCCGGCCTTCCTTCGAAGACCGCGCCCCAGCCTGTCATTGATGCGTCCGTCGTGATCATATGGCGACGGTGGATCGCACCCATTCTCACCCCGCTCTGGAGAAAGACGGGGTCTCGCCACATTAACAGGTGTCGGCAGCAACTGCGCGACACTCTGATAAGGCGAGTAGCTGGTACAGTGGGGTGTAACCTCAGCTCCTTCATCCACCAAAGGAATGGCCTCATGTGAAGCAGGGGAGGCTGCTGCCATAAGGCCCAACAGCCTGCGGCAGGTACCTACAGAGACATGATGGCCTAGCTTGAGCGGGCCAAACATGCTGTAAAAACTGGTATCCGGGCAGGAGCCAAACGGGCCTGCATCTGAACGGAATCCAAACGAACCCCTAGAAATACGGTTCGTTGAGATGGGAGGAGCACACTCTTCTTGGCGTTCATCCTGAGGCCAAGAGAATGGATGTGGCCGAGAACGATATCCCTGTGACGACTCACTAGCTCCCTGGAGTGAGCCAGAATGAGCCAGTCGTCCAGATAGTTCAGTACACGGATGCCCTGGAGCCTCAAAGGGGCCAGTGCAGCATCCATGATTTTGGTAAATGTCCTCGGGGCCAAAGCCAGGCCGAAGGGCAGGACCTTGTATTGGTAAGCCTTCCCTCCAAAGGCGAACCGAAGGAATCTCCTGTGTCTTGAACGACCTGGATGTGAAATACGCATCCTTCAGGTCGATGGTGACAAACCAGTCCTCCTCCTGGACCTGAGACATGATGGTTTTTATCATCAGCATCTTGAACTTCCCTTTGTAGAGGAGAGGGAAAATTAAAACGCCGTAGATCCAGAATGGTCTCAGGCCGCCGTCCCCCTTCGGCTGAAGAACCCTCGTTCGATGTCCGACTGCGGTATTTCCTCTATCGCTCCTTTCTGTAGGAGGGAGGAAAGCTACAGCTGTAGAACAGAAGCCTTGGAGGCGCTGTTTACTACCGTCAGTTGAGCCCGTCGAGGCGGGGGGGATATTCCCCAAACTGAAATGTGTAGCCGGACCGAATCGTGAGCAGCGGCACCCTCCGCCACGAAGGAGAGCCCTTGGCGTCCTTGTCCGGGTTGATGGAGTGTGAAGTGCTGGACTGACAGGTGGTCAGCACGGGGTCCGAACGCTGCAGGGGAGAATCGACTGTGTCCCCACACACGCAGCCCGCTGGCGGCGAAAGGACGGACTGTAGCTGGGGAAAGACAACGTGTCCCCCAACTGCCAGACCGAGAATAAATGAGGATGAACTCGTCCCGCACGCCAAGTCCCTAGGGGCGGCTGTGACGGTTTTGAGTGAGGAGAGTACGATTGAAGCGGGCAGAAACGCTTTTGCGGTCTGACCTCGCCTCGTAGCGGTGAAACCCCTGCAGGTCTTTTCTCGAACGCTGCAGGGGAGAATCGACTGTGTCCCCACACACGTGGCCCGCTGGCCGCGAAAGGACGGACTGTAGCGGGGGAAAGACAACGTGTCCCCCAACTGCCAGACCGAGAATAAATGAGGATGAACTCATCCCGCACGCCAAGCCCCTAGGGGCGGCTGTGACGGTTTTGAGTGAGGAGAGCACGATTAAAGCGGGCAGAAACACTTTTGCGGTCTGACCTCGCCCCGTAGCGGTGAGACGGCTCTCCTCTGAGGTTTAGCCACAAATGGCGCTCTGCGGCCACCGAACCCGCCATAAGGTGCCCCACGGCGCGTGCGGTGTGCTTAGTGGCTCTGAGAGCTAAGTCAGTGGCTCTGCGCAGCTCCTTTACAGCCTCCGGAGTCAGACCAGTCCCCTCGGGTTTCCTTGAGGACGTCCGTCTGGTAGGCCTGAAGGGTGGCCATCGTATGGAGGGCTAGGAAATAGATAATCCTGCATGAATTCAACCGGTGAATTCGCACGCACATGCTCTGGTTAGGGAGGGAGAGAAAGGCGAGGCCTGTCTGCTCACTCTCCTTCTCCTCGAGCTAAACATCCGAACCCCAGGTTGCGGAATCACGAGAGGCCGCGGATTCATGCGAAGCCGCGGAGGCCTCCGGAGCACGGCGGGGAAAGAAAATGGATGACTCCTTTTCACACACCTCAAGCCGAAAGCGGAGGGTTATGAGACAGAGATTCTCACAAAATACATTCAAATCACAAAAACCGCATGCGTAAACCCCAAACATATAATTTACTTATCTGTGCGGGTCATAGCGAGCGATGAATCGTGCACACGGCATGGCGGTATAGCCCTGCTACACCGAAACCACGAGGTTGGTGAAGTCAGCGGCCGCCGCGTTAGTAAAGCGGGAAGAAAAAGGCTGTTTCCAGGATCTGAAAATCTCCTGATGCAGATCACCGAAAAACGGCAGCTTCCTCTGCTAATTTTGGAATTTACACCGCTAAGAAACCGCTCGTTGAGTTTCGAAGAGCGAGAGTCGCGGGGCTCGTCCAATCCATGCGTGAGCTTCTCAGCGGGCGCGCGAAAGCACGTCCACGAGCTCAGAATAGGCCGGTAAAGGCCGCGCCTCCTGACCGCTAAGCGGTAGCGCATCTGCTAAACTAGGCCCGAAATCCTCGGAGTCGTTGGCCGCAGTTAGCAGAACATCATCTATCCCGAAGGAAACAGTATAACGTGCCCTCGGGCTAGGAAACAGATAATCATGCGTGAATTCAACCGGTGAATTCGCGCGCACATGCTCTGGTGAGGGAGGGAGAGAAAAGGCGAGGCCTGTCTGCTCACTCTCCGTCTCCTCGAGCTAAACATCCGAACCCCAGGTCGCGGATTCACGAGAGGCCGCGGATTCGCGAGAAGCCGCGGAGGCCTCCGGAGCGCGACGGGGAAGAAAATGGATGACTCCTTTTCACACACCTCAAGCTGAGAGCGGAGGGTTATGAGACGGAGATTCTCACAAATTACATTCAAATCCCATAAACCGCATGCGTGAACCCGAAACATATAATTTTACTTATCTGTGCGGGTCATAGCGAGCGATGAATCGCGCGCACGGCGGTTGACAGCGACGAAACTCCATGGCACTTCACCGCGAGGAGAACAAAGTTCCACTGAGGCAGTCGCCGAAGTGCAAACGGATAATCGTAAGGGTAGTAGATGGGTAAGAAATCGCAACAACGAAGGGCAATGTGACCGCTTCGTGAAGGCAGAGAAATCTGAGGAGTGGATGGCGCGTTCGCCAGTATGACCTGACGACGTCATTGCGTCAGAGACGGCGTCGCGCCATCAGCCAATGAATTGGCGTGATTCTATATGGGTTCAAGACTCGGTCACGCGGAGGCGTTCCCGAAGCGGTCAACGCAGTGTTGAGTTACCTATGAAAGAGAACTATATATACACACTTAAAAACATAACTAATAAAATGGCAAACAACAAAATGACTAAAATTCATATTTTCAAAATATGAGTAAAAACAGTGCTTGAAGTGAAAAAAATAAGTGGTTGTACTCAACCCCACTCACTCACCCACCCACCCATAAATAAATACTTTACAAGCTAAAGTACAAAATAAAATACTTTGACTTGACTGATCCATGCAGAATTACTAAACCATTGACTACTGCGTAATCTTAAACACCTTCCGCCAGCATCCAGTTTAAAACACTTACGCTTTAAAGCCAAATAGCTACATACTGAAAATACTAATTTTCTGACATCTGCTCATGAGTACTATCATCTCCGCCATCTGTGTTGAAATCGGCCGTGATTTCTCTGCATTGTGAACTTACTGCTTGAATGCATTCGCTTACTGGATCCTTGGACTTTCCGGGAGTTTACGGGTTTATCTGATTGAAAAAAAAACTGCTTCTTTAATTTTTTTATAAGGAATTGTTTCTTGAATTTGTTTCAAATCAGTATTTTACTACTCTGCACGCTCCCTGAACTGCTTTTTTGAAAGCCCCCGGTAGACCGACTGAGCTTCCCTTACAAAAATAGGTTTATTCAAGTGTGCTATTAGTATACTTCTTTTAAACAAAAAATCAGAAATTATACTTTTAGTCTACTTTTAATGTATTTCTCAGGCGCTAGTACACATCTTCTGTACAGAACTCCCAAAAAAAAACAAGTGAAGAAGAAACCAATGAGTACTACTATGTCCCTATTAGTAATCTAACACGATCTGTGTAACGTTATGGAATAAATTGTTGACCAATGAAGAGGTAAAATGACTGTCAAGCTTTGGGCTGTTGATCGACTCCATCTATGTTTAGTATGTTACACTACTTCAAAGTGTACTAATAATGCTACTACATGCATTTAATTAGTAAACTATCAGTATACCTGTACGTTCACTTTTTGTAAAGTTGCTGTATAAGCAAAAAATGTTGATGTAAACTGGTTGTGTACTCAAAATGTACTACTGTTATACTTAAAAGTATACTTTTTAATACTAGAATGAGGGTGAATTTAGTCCTGAGGAGTACATAGCACATATACTACTAGTACACTGATATCTGTATACTTACTACATAAAGTATACTTAAAAATGTACTTTAACTTATGTGTACTTAATAAAATAAACTTTTTGGTAAGGATGGCATTCATTCAGGTGATTTGTCGAGATGAGATGTGACCCCTCCTGGAAAGTGAGGTTTATATCATGTTAAATCTAATCACTCAGACACTGACGCTTTTACTGTATGCACTGGAAACATGTCAGAAATGCCGTACACTTCAAGCACAGGTAAAAACTACAACAGAATCTCAGTGACGGTAAATCAGCACTCACTCTCATGCATGTGACCCCAGCCTGAGATCTTACAGCAGGAGTGATCGGGAAGACGTCATGTGTTTCCCCGGCAGACAGATTGGGCCTGATGAAGGGTGTTTTCAGAACACAGCGTCCGTTCACCTTCTTCAGCTTCACTAAATGCAAAAACAGCTGCTATTACACACAACACACACACACACACACACACACACACAAACACACACACACACACCAACACACAAACCACACACACGCACACACACACACACACACACCACACACACACACACACACACAACACACACACACACCACACCACACACACACACACACTACACACATTCACACACACCACACACACTTACTCGCTCCATAGCAACGCTTGGCACAGGTAAGAGACACTCACTGTTTTTATGACTGTTTTATAAGGAACTGAGTGTCATTTTTTGTGCTTTTGGAGACAGAAATCTGGGAACAATGCGGTTCAATCAGCACAAGCGCTGGTGCTCAGCATGTTGAAGCGTGTCTGAAACACACCGGCCCACGTCTCCACGTGTGTGTTTTACATACATTTCCTGAGAAGCTTGAAAAGCACATTTTCACATAATGTTTTGTCTTTGTTCAATTGCTGTTGCAGACGCCCACGTCTGAACACACATGGGATTTTAATGAATACAGAAGTACAAAACAGGGTCTGAAACTCCTGAAACTATTTACAGTTATAAGAATGAAGACCGATGAATGTTCATTGAAACTTTTATTTGAGCTGTTTAGCTTTATTTTTATATTTATTTTCATATATTTGCAACCCTGTTACTAAAAGTGTTTTTAAAAGATGAATTAGTGCCATGTTGCAATTTTCAAGCAATAAACAGAAAATTAACTTTGAAATTAAATTGACAGTAATTTGTAAATAAATATTGTAAGTAAATTAACCTGTTAAGATGCAAATAAATAATTTATAGATGTGTGTGTGTGTGTGTATATATATATATATATATATATATATATATACAGTATCTCACAGAAGTGAGTACACCCCTCACCCCTATTGTAAATATTTTATTATATATTTTAACATGACAACACTGAAGAAATTATACTTTGCTACAATGTAAAGTAGTGAGTGTACAGCTTGTATAACAGTGTGGATTTGCTGTCCCCTCAAAATAACTCAACACACAGCCATTAATGTCTAAACCGCTGGCCACAAAAGTGAGTACACCCCTAAGTGAAAATGTCCAAATTGGGCCCAAAGTGTCAATATTTTGTGTGGCCACCATTATTTTCCAGCACTGCCTTAACCCTCTTGGGCACGGAGTTCACCAAAGCTTCACAGGTTGCCACTGGATTCCTCTTCCACTCCTCCATGACGACATCACGGAGCTGGTGGATATTAGAGACCTTGCACTCCTCCACCTTCTGTTTGAGGATGCCCCACAGATGCTCAATACCTTCACCTTTCAATCAATCACCTTTACCCTCAGCTTCTTTAGGAACGCAGTGGTTGTCTTGGAGGTGTGTTTGGGGTCATTATTATGTTGGAATACTGGTCGCAGCACCCAGTCTCCGAAGGGAGGGGATCATGCTCTGCTTCAGACATGTTGGCATTCATGGTTCCTTCAATGAACTGTAGCTCCCCAGTGCCGGCAGCACTCATGCAACCCCAGACCACGACACTCTCCCACCACCATGCTTGAATGTAGGCAAGACACACTTGTCTTTGTACTCTTCACCTATTTGCCACCACACACGCTTGACACTATCTGAAACAAATAAGTTTATCTTGGTCTCATCAGATAACAGGACATGGTTCCAGTAATCCATGTCCTTAATCTGCTTGTCTTCAGCAAAACTGTTTGCGGGCTTTCTTGTGCTTCATCTTTAGAAGAGGCTTCCTTCTGGGACGACAGCCATGCAGACCAATGGAATGCAATTGAATGCAGTGTGTGGCATATGGTCCGAGCACTGACTGGTTTAGACATTAATGACTGAGTGTTGAGTTATGTTGAAGGGACAGCAAATGTATACTGTTATACAAGCTGTACACTCACTACTTTGCATTGTAGCAAAGTGTCATTTCTTCAGTGTTGTCATATGAAAAGATATAATAAAATATTTACATAAATGTGAGGGTGTACTCATTCTGTGAGATACTGTATGTGCACAACTAAAAGTGTAAAGGTTAACTGAAAATAAAATATAATGTATACAATTTTTTCATTCTTATTCAGTCTAAGGTGAAGTACTAAAATAACTAAAGTAAATACACTAACACTAATTAATAAAATAAATAAATACTGTATTGACATTAAAATACTAAAACTAAAAAATATCAAAAACTACAAGTGTGTGTATGCATGTACATTATATATATTTTTATATAAAAGCCCTGTTTTTGATTTAAAGCATTACACACACACCAGTGTTAATTTTTGCACACATTTTTGATTTAGTCAGTCTTTTTCTTGAGAGGAAATTGTTTAGTCACATTTTAGTCATTTGAGACTTACATAATTTTAGTCTAGTTTTAGTCGACGACAAGTCTTCTTGTACGATGGCTATATAATGCGGGTATTCGCCAAGGCTCCACAGGTTACTTCGACTGAAGCGACGGCTGAGTCGTGTAGCCGCAAAGTACGCAGTACTCGTTCCGTATCTCAGGGAACCAAGTTTACATTAGAAACGAGTACGTTCCCTATCGATACTACACTTCATACTGCATCTGTTAAGAGAGAGAGAGCACTTCTATCAGCCCAATTCCACCTGTCCCACCTTTAAATTGACAACAAATTGTGACTCCTTGGAAAAAACGGGACGTTTGTCACCCAGTCCCTAACCCTTCGGGTGCTGAGGCCATGGTTTCAGATCGCTAGTTCGTGTTTTGGTAGCCTATCCGTCCCCTGCGGCATGCCGTACTGAGACTAGCTCTGCAAACGCCCCTCATTCAATGACAGAGACACACATTTTGAAAGACAAGACAGTTAACTTAGCCTATAAGATGTATTTTGAATATCCGGTAGTCCTCAAATAACATTTTAGTCTTGTCTTGTTAACGAAGACGTGGCATACATTTCGTCATAGTTTTTATCATAAGATATTAGTTTTAGTTTGTCAACGTCTCGTCTTAGTTACAGAAAAAAGGTTCGTTGATAATTTTTTCGTCGTCATTTTCGTCAAATTTACACTGACACACACACACACGCGCACGCACGCACGCACACACACACACACACACACACACACACACACACACACACACGGAGATATGTAGGTTTGTAAGTAATTAATGATGTTAAAGCTTCTGTATTTGGAATCCAGACTCACCGATATCGTTTAAGGTCGGCTCAAACTGGGTGTAATGCGAGTATAAAATATAATCCTGAACAGCAAAGGTCCTGGTGTTGGGACCGGTGTCGTTAAAGGTGTGCTGTCCGAGAACGACCCGAATCTGAGACTTTAATGGACTGGGAGAGAGAGAGAGAGTCACAGTTATACAGCTGTATTGAGTTAGAATGAAGCTGTAACTATAGAAATGCATGAAGTGCACACATAGACACATACTTGCGCAGGAAGCAGTGAGCGGCCGACACGATCCAGCAGGAGGAGACCAGCGTTCCTGCACAAAAACTCGTCTGCGATGTACAGCGCTGCCATCCAGGGGTGAGCGCCGGGCAATGCAGACGTCCCGCCCAGGATTCGCCCTCGACTGATCCGCTTCTCGTGTCTCTTCCCGCACGCCGGGGTCCTGGCAGGATTTCGGGACGGCCGCGGGGCCACGGCGACCACAGGACTTCTGCGGCCCACTGACAGAAACAACAGAGACTATGTGTGATGAAAATAATCTGACTGAAGTTTACTGAATATTTATCGCTTAAAATTAATGCACAACAATTATAGTACAGTTGTTGTAGCTGTATGCAATAACAAAAACAATTAAATATTATTAATGTGTTACTGTTCAATTGCTAATTTTCCTAAAGTAAATGGACCAGGACAGTAAATATTGGTGTTCATTATAGTAGGGCGTTTAAAATGTCTGGGGACCCTCAGAGGGGTGAGTAAATAAATACATCAAAAATACATTAGATCAATATAAATAAACAAAATTTTATAATAATTAAAACAAATAATTAAATGACAATAGAATTTAAATTAAACAAAATGAATTAAATCATTAGATTAAAATAAATAAGTAAATAAATGAGTGAAAAGTTATAAGTAATTTAAAACGAGATTACTTAAACGTAATTTAAAACATTTAAAACGAGATCAAAATAAATACACAAATAATAATTAAAATAGGTAAGTAATGAAAAAACTAACATCAAATAAATAAATGCTTAAAATAAATGCTTAAAATAAAGTACTATAATGAGTAGGAAATGTATAGGAACACTTCTGTGCTTTAGTATTTGTTATTGATAACACTTGAGTTGAGAAAAGTTGATGGCATTTACTTGATCAAAAATACATTACACATTTTGAAAGAGTATTACAATTTAAAATAACCGTTTTTTATGTGAATATGTAATAAAATGTAATTAGAATTTTCAGCACCATATGCCAATCTTTACTTTCACTTTCGGTCAATTGAATGCATCTTTGTTGAATGCAATATATGAATTTTAAGTTCTGAATGCTAATGTGCACTAGATGTATAAAGAGTGAAGACGTGGACTTGAACACGATCATGTGCTGCAGCGTCTCTGAACACCGTTAATAATAAACTCATAACA
>QVTF01020489.1:35000-45000 GCA_003573665.1 Oxygymnocypris stewartii
GTAGGCCACTATTGTCAAGCAGGTTTGACGTGGTAGCCAAGGCTCACATAGTCGTAGGCCACTATTGTCAAGCAGGTTTGACGTGGTAGCCAAGGCTCACATAGTCGTAGGCCACTATTGTCAAGCAGGTTTGACGTGGTAGCCAAGGCTCACATAGTCGTAGGCCTCTATTGTCAAGCAGGTTTGACGTGGTAGCCAAGGCTCACATAGTCGTAAGGCTACTTTGTTAAGCCGGTCCGCGTGGTAGCCCAGGCTCACATAGATAATAATACATTGGGGTTCACATGGCTCTTCAGAGCAGCAGTCGTACATATGTCTTGGCGATTGATCTGCTTTGTGGGGGGTGTTTTGTCTTTCCTTGTCTGTTCATATTTATGTGTGTGGATACATGCATGTCCACTGATGCAGCAGTTTATCCTTATATTCAGCGGCATGCATATATTGGCTTGTATTGTGGTCCGTTTCCCACTGCTTTGTGGGGCATTATTCATATGTGTTTTCAATGTGATTATTTCATTGTGAAAACCTTCACAGATCACAGGAGATGTGATATTGTTAAAAATGAGAGTTTTCAAAACATAAAAGAGAGTGACGCATGAATGGAGACCAACATGTGACGCTGTGCTGCAAACATTAACCCTACATGTGAACAGATCCAACACTACTATCATTAATTCATACAGTTAAGCTATTACCATTACTGCAGGCAGTAATATTTATATTACTATTTAAAAAATAAACTTCCAGCAGTATTTCTTACATGCTCACAGTGGTGGATGTATTGACAGTATCAGAGTAGCCGATCTATTCCACCAAGACCAAATACAATAACATTATCATGTATATTATCATGCCAACCCCTCTGAGAGTTGTCATGACATAAATACAGTAAATTTTTATAAATAAATAAATTTAATAACGACATCTCTTTTTTTTAACAGAGAAGTGAACTGCGCCGACTCTCGCGAGAAGTGAATCAAACTGATGCTCTCCACGCTCCGTGTGATTGGCTGTTTGCTGTATGTGTCGCACTTTAAGGTGCACAAGCTCCAGAGAACCTCTGAAACTCAGAGTTTGTTGATCTCGCATTGTGCTACAGGCCACAGGTGTCAGGTGTTTACTTACCCGTGTAACGTGCACGCTCGCAGCTCTCTCCTCCGCTGAGGCACTGTGCACAGCTCTACGGAGCGCAGGTAGATCCGTCCCCACGAGTCTCCGATGTCATAGTACTTCAGATGCAGCAGCTCGTAGCACTTCTCTATAAAACAAACCACAGAAGCGAACCCGAGCATCAGAACAAACCCTCCAGACTCTCCCAGCCACCAGAGCTCCACCGATATCAGATGACAGACAACATAAAGGACACGAAACCTTCACAGATCACAGGACATGTGATAGTGTTAAAGAAGAGAGATTTCAAAACATGAAAGAGAGCGACGCATGAATGAGACCAACATGTGACGCTCTGCTACAAAAATGAAGCCTACACATGTGAACAGATCAACACTACTATCATTCATTACTACTGTTAAGCTATTGTCATTACTGCAGGCTATACTGTTCCTATTACTAACCCCCAAAAAAATACTTCTATGAAATTATAATTCATTACTTCAGAATTTAAAAAAGTAATACAGAGAAGGATGGATGGATGGATTTTTGGGCACTTAATTGCATGTTAATTTCAATTAGATGAAAATGTATTCTATTTTAAATTGGTGCTGGTCAATGATTAATCACATCCAAAATAAAAGTTTTTGTTTATATAATATATGCTTGTGTACTTTGTATATGTATACAGTATGTATATTTAAAGACACACACATACAGTATATGTTTAGAAAATATTTACATGCATATATTTATATTTATAAACATACAATATCTGTCTTAAATATATACATGTGTGTGTATTTATATTTACATAATAAATATGCAAATCTAAACACACGCATATCTAAACAAATGTTTTGGATGCGATTAATTGTTGACCAGCACTAATGTAAATTGATAATAAATACAATCAGCTGAACTTTAGAGTGTTTTTGACCCACTTAAGTAGGACTCAAGTATATTTTTACAGTATATTTAATTTCATAATTACTTCTATTGTTTTGAAATATGTTTAAATACTGCTGAATGTACTGACATTTATTATAGCCTAACATATACTTAATGTCATTTCTAGTGAAACATGGATGCACGTTTCAATATAATTTAAATATGTTTACATTTGAATATATTATAAATACTATAAATATGTTTAATTAAATATTATACATACAAATATTATATTGTGTAATAAGTTATGTATTTAGTACATAAGATTTTGTTATGCAATTTAGAACATTCATAATACATTAACTGTAGTACATTTAACATATATTAAATGTAATATCATAAATAGTAAGTGCATGTATTTGTCTCATTGGTGTTTAGCGCAGTTGTCGTTGCTAGGAAACTCTTGTTTTGTTTACTGTGTGGAGACCTGCTGATATCGTGCTGGTCTCGTTCTGTATCGTATCTTGTCCGTGTCTGCGCTTGCGTGGCCATTTGTTGTGGGAAAATAAGGATGTCCAGCTGAATTCAGTTAGTATGTTTTTAGATGGATATAAAAAAGCGTAGTTTACCGCGGCAGAAGGCCTCCTCGTGTGCAGACCATCGACTCTACCGTGTGACTCCACCGAGCAGTGACCAGCAAATTATAGAAGTATCGCTTCTCCTCTTTCCTATGACTTTCAGTTTTATAACCATTTCTTACTCTGTGTAAGTAAGTTGTTGTTTCCTAGCGTGTGTGCTTGGCTCGGTGTTATAGTTTAGGGTTACTGATAAACTACTGTCATCTGATTTGTATGTGTTATCTATTTTAATTTTAGTTAGATTATATCTGGATTTATTATGTCTGTATAGGTCTTTTATTAAGTTTTATTTAATTTGAGTTATTTTATTACTTCAACAAACTAAATGGAAATGTAATCATATATTTATATATATATATATATATACATACACATTTATTATATATATATATATATGTGTGTGTGTGTGTGTGTGTGTGTTTGGTTGTGGTTGTAGTTGTTTTTTGATGTTTGGCTTAGTGTTATGTTAGAATCATTATTATGCTCATATACCTATTTTGTTCTTTAATATTTTGATTTGTTCTTAGCTTTATTTTTAGTTTTTCATTGAATGTTCAGTTGTTGTATGCCTTTGTCATTTTTATTTAATTTCTTTATTTAAAAAATGTGTATGTAGTATTTATAAAGTCTTGGATCCCTTTTTAGTTGTTTTAATACTACAATTGTTTGCTTCTGTTGTCCTCATTTGTAAGTCGCTTTGGATAAAAGCATCTGCTAAATGACTAAATGTAAATATCAAATAGCATGCAACAGATAAAATGGTAATCAAGTTTTATTTTACATGTGCTTTAGTATGTTAGTCAATACATCAAAATAAGTGCACTTCTTTAAAAATGACAAAAGTTTATTAAAACGATGATTTAAAGCGCACTTTAAAGAAACTTTTAATCTGACATTATTTACACTTTTTAAAAGTGTACTTAAGTGTGTTAAGAAACTGTCATGAGTGTTTATCTTAAAGTCACTTAAGTGACCTTTTATTTCATTAATATTATATTATCTCCAAGTACAGCTTTTAAAAATACACTTAATATTTGAAGTGCACACCATAAATTAATAATGACATGTATTTATCATTGCATTATGTAAATATGAGCTCTTCACTGTATGTGTGTGTTTGACTCACTCTTCTCACACAGAGCTCCGGTGAATCCATCCGGACAAACACAATCAAATGAGTTCAGGTGAGCGGCCGTCGCACAAACACCGCTGTTCAAACACGGGTTCTGCCGACAGAGAGGAAGAAGCCCTGAACAGAAGAAGAGATAAATACAGCAAAACTTGCTTATCATCATGACTGGAGAGAGCTGATTCATCGTGCACTTCACAAACCCTCACTGAGTCATTGAGACAGAGACACTCTCTGTATTACAATCATACCCCGATTACTGAACGTCCACATTTAAAAGTGTGTGTAAATACAGTACAGAAGCATTTCTGCCCATTCAAACCCACAGAGAACATTCTGGGCCAAGTGTATTACATTCATTTAATAATAAATTCAAAAAATCTGAAGTCTCATAAAGGAAACCAAACAAGCCACTAATGACCTTCCATTAAACCAGTGCATGACGCCGCTGTTCGTAAGCGTATACACACACACAGTGTTTGAACCAGAGCACAAACTCTACGTCTGCTGTTATAAACATGGAGGTCTGGTGGAGCGCGTCTCACAAACAAAGTGTGTAATTTATACATGAACATAAACAGCTCCCTCTGAAGGTCAAACATCCTGGAAAACCCACACTTTCTGCCATTAATCCATCCACGAGCCAAAAATGTGCTCTTGACCACAGACACGATACTTTTAATGACTTCGCTGGCGATGTAAGGTGAATAATACAATGATTTAACCATGTTTGACCATTAAGTTCCTTTAGCCGCCACTGTTTAAGTTTAGTTACGTTTAAAACTGTTTAGTTCATTTCCATGCTGTGTTGTTTTTAAGTAAAATGGTCAAACATTGTTCAAAAATATTTATTTTTGATTTTAAGTTATGTAAGTTTCAACTAAAATGAGATTAAGTTGAAGTACTAAGATTACTAAAGCTTTCGAAAAATAAAATGTAAATTCAAATAAAAACATAAAATTAGATATAAATACATCTATAATAAACCTCATAACAATACATGCCAATTCTAAATATGAATAAATGCTAGTATGGTATACATTGTAAATAATATATTTATGCGATTCGATTCATATTATTTCATATATTATTTACACAAATATATTATCACTCCAATGTAACAATTAATTTGCACCAACACTAAAAAATATTAATGGAGAGCTCTGCATTTTTAGTATATTAAAATGAATTTAGCTGAACTTTAGCATTTGCTTACTTGTACTTTAGCTTACTTTAGATTTGTTGGCAAATATTTATGTGTATTACTATGTATTGTTAAATGCATATTCATAACTTTGTTCATTTAGTTCAAGTATAACATGTCATGGTTGTTTTTAAACTAGATTTTGCTGTGTAAACATTATACACGTTTTGAATCTTTAATTGGAAATAATGACTTTTTGGTTTCTCTGAAAGATAAAAAACATTAGAGACGAGATGTCTAAGGCACACTCTAACGTTACAGAAGAACGTACACTGACTTAATAGTTTTAATATAATGACAGGACAGTTTCTTACCATTAAAGAGTCGTGCTTGTGAACTGCAGAATCCCCACTTCTGGTCACGGTCGAAGTTATGTGTGAGAGAGCACCTACAACACAAGACAACCGCAACACAATGAGCCTGACACACGACTAAAACAAGGGCCACACACAACAAAGTGAACGGTCTGCACACAGTTCCCTTATTCTTGACCAACACAAACACCAACATGACTATAAAAGCAGATATGACTATCATAAATACCAGTTCAGTGGCAATGAGTGAAGCACAAAATGATTTACCAGCTTACGAAACAGAAGTGTTGTGTTGTAATTGTAAGCGTTTGAATGTAATTGTATGTTATGTGCACTTCATATCTTACAAATATGTTTAAAAAAACTATGGCAGATTATATAATATTAATGAAATAAAAGGCCACTTAAGTGACTTAAAGAGAAGCACTTTCAAGACTGTTTCTGAACTCAATTAAGTATACTTTTAAACAGTGACCTTTGTAACAATGTCAAATTAACTGTTTCTTTAAAGTACATTTTAAATCATTATTTCAATAACCTTTTGTCGTGTGTTAAAGTAGTACACTTACTTTGATGTGCTGACTAACATACTAAAGCACATGTAAAGAACTGGATTATAATTTTAACTGTAATATTATATAATACTGCTAATTTAATATATTTAAAAATTACTAAAATGCTAATTGAAAGCATATTTTTTTTAAATGCATGACATGCTGTTTCCTACAAGTTTAATAAAAATGACATTAAAGTATAGTTTAGTTTAGCCATAAAGAAGTAATTGTGCAATTACTTATAAATATGTACTTAAATCCTACTTAAGTTGATTAAAAAACACTCTAAAGTTCAGCTAAATGCATTTAATATAAATGTATAACTATCATACATTTCCAATAACAGCAATTGACTGTTGGCAAAGACCCGCCCACCCTTAGTTACTGTTGCTAACTCTGACAAACAACGCGCCTCACACACTACATACACATCATGTTCTTCTCACGCAGTGAAACATACATCGAGAGCAAAGAGGAAACAGACAATGTGCCGACAGACAAGACAACAAACACGGTGCTGTATCAGGACTCTCAGCTTTCACATTTTTTATCATTTAAAAAAATTTAAATCAATAAATATCGTTTTGTGGCTCTTTAATTTTCAGTCCAAGCAGCACAGGTAAACCGATCATCTTTTCATATGTACTTAAAACATAAATAAACATCAGCACGTATTTTACTTCAACCGCAGAACCCTGTTTTCAAGTCTAAGTCCACCAAAGTGTATCTGCTCTCCTGGTTTGAGGTCAATGCTAGAAGAGATACAGCTGTGACTACTGGGCATGTGCACATCAGAGCATGTGAGCGGAGCTGAGCGGTGAGAATTTCCGCTCCCCGCTCACGTGGGTGTTCGCTCCCCCCGCTCCACCGCTCAAAGTCGGACCAGATCGCTCCGCTCAATTCCGCTCCCCGCTCATCTACAATTTCCTCCCGCTCCGGTGAAATCGCTCCACTGCTCGCTCAAATTTAAAATTACTCTGCATGCCTAAGACCGGAAAGGAAAGGAAAGGAAAATCAACACGCAGCAAACCCGCTCCGTGACGCGTCCGCCACGCAGCCTATATCCTATAAAGAACTCACAGCAACATCAGTCAAAATAGAACATATATTTATTTAAAACTATAGGCTAACTATAAGTATAGGCTGATGGTTTTGTTAATTGTTGAAGGCACAGGTGAATTCAGGGTGGATTTGTGCATGCCCTAGGCTCGTGGTGTGAGCGGTATCGGAGCGGAACCGGAGCGAGACAGAGCGATCGTTCCAGCCTTTGGATAAAAACCCGCTCCGCGCTCCGACTATATTTTGCACGCTCCGCTCCCCGCTCGCTCCCCGCTCCGCTCCGCTCACATGCTCTGGTGCACATCAATATAGGTTTTGTCACACTGTACAACAATAATGACTGTTTTTGCATTATTGTTTAGGGTTGGGGTGGATGTAGATGTTATTAAAACACAATCTAATCCACTTCTTCTGAACGTGGAAGACTTGCCCGACTGTCTCTGGTGTTTCTAGTCACATTTTATTTCCCAACCTGACAATATAACGTCAAACCTATAACAAAATAGTATAACCATAGTTTCATCACTTCAGAGTGTCGCAATGCCTGCCTTTGTGCAGTAAAGGACCTGTCATAGTGTAATGAGTGGGAAGATGACGTGAAACGACACGATTAGCTGCACTGAAAACAGATGAGCGCACATGTGCAGAAACAGCTCCCGATCGGGACGAACTTCACGGGATATTGTCCACAGAATGAGAAGAGCACACATTATTTTAACTTCAGTGCCGCAAGCCATGGATACAGTGCCGGACGTGATAGATTTTCACGCATGCAAAGCAAGTACTTCCTTAGCTTATTACCGTTACCGTGGCCGCCAACCCTGTGCACATTTTTATATTTAGCTATGTTGAAAAAGTTTAAATTCAGTCCATCTTGTTTTACTCTATTTTAACATGGATTTCCATGGAGACCGGCTATAGCTGTCAGACAAGATGGCGGAGAGCAACGGCGGCAAATAATATCTGCGTCTTGATTGGTCGGATCGCCTGTCAATCAAGCTCCCAGGGAACCGTCAGTTAACATGCCATTAAGAGTCTGGAAACATTATATTCAATTAATAACTAAAAATATTCGAAGTTTATTTTAAAGTGTGCTCTTTTTTCACAACAGAACCACTGTTAAGGTCAAAAACACGCAGAAAGCACAATATAGATACTCCATACAACATAAATGTATGTCTGTTATAGACGGTTTCAACGGCAACAACATAAACAAACAATACTGCACATGCACGCGTTTGTGGCCCTAACTTATCTTCCGGTAGACATCCAAACAAAATCAACAACAACAGCTAAGTCCCTCTGGAGTGGATTATTGTTTTATAACAAGCTAAATATGTTTGTTTCGTAAATCAGACGGACTGAGATGCAAAGATAACTTGGACGGACTTATTAAAAATGCAAATTCACTCTCTGCCAGCAAGAGACGCTTTTAAAAGCGGGAGAAATAACGTTAACGTTAAAGGTTTGCGCCGGTAACGGCTGTAAACTGAGCTTACAAACGCTGCTTTATCAGACATATAACATGCAAGATGAAATTAAAATGACATCAAGACAGTTTTCCTTCAGAAATACAGTGATATAAAAACACCCGCGCCTCGTTTTGATTTTTAAACGTGCATTACGTGCTCATGTTCACGCCACAAATAAATGTATGAATGTGAAACACATCCCACAGCACAACAACCTGAGCCCAGCTTCATTACTCTTCACTTTAACTTGTAGCCGGCGCCACTAACAGCCCGGTATACAAACACAGACCGGAAGTTAACTTCGGTCCGGCGCATGCGCACGATCAAACCGTCTATATTCCAGATCTTCTGAAGCCAAACAAACCTTTGTGTGATCAAGCAGAGCAAACGAAATATAAGTGAAATGAATCACTATTTGAATCAGACAATTCAGTTGATTCTATTCAAGAATCGGGATAATCAGCTTCACTCTTGTAATTGTTTTCAATACAAGAGAATATTCTCTTGTGGGGGGGGGGGGGGGGGAGACTTGACAGGTGATAAATGAAAGAGAGCTGCGTGATGATTCTTTTGCATTCCAACAAAAAGAAACTATTGCACAAAGGTTTGGGATAATATTAAAACAAACTGAGAACTGCCATGTCACAACCGCAAGTAAACCCTGCTCCATATTTCTGGAGTGAGTCCTCAGTGAAGAGTTGCTCCATATGGAGATGTGCACACACTTGTTGAGCTGCAGTGATGTGACTGTAATAACACACCACCTCTTTCATCTCTCGTCACGGCCCTGATCTCTCAGCCTGATAGCACTCACTCACTCTCAGTGTTTAGAAGTGTTTGTGTAGTCATCTGCTCCACTCGCTGACGTATGGCAGAGGAACCTAAAGAGCTGAGCAGATGATGAATGAGTAGTGCTAGAGTCAACGGTTAAGTTCTGGGCTGGGTAAAGGTTACTCAAGCTCTTTGATTAGGCTTGCATCAGAATCAGGGCTGGGTTCTGACTTTAGCTTGGTGTTTCAGGGATGTGGATTTGGATTAGTAAGAAACTGGTTTAAGATGGGTGATCATCAAAGCCCGGCGGTTTCAATCAGATTTGGTCAAATCTTTAAAATGGACCGTTTAAAGATGCCGAAAGCAAATTAGATCATGTAGTCCAGTGTTATTTTTACCATTACAGTTTTTACTAGTATTACTTTGGATTCATTAGTTTTCCTTTTTGTCTTTATTGATTTATTTATAGTTTATTATATATATATATATATATATATATATATATATATATATATATATATATATATATATATAGAGAGAGAGATATTTATTTATTAATTTTTTGGCAAAAAGGTTAAATAAATTTAGCATTTTCTTTTCTTTAATGTAATTATACCTGAATTCAGTCTTGTTTTGAACTAGTATGTGTTGCTCAAAGTAATTTCACTGACCCCATCAGAAAAGTAGATTTAAGATTGATTCCAGGAACAAAATGCACTAAAACTTTAAAGCTGTTAACTAATACATTGGTATTATGTTGTGTATTTACACATTTATATTTAGCACTTCAACCATTACCGTTTAAAGTATACGATGTTAAGCTATTAAGCCTTTATTTCCAGTAGTAAAATATTTTCT
>QVTF01020489.1:47500-51278 GCA_003573665.1 Oxygymnocypris stewartii
GGGCTTAAAGAGGTTGTGTTCTATTATTTTTCAGTGTGGATTTATTAAAGACTCTGTTCATTTGACTATCTTCCTCCTTCGAGCTGCTTCCCCCGGCGACCCGTTACAATTGTTAAATATTTTTTATAATGCGTATATAAAAGTAGAAACACTCACTTTTCATAATTTCCACTAAACTTTCCATATTAAAATTTGTAGAATTTGTAAAAACATAGTTGTTGTTGTTGATAATAATAATAATGATGATGATGATAATAATTTGTATAATGTGTGAGCTAAATAAGAGTAGAATTATTTTTTGCAGTTAAAAACTTATTCAATTCAAGATTATTTGTGTATAGCGCTTTTTTTACGATATAATCATTACAAAGCAGATTACAGGAAATTAAACTTAATATATTTAAGTTATAGCAAAATGTGGTTCATTCTGTATACTGTCTGAGGGTTGGCTTCCTCTGGGGTACTGTTTTTTTGGTCCAATATGTAATATATCTGTCTTATCTGAATTTAATAGGAGAAACTTATTTATCATACAATCTTTAACATTTTCAACACACTCTGTTATCTTAGATACTTTAGAAGTTTTAGATACTTTTTGTTGAGATATATAGTTGAGTATCATCAGCATAATATTGGAAACTAATCCCATATTTTCTAGTAGTCTCTATTATGAGCCTCGCTAGCTGTCCTTAGCGTTGAGTGTAGTCAGGTCTCCTCTCGCTTTAGAGAGTCGGTATGCTGAGACCTCCACTCGTAAGAACCCCCCAACTAGGGTTGAGTGTTAGGCTTCCTCTCGTTAGAGAGTCCTGCTGAGGCCTCCATCTTCAGAGCTCCGTCTCTGGGTAGTAATAGGAGAATGTGGGCTCTGTTTGAGCATCACTAACTGCCCGTGGCGTTGAGTGTAGCCAGGTCTCCTCTCAATTAGAGAGTCGTTATGCCGAGACCTCCACTCTTAGGAGTTCCCCTACCTGGATCGAGTGTTAGGCTTCCTCTCGTTAAGAGAGTCATTCTACTGAAGCCTCTGCTCTCCAGAGCTCCACTTAGGCAGCACCATTAGTACATAGTCTATTGTGAGCCTCGCTAGCTGTCCTGAGCGCTGAGTGTAGTCAGGTCTCCTCTCGCTTTAGAGAGTAGTTATGCTGAGACCTCCACTCTTGAGAACTTCCCAACTAGGGTTGAGTGTTGTTAGGCTTCCTCTATTAGAGAATCATTCTACTGAAACCTCCACTCTCTAGAGCTCGCTTAGGCAGTACTATGCACAGGCTCTTCCTTGAGCTCACTAACTGCTTTGGCGTTGAGTGAAGCCAGGTCTCCTCTCACTTAGAGAGTCGTTATGCTGAGACCTCCACTCTGAGAGTTCCCCTACCTGGATCGAGTGTTAGGCTTCCTCTCGTTTAAGAGAGTCATTCTACTGAAGCCTCTGCTCTCCAGAGCTCCGCTTAGGCAGCACCATTAGTGCGTAGTCTCTATTGTGAGCCTCGCTAGCTGTCCTTAGCGTTGAGTGTAGTCAGGTCTCTCGCTTAGAGAGTCGTTATGCTGAGACCTCCACTCTTAAGAGCCCCCCAACTAGGGTTGAGTGTTGCTAGGCTTCCTCTCGTTAGGGAGTCGTCCTGCTGAGGCCTCCACTCTTCAGAGCTCCGTCTCTGGCAGACTAACTGCCCGTGGCGTTGAGTGTAGCCAGGTCTCCTCTCAATTAGAGAGTCGTTATGCTGAGACCTCCACTCTGAGAGTTCCCCTACCTGGATCGAGTATTCGGCTTCCTCTCATTTAAGAGAGTCATTCTACTGAAGCCCTGCTCCAGAGCTCCGCTTAGGCAGTACTACGTGCATGCTCTGTCCTGAGCCTCACTAGCTGTTCATAGCGTCGAGTGTAGAAGTCGCTTTCTGAGACTTCCACTCTGAGAACCATACTCTCGTGAGCTAGTCTATGATGGCGAGCTTTTGAGCTGGCCTAAAGAGGGTTTTTGACCTTAGTTCTACTGGGCAGGGATGGTGTTCCTCAAGTCTGTGACTTAGGAATCCAGCTTTTGGACACTCTTTCCCTCAGCATGGCGGCGTGGGCATAGCATTCCCATAGCGTCCCCTGGAGGACGTCGCGTAGAAGTTCCCTTCGGAAGGGAATGTCTCAGGTTACATATGTAACCATAGTTCCCTGAGAATGGGAACGAGATGCTACGTCTCTGGGCCATGCTTCGGGCATTCCTGTTGGTCCCCCTTGAAAAAAAGAGGATGATGTGTTCCACAGGTGCCCTTTTATGCTCGCAGATGCTCGTTAGCTTGCGTCATAGGCGTCCACCTGCCAATGTCAAGTGCATTGGGTGTTTGTAATCATGCTTCAGGTAACCGGTCACGCTGGAAGCGTTCCCATAGCGTCCCCTAGAGGACGTAGCGTCTCGTTCCCATTCTCAGGGAACTATGGTTACATATGTAACCTGAGACGTTTCTGTGCTATTGTGGGGCCTATTGTGGGGCCTAAAACCTGACTAAAAGTCTTCATAGACATAATTTTGTTATGTGCACAATTGAGCAGACACAACTTTTTCAAAAATGTTAGACATATAGAGAATATTTTAAATGGGATTGTAATTTGCCAGTTCACTAGGATTTAGTTGTGGTTTTTTAATAAGAGGCTTCATAACCGTCAGCTTGAATGGTTTTGGGACATGACCTAAAGATAACGAGGAGTTATATAATAATATTGAGAAGCGGTTCTTCTGCTACAGGTAACAACTCTATCAATAATTTAGCTGGTACAGATGCAGTGATAAGTTCATTTAGCTCATCCTGTCCTATAGTTGTAAAAGCACTGCAGTTTTTCTATGGGTGTGATGAATGCAGTTGAAGTACAAGACACCGTATAATCTACGTAGAATCTACATTTGTTATTGTATTTCTGATGTTATCTATTTTATCAGTGAAGAAATTCATGAAGTCAAAACTATTAAACTGTGATAAAACTTATATTAACAAGAAATATAGCCACTAGCTATACTAAAAATACTTTAAAAAAATAAATAAAATAACAGCCATCGTCTACTTTTTGTCACACTGACCCCCCCCCCCCCCCTCCCCTCCGTTTTCATTATTTGCAGACACACTCTCAGTTACAGGAATAGATGAAGGATAAGCAGTCAGTCACGGTCAGGTGAAGGTACTTTGCCAAGTGAGGAAGCGTGTCATTTTACACGGCTTTATGGGAGAGACTGGGTGTGACAGTGTTTTGGAATAAAATTCAAAGCATGACAATGCTCTTAATTTAAATCTTTCCGTCTTTGTGTACAAAAGGCCAAAACGGTGGGATTTAATGCAGTGATATCACTGATAGCTTAGCCCCACCTATATATACAGGTACATCTCCAAAAATTTGAATATGGTGAAAAAGTTTATTTTTTTCTTGTAACGTATTTCAAAAGGTGAAACTTTCATATATTGTAGATTTATTACATGGCAAGTAAAAGACATTAAAAAAAAATAAGTTTGATGATTAGAGCTTACAGCTAATGAAAGTCGAAAATCTGTCAGGGTTGAGGGAATGGATGAGGCGAGGACCCAAATGCAGGAGGTTAAACAAGTACTTTTAATAACAAAGATAAACAAAATAAAACAAAAACTACCCCGTAGGGGAAAAGCAGACTGGCAGACTGGCTGGACTGGACAAGGCAGGACTGGACACAAGACATAGACGACCCAACATATGGTAACGAACCCACACGGAACTGCAAACACAAGGAGATTATAAAGGGAGCAAATGAGGAGGGTAACGAGGGAAAACAGCTGGG
>QVTF01020490.1:0-17500 GCA_003573665.1 Oxygymnocypris stewartii
TGTCTGTCTGTCTGTCTGTCTGTCTGTCTGTCTGTCTGTCTGTCTCTCTCTCTCTCTGTCTGTCTATCTGTCTCTCTCTCTCTGTCTGTCTGTATGTCTGTCTGTCTATCTGTCTCTCAAAACGTATTTTATATATAGTTAGCGTGTGTGTTTTATGTTAGTGTGTAACTCTTTAACCATGTTAATGTGTTGGTGTCATCGTTCCTTTCATTTCAATACATAAAATATACTGTAAAAAAAATTGAAAAATGAAAAAAGTTTTAGGGTTAAAGCATGTTCGTTTGCTGTCATAATTATTTTTATTATTTTTAATTTTAAATTAAAAAATTATTCGTAAGTAAATAACGTTTAAAAATGCAAAAAGTTTTCTATTAGGGTTCGTGTTTATGTTAGCTTGTTGTCGTGACTAGTGTTTCTGTTATCATGATTATTTTTGTTTTAAAGTTTTTGAATAGAATTATTAAAAAAAATCACAAGTTAATAAATTATTTTTTTCAAAAAAATTGAATTTAGGGTTAGTGTGTTTATTATTATTATTTATTTATTTATGTTGTGGGTTCGATTCCCAGGAAACACATGTACTGACAAAAAAAATGTATAGCCTGAATGTAAATGTAAAAAAAAATGTAAGTCGTTTTGGATAAAAGCGTCTGCTAAATGCATAAATGTAAAATAAAATTTTCATGAAATGAATGAAAATGTCTTCTTGTAGGGTTAGTGAGTGTGTTAGCTTGTTGTCATTAAAACTAGCCTTATATGAAGTCAATGCTATGTCCTCATTATGAGAGGCAAATAAATCTTATGTGTGTGTGTTTCAGCAAACATGCAGATCATCCGTCAGACTCGTGCTGCGCCTCCTCCCTCTGCGGTGGGATCAGCAGCCGAGCAGCCGCTCAGCCAATGGGAAAGTAGGAGTGCTGAATGGAGCGTTCTGATTGGTGGAGGCGGAGCTGAGTTTACTGGGCATGATTAAAGGGTGGACACCACATGCACAGCCACAATAATCCACTTCATCTCCAGACTGACATCTATCTTGACACAGATCTTAAAGACTGAGAAATGTCTCCAGTTTCGGTCTCCACCAACAGGGTCGTTCCAGGACCTCAGGAGCCGGAGGAGAAGACCTTACCCTCCGTCCGAGGGCCTGTTCACTGATGCACACGTACCAGACTTTGATTCATATCTTGCCTTATACAAAAAGTCTACAGAAGAGCCAGAAGGTACTATAAAACAGTGCATGCATAACAGTAAAACTCTTGCTCAATAGATGACTTATAAAGATTTTTAATTGGAATATTTTTTATTTTATCAAACAGAATTAGGTTTTTATTGCACAAAACATGATGCTTGTATGTATTTAAAATGTGTATTTTTACTTTTAAAACACATCAAAGATACAATGGTTTTATTTTATTTTTATGACAAGATTGTATTTTTCTTTTAAACCATGTGTATTTGTTACATTTTGTCTTGCTTGTTTTAAAATGTGTGCTTGAAAATGGAAAATGTGTGTGAGAAAATACAAATGCAAATGAAAATGGTGACAATAAAACTGTTTAAAAAAACAGCGCATGCATATAAATGAGAGGGACACTCCAATGTAAGACGAAGCAGTAAAAGTGTTGGTTTACCATGCATTGCAGACTTCTGGGCTGATGTTGCTCAGGAGTTTTACTGGAAGAAGCCTCCATCAGGCCCCATGCTGCAGTATAACTTTGACGTCAACAAGGGGAGCATTTACATCAAGTTCATGGAGGGAGCAAAAACCAACATCTGCTACAATGTCCTTGACCGAAATGTGCATGAGAGGAACCTGGGGGAGAAAGTGGCTTACTACTGGTAATCTAACATGTTCTCACTGTTTTAAATGATGCACATTGAACTCTGTGCATATAATGCATGCTTGATCTGATTTAATAGTTGATGCATTTGATACCTGCTGCTTGTGTCAAAGTCAAAGCAAAAGAGGCAGAATATGGCATGTGTTTTTCTGCTAACTCAATCAGAAAGATTTTTTATTAAAATAAGTTATGTTGTCAAAAAGAGTGACAAATGCAGAGACACGTTGAAATATATGTTAAACCATGTATTTAAAATATGTAATATATATATATATAATTTCAACCAGTTTTAGTAATTTTTTATGTGCTTTTATGCATTTTCTAAATATTTAAATATGTTTAAAAAATAATTACATATTTTGTTAATAATAAAATTTATTTGTTTATTATGATTACTTGTTTATTATTATTATTATTATTATATAGTAATATTAATATTATACTAACATTAAATTAATTATAGGTTGCAACATGGTCATTAATATATACAATTATAAATATAATTATATATCATTTAACATAATGAAATACTAATTAATTAAATTTTGAGTCTAAATTGTTTCAAGTTAATGCATTTGTGCAAGGTTCAGTCTGTACTTTTAATGTTGAGAATATGATTTTATAAGTATTTACTCGTAGGGTTATTATGAGTGTTATTGAACCATGTTACATCAGCTCTCACACAACACCTCGATTACATTCTATAAAGAATGACACGTGAGAAGTCATCCGAATGTTAATTCCTGACGACTTCTCGGGAACATGTCTATGATTTAATCAGTATTTAATCAAAGTGATAATATCAGTGGTATATTGGCTTGATGTCATACTGTATGCAGGTGACGTGGGTAATCATGAATAATCATTGTTGTCAAGTTAGCTATGCGCTGAAGTATTAATAGTCTTGTGGAACAAGGGGTGTCGTGTAACTGCTGTTATATACAGAACAGCTCAAGTCATATATCAAGCACCTGCTTTACAACCACCATTCAACCATTTTCTAACTAATTAAAAACTAAGTAAAGAAATAAGAAATTGTATAGTGCATATATTAAAATAACACATTTTTAATGAGCATTAACATTATTATGGCATTATTATGATTGCTTTAATGGCAATTAAGCTCTTTTCACCTTAAATTCACCTTAAATATTTGTATTTAATTATTGAGCTATTTTAATTATTCATAATGTATTTTCATTAATGTAGTTTAATCAAAAAGTGATATAAATTAATGTACATATAAAATGGTATTATTAATTTGACATTTTATTCTTTATTATATAATATATATCCTCCTGAGAACCCCCCCAAAAAAAATATTTGTGAATTTAGTATGTTTTCATGTCATTACATTGTTTATAGCATAAGAAAAAAACAAAAAAACTTTTTTACCAATTATATTTTATTCATATTTTATTATATGTCCTCTGTAAAAAATAAAATGGCATGAATAGACATCAAAAAGGCAAAACAATGGGATTTTTTTTTTAAATCACCAAAACATTTTTTTGGTTTCAGGATTTCTTTTATACTAAGCTTTGTTTAAGGATGATTCTCAACTATGTTATAAATATATAACAAAATTATTCGATATACCATTTTGTTTTATGCAATATGTGTGTAAAAATGTCCATAAACTGGGTTTTCCCATGAAACACAGTGTAATCTATACACTGTATCTAATTTGCATATTAATGTGTTGTTGTTGGGACAGCATGTTGAAAAAATTATAGTCATAATGGGAGTAATATTTGGGCAGATTTTCATAATAATATCTAATATTTCATAAACAAACTGATATATATTATATATATATATTAGAGGTGGGCAGAGATTAATTTTTTAATCTAGATTAATCTAGATTAAAATGGCTCATTTGAATTCTGCCGAAGGCATTCAGAATATGTTGTGCTACCCAAATAATGACTAAAAGTAAGTCTTTGAGAACGGGTTTCTCAAGCCAGGTGGCGCATTAGACCAGGGGCTCATCTCCTGTTTCCCAAAATGCATCACAAACTTTAATCTCTTCCCGTCCCAATCCCACGAAAAAACTGGAGGAAAATCCCGTTCCACTCCCGGAAGAATGACTCCATTCCCTCCCCTCCCGTGTTGGGTTTTTTTTTTTTTTGCCGATAACTGTCAATTACAGTAAAAATATAGTACAGATCACAGCGTGCCCACCTTATTAGTTGAATAAAACCCAAAATGTCGTTTTTTGTTATTATATTGAACTGAAAGCCATTTTATGCACAGTGTTGCACAGATTAAATTTCATGTAAATCATCCATGCTAACACACACGTCTTCTATTTTATTTTTAGACATTTCACTCTCTATAGATATATTTTTCAAAGAGTTTCTCTCTCAAGTTCACATGAGACCTAAAGCGCATCCTGTTTGCTTAAAAGCGCAACGTTTCGTTGTTATTCTGAGTGCACACAAATAAACGTAGAGTCTTTACAGATTCGAAAGATGTATTAGGCTACTTTTATCTGTATGACCAAGAATGACGGAGATTTTAAGAGCAAGTGAGCGCACCGGAGCCTGTCCTGCAGCAAACGCGCTTCCACACAAACACTTCAATAGCGCACGTTTCTCTAGGTTAACATCATATTGAGCGGCCATGTAAAGTTGCTACTACATACATCTTTCAGATGAAAAGCCATATTTGAGGTTGATGAATGATAGGTGAAGCGTTTGGATGTCCTGCCCGATTGTATTCCCACATAGACCAGCCGTTAACAATCTGTCCATCACGGACTGCGAGCCTCTAGTTCGAAGACTCGTTCTCGCCCCCTACAGTGCAATTCGGCTTGGTATACATCCGCGCTAAAATATCAGGGTGAAAGTCATCATAGCTTGCGTAGTATAGACCCAGCTCCTAACCCAACTTTGAGAATAGAATTAACGGCGATATTTTTTTTATCGCCGATAAGAGTCTCGCGTTAACGCAGCACGTTAACGCCGATAACGGCCCACCACTAATATATATATATATATAATTTTTCTATTCAGTTGTTATGGCTCCCAAAATGCGTAATAAACATGCTTTTAGTCCTGGTGTCCTCTACAGTGAACATGCATGAAATTATGTCCTGTTTCATAACAGGAAGTCATATTTGAATTTGAAAACCCATAACATTTTCCTGAAATGTTGCTTTATGACAAATTTGTTTAAAATAATTCAGATTTAAATTAAGTTTAGCCATCTTTAAAGACCCTAAGAGAGGGTGTGGTCATGATGAAACTACCAATCATTTAGTGTCTCTATAAAGCCCTGAGTGTGCTCTGTACAGGACATCCAGACTTATAACTGTGACGTGTGAGGTCTCAGAGAAGTACACTCAAATATAATGTCCACTACAGAGACAAAAACTCCACAGCTGGGTCTCAGGAGGATATATATAGGCAATTATTTCAGCAATTTAAGCTTAATTTAAAATACAGTTTAGTTTTTCTATCTTAAGATTTTGGGTCAATAGGCAAATAAATGTTGCAATCTAAATATAAACATTTTAATAATACCAGATGAACAGTTTTGCGCGGGTGAACAGAAGCATGCTATGAGGACAGATTCCTGCGGCTGTAGTTCTTACAGTCTATAGTCTAGACCGGGATCCTCAAATCTGGACCATTCCTGCAGAGTTTACCTCGAACCCTAATCAAACACACCTGAGCATGCTAATCAGCGTCTTCAAGATCATTAGACAATCACAGGTTTGGAGCTAAACTCTGCAGCAGATTGGACCTCCAGGGAAAGGTTTGAGGAACCCTGGTCTAGACGGTCTGTCTCTGGTTCGTTACATGAGGTGGTTTTGGCAGAGAGTCTCCTAACAGATGCCAAGAACCGAAGCATGCGAACAATGCTGAGGGACACTTCAGTTAGACATTAACCATCAAGTGCTAACGGAGGACACAGGGTTTCACACAGGCTCGTAAAAGTAATATGGACAATACATATCCTCAAACATTTACACAAAACATGATGCAATGTGCAACCTCAGAGCTCAGCGTCTATTCTTTATGCATGCAATCTCTTCATACCTAAGAGGTTGCTTTGCTTAAAAACTGTTCATCCTGTCAGCAGTCCATCACGGTCTTTCCTTTTCTGGACGGCCAGGTGCAGATGTCCAGTAAACCGAGGCTGAGAGCTCTCGTGTTGATTTGCGCTGTTCCCTGTGTTGCATGAATTTGCGCGTCAGCTACTAACCTAAAAGCAGCAACTCTTGCACAAAAAAGCACATTGTCTTCAGAAAAAGTGACATTTTAAGTCTAAAGTGTGGTTTAACAAGGCATGTTGCCATATTACAATCTATTTAATTGACTTGTGCTATAAATGAAGCCCACTGGTCAAACGCACAGCTGACGGACGTCCGAATCTAATGCAGGCCGCAGAGACAAAGTACAGCTCTGTTCCCGTAAAAATGAGACGCGTACAGTCAGGTCCAAAAGTCTGAGACCACACTGACAATCAAAGTCTAAAGCAGTTTTAGGACTTAAAACAACAAATGAATAGTTTGACATAAAACAAAGAAGAATTCTTTCACATTCTGCATTGTTTCTTAATGACAGATGCGAGTCATCGCTGATCGTGTCACTTATTCAAACTCATACTTTCTTTTTGCTTCCATTAAAGCACAAGATGCTTTTTGGAGCAAGATTATGCTAGTGTTAAGGAAAAAGGGTGAGATATTATCATATGTCACATCGTGTTTGTTATTTATTTTCAAACAGTACTATTTTAGTATCCTTATATACTGTTATAGCACTTATCTAAAATAATTTTAGGAATTTTTATTTTGTACTTTTGTCATTTTATTAGTTTGGTTTTTAATATTTATATTTGTTCAATATCATTATACATAGTAATATTATATATAACAGTACAATACTATAAAAGACATTTTAATAAGTACTTTTATTAATTATTTTATAATTTAATTTTAATTTGAGGTTTTTAAGTGTAAGTTTTTCATCTAACATTTGTTTTAGATATAAAAAATTCAATTAATAAACTATTTTTGACAATTTTAGTTTAGATAATAATAACAACAGTGCATTCAACTTTTCACTCAAATTGCTGATAATAAAATTTGTCATGATGTATTAAATGTAAAATAGAAGCATTTTTCTACATACTGAGTTTATCTCAGACTTTTGGAATTGCAAAATCATCTGAAAAGCAGATTCAATTTTGGATTTATTATCAATAAAGTATGTTCAAGAGGCCAACACACTGTATTGTGTAATGAAGGCCATGAATCCACTCTTTTCTAATGGTTTAATATTGATCAATGTTTTCTTCAGGGAGGGAAACTCACCTGATCATCACCAAACCATCACCTACAACCAGCTGTTTGAGAAACGTGTGCAGATGCGCCAATTGCATTGAAGCTGCTGGGTAAGACCATCGTCCTCCTCTGCGTTTGAGTTCGCTCAGCTGTTCTTCAATGCAAATGCAATATTAATGCCTTCAGCCTGAACCTCTGATGCGAGTATTTTCACTAATGCTTTCAGATTTACATTAATGTATATTTCTGTGATCCAGGTGTGAAGAAAGGAGACAGAGTCGCTATCTACTTACCCATGATTCCAGAGCTGGTGTACGCGATGCTGGCGTGTGCAAGAATCGGGGCTGTTCACTCGATAGTGGTGAGCCGCTTTACAGATCTGTGGTAGTTTTACATTAAATAACTATTCTGGGTTTTAAAGCAATAGTTTGCCTGAAAATCAAAATTTGCTGAAAATTTACCCTCAGGCCATCCAATGATACAGATGAGTTTGTTTCTTCATCAGAACAGAAATGTGTCATTGCATCACTTGCTCACTCTCCAGTGAATGGGTGCCGTCAGAATCAGAGTCCAAACAGCTGATAAAACATCACAATAATCCACACCCCTCCAGTCCATCAGTTAACACCTTTTAAAGCAGAAAGCTGAATGTTTGTTAAAAACTAATTCATCATTAAGATGTTTTTAGCTTCAAACCGTTGCTTCTGGCTAAAATGCGTATCCATAATATTGTTTTCTCCAGATAAAGGAGATACAGAAGAGAAATATGCACATATCAAGCACCATTTACAAGCCAAAACAGTCCAAAATAAATATGGATTTTGATGTGAGAGACATCATTTGGCGAGAAGCAACGGTTTGACATTAAAAATATCTTAATGATGGATTTGTTTCTTAGAAACACACAGCTTTTAGCTTCACAAGACATTAACTGATGGACTGGATTGTGAGGTTTTTATCAGCTGTTCGACTCTCATTCTGACGGCACCCATTCACTGCAGAGCATCCATTGGTGAGCAAGTGATGCAATGCTACATTTCTCCAAATCTGATGAAGAAACAAACTCATCCACATCTTGGATGACGTAAGAATGAGTACATTTTCAGCTCATTTTTCTATCATCTGTCGAGGATGGTCTGAAGGAGAGTTTAAACTCGGGTCAGTATTTAGCACGGTATCATTAATATGCATGAAATGCGTACAGCCTCATTTATCCTGCCAAGACTATTTCTGCCCGCCAAGCCTCTTTAACCATGTAAAGGTTATAGATGGTGCTAAAAATAATACACGAGTGCTTTCCAGGGTCGTTTTTATCTGATATCAAAGCTGTTTTTAATTAGAACGATGACCCCATTTCAGCCTGAAATTCTATTGACTTGTATTGAACCTCAGATATCATATTATTTATCTTGAGCATATGCAGAAGCATTTAGCTCTCTCCTGTCTTCCTCGTTCAGTTTGCAGGTTTCTCGTCTGAGTCTCTGTGCGAGAGGATCATGGATGCTCAGTGTAACATCCTGGTCACAGCAGGTAATGTGAAGTGTTTTATTCAGCTGGAGGTCTGGATCTGTGTGTTTGGACTGACTGTATGTTTATTAGCTTTGTTTAGTAGATGTTACATATATGCTGGAAATACAGTGAGTGATAAGATAATGTGATGAGAGATGTGAAATCTTGTGTAGTCACCCTTTAGGCTTCAGTGAAGTCTGAATCACATTTAGCAGCTTATTCAGGTCTGTCATTATAGCTTACATATGTTTTATATTATAAACCTTATAAACAGGCTTGTTTCCTAAAGGACTGATAACGTCTATCTTTCTCCTCACCTCTCTTTGTCTTCCTATCTCATGGGTTTTTGCTCTCTCTCTCTGTGTGTGTCTGTGTGTGCGCTTGTGTGTCTGTGTGTATTTGTGTGTGTGTGTATTTGTGTGTGTGTGCGTGTGTCTATGTGTGTGTCTGTGTGTGTCTGGTGTGTGTGTGTGTGTGTGTGTGTGTGTGTGTGTGTGTGTGTGTGTCTGTGTGTGTGTGTGTGTGTGTGTGTGTGTGTGTGTTCTACAGATGGTGTTTACAGAGGTGACAAGCTGATCAATCTGAAGAAGATTGCGTCTGAAGCTCTGGAGCTCTGTAAGGAGAGGTATGTCCTTGTTTCTCTGCTATCAGAGGAACCTGTGTTTACATCAACCTCTCATCCGTCCATTACTCACACACACACACACACACACAGACACAGACACACACACACACACACACACACACACACACACACACACACACACACACACACGGTCAGGGGTTGCCGAGCAACAGCACAGTTTGGAACCCTTCGCTTCATCTCACCATGGCAGCATGTGAAATGAGACGCGTATCATTGAGCAAACAGAAAGAATGTAACACGGGTGAGGATTTGTAACATGTGACTGAATGAGGATGTCATTGATTTGGCACAATTGATAGTATTACTCAATAAATGACATAATGCCATGATGAAAACATTACTAATATTATTCATACGTACTCATAAGAGCTTAGAACAGTCAATATGCACAACATTTTAAATATTGTTTTATGTACGTACTGTGTTCTGTCTCGCTCAGCATGACCTCGTGTGTTCAGAAGTGTGTGGTGGTTAAACATCATGCCTTAAGAACAAACACTGATGCTTCCAACAAACTACAGGTTGGTCAAACCGTCAAGTTTTATGGACTGCTTACAGTATAGGATGGTTTTCTAGCTGGAAAAATTCAAATAGAGCAAATGTAAAATTCTCTTATATCCAGCACTTAAATGAATGACCATATTATTGCTTCTCTTGTGTGTGTGTGTGTGTGTGTGTGTGTGTGTGTGTGTGTGTGTGTGTGTGTGTGTGTGTGTGTGTGTGTGTGTGTCTGTGTGTGTGTGTGTGTGTGTGTGTGTGTGTGTGTGTGTCTGTGTGTGTGTGTGTGTGTGTGTCTGTGTCTGTGTCTGTGTGTGTGTGTGTGTGTGTGTGTGTGTCTGTGTGTGTCTGTGTGTGTGTGTGTGTGTGTGTGTGTGTGTGTGTGTGTGCTCCAGACCCCGTGGGATGAATCATGTGACATTTGGTGGGATGATCTGATGGACGGTGTGTCAGACGAGTGTGAACCGGAGTGGATGGACTCAGAAGATCCTCTCTTCATACTTTACACCAGCGGCTCGACCGGAAAACCCAAGGCAAGGGACCTCTCACCTACAATTGATATAATATAGAAGTATTATATACCGTGTATAGCACATACATACACTAAAGTGCAAAAGTTCAGCTCGGTATGATTTGTCTCTTTGAAAGAAATTAACACTTATATTCAGAAAGGTTGCGTTAAATTGATCAAAAGTGATAGTAAAGTTAAAATATTCCTGTTCCACATAAATGCTGTTCTTTTAAACTTTATATTCATTCACAAAATTGTTTCCACAAAAAAATGAATCAGGACAACTGTGTTTTTAACATTGATAATAATCAGAAATGTTTCTTGAGCAGTAAATCAGTATATTATTATGATTTCTGAAGATCATGTGACACTGAAGACTGGAGAAATTATGCTGAAAATTCAGCTGTGCATCACATCAATAAATTACATTTTAAAATTTATTACAATAGAAAACAGTTATTTTAAATTGTAATAATATTTCACAATTTTTTAAGTATTTGATCAAAACATTGTCTAAAAATTGCATGTATTTCCAGAATGTTAACTGGACACTACTTGAATTAATGTGATGACAAATTTAGTATGATATTATTTAAAGAAGTTTCAACAGAACGTACTATTTTGCTTCACATACTACTTTTATAAAAGAGTAGGCAGCATGCAGTGTACACTAAGCAGTGTGCTAGTATTCATCCTTTCAGTGATTCGTTCCTTCATTCCTGTACAGGGGGTCGTTCACACCGTCACTGGCTATATGCTCTATACATCACTGACCTTCAAATATGTGTTTGATTATCACCATGATGATGTTTACTGGTGCACAGCAGACATTGGCTGGATAACTGGTCACTCCTACATCACGTACGGCCCGTTAGCCAACGGCGCCACCAGCGTGCTGGTAAGGAATATAATGAAGAATATTTACTTGCACAAACTGGGAAATTGAACTTGCAATATTCAGCACAGCCGTTACTGTCATTTCCAAATATATAAAGTGGATTTGATCTAAGATGAAAGCGTCTGAATGAGAGTAATGTGGTGTAGTTTGAAGGTGTGCCGGTGTATCCTCATGTGGCCAGACTGTGGGAGATCATTGAGAAGTACGGAGTCTCTAAGTTCTACACCGCACCCACTGCTATAAGACTGCTGATGAAATACGGGAGCGAACCCCTGCAGCGGTGAGCTCACACACACATGCACACACTCATGGGGACCACACAAGGACAAGGACATTTGTAGGGACTTGTAGGGACATTTATTCCCCGTAGCATAGTGTGTTACACATACACTGTATATGCTTTACAGAGACTCTTCATAGCTGTAATAGTTTTTATACGAGCATATTTTCTGATTTTCTATCCCTACCCCTAAACATAACCCTCACAGAAAACTTGTGTTTAGTATTATGTGTTTAAACCTTTTGGTTTACAATTACACAGGAAGTCTAATAATCTAAATATTAGTACTATAAACTAACCCACACCTAATCAGAAAATTAAACGAAAAAAAAAAACAGTAATGGTATAAATGATAAAATGTCTATTTTAATTATAATTATTAAATTTATTTTACACATTGACTGTTATTAATATTTTACACACACACACATATTATTATTATTATTATTATTAATACTTTTAAAGTATGATACATCATTTTTACAATGATTGTTTTTACAAATATTGAACAAATATTGGTTTTCCTTAACCTAACAAAACAATTAAATAAACAATGATTATCATTAATTAATAACAATTATTATTATTAAATAAAATTTGTTTTTGTTTTTTATTGTGAACATGTTATAATAATAACACCAATAATATTATAATGATAAAAACATAATATAATAGTTATTAATAATTCTATACATAAATATGACTATTATTGTAATATGGAAAGGGCTGTCCTCCAGGGGGCGCTGGAGGCCTCAGAAAACCAAAGCCATCACTGAGCACTGTTCAAATCTCTGGATGATTTATGTGACTTATTAAAGATACTGTAACAGGTCAACACCTGGTAGAGATGTTGTTAAAGAGTGAGTTAGTAGCGTAACAGTGTTGAACTCACACATTCATGTTGTGTGTTGAGTCTCTCACACATCTCTCCGTGTGTGATGGTGCTGCTCACAGAGACCGTTTACACTCTCAATGGTTGTTAGCGTCACCTATTGGACAGAAGTTATTTTAGAACAATTACCTTACCTTGTTACACAACATGCAGTTTGTGATTGAGACGTAGATCATTTTTGTCTGTTTTGAGATATTACAGAAATATTGCACACTAGTTATGTGAGTGATCTTGGATCTGTGTCAGGTATGATCTGTCCAGTTTGCGTGTGTTGGGTACGGTCGGTGAACCCATAAACCCGGAGGCTTGGCTGTGGTATTATGATGTTGTGGGTCAGCAGCGCTGTCCGGTTATTGACACCTTCTGGCAAACAGAGACTGTAAGACATGTACAATTATCAAAACCAAACAAAACACACGTGTTTTTTTTTCTAAAACCCACTGGTAAATCATTCAGCATTATTGCTTGTATAAAATGTCACATATAATACTCACTAACGGTCAACTAATAACAAGCTTGTTGTGTCTGCAGGGTGGCCATGTCTTGACTCCACTTCCAGCTGCTACACCACTGAAGCCTGGATCTGCCGTGAGTCTCTTGAAAAGCACCTTCACGTATTACATCTTATGAAACTGTTCAAAATGGGAATGGATGACTCTGATATTAAAGTGTCTTCTCTGTGCAGACATGCCCATTTTTTGGAGTCCAGCCTGCCATTCTCAATGAACTTGGAGAAGAATTAGATGGCGAGGCGGAGGGATACCTGGTGAGATTGTCATCCTAGCTTTACATCTTACAGTAGCTCAGATATTCCAGCTGTCGTTACCGAACTGTGTTAGTTTACTCTGACTGTTTTTGTCTCAGGTCTTCCGCAAGCCCTGGCCAGGAATCATGCGAGGTGTGTACGGGAATCAGGAGCGCTTTGAGAGCACCTACTTCAGAAAGTTCCCAGGATTCTATGTGACAGGAGATGGTAATGTAGCAACACATCCAGAACCAGTGCTGGCGAATGTTACTTTGAAAGTGGAACGTTACAAGTGATTCATTATGATACATTGTTACTTTTTTATAGAATTGTGTTACTTTCTCTCACATCTGAAAATATTAAAAATATTTAATTCTGGCCAATATATATATTAAATATATGCTGTAAACAGTGACGCTCAATGAAGTATATGTAAAAATATATATATATTTTTTTCTCTAAATGTATTTCAATTGTACAGTGTTATATATACACATCTATTTATTCATATATTTGAAATAAAAAGTTGTTGTATGGGAAATTAAGCACTCTTTCTTCCAGAAAAATTTAATGAGAAAATAATATATATATATATTATGTTTTTGCTTGCTCATTTACCCCATACAAAAAAAATCTAAATCTAAATGTACATAAAATGGCAAAAATACATTAGCTAAAATATTTTCACATTTGTATTTTGCATATATTTAAATAACATTTTGGTCAAAAAAAAAAAAAAAACACTATTATATATATATATATATATATATATACACACACAGGTGCATCTCTATAAATTAATAATTAGTGGAAAGGTTCATTTATTTCAGTAATTCAACTCAAATTGTGAAACTCGTGTATTAAATAAATTCAAATGTGAGCCAAAATCATCACAATTAAAAGAACCAAAGACTTAAACTACTTCAGTCTGTGTGCATTTAATTTATTTAATACACGAGTTTCACAATTTGAGTTGAATTACTGAAATAAATGAACTTTTCCACGACATTCTAATTTATATAGATGCACCTGTATATATATATATGTATTATTTTTGTTTCTCTTTTGCTGTATTTGTCAGCATGGCAGTGTGTACTGTAACCGAGTGTCTTCTGTCCTCAGGCTGCAGGCGGGACAAGGATGGATATTACTGGATCACCGGCCGGATCGATGACATGCTGAACGTCTCTGGTGAGATTCTGCTTCAGTGCTGTCACCTGCTGTTAGAGACAACATATTAGTTTTCCTCTTTCCTTCTCAGCATTCGAGAGGCTTTTAAAGCAACTGGACCTTTGTTTTACTACCTTGAAATATCGGTTTTATAATCATTCTGATGGTAAACTGACTTCTAATAAGGTGAATGGCTTCTGTTTCCTTCCTAAAGTCTGTTTTGGAAACATGTCAGTTCGGTGAGAGAACTGATTCTGCGAAAACAGCGAATCACTTTACAGCAGCAACATATGTGCGTGCACAGATATCCACTGTAATAAGCTATATTTACAACAGTAAATTCCACTTATTTAACTGTAAGGGGGCTTCAAAGTTGCATACATACAACTACATACAGAACTGTCGTGTCTTCCCTTTTTATTTATAAAGACAGAGAACATTAAAGAAGAGTCAGGGCTATCAATCAGGAACAGAACATCTTGCGTCTTTTAATTTTCACATCGCACTCGTACTCTGAGAGCAAATCACTTTGTCATCACTACATGACTCTTACTTACATACATTAAAGTATTATTTGTATTCATACATAAGAATTTCATACAGTGGCTTTAATGTCAGTAATATGACATTCCAAGTTAAATAATATGTATGAAATACGAAATATGTGCAAAACACAAAACAGGACATTTATTAAAAAAGTTAATAGTTTCAGTTATCTTTTACAGTATTAGATAGCAGCTTACAGGCTATATACAGTACATATATATATAGATTTTTGAATCATGTGACTTTTATTTAGGATTTCTATGAATAGAAAGTTCAAAAGAACAGCACTGGTTTGAAATAGAAATCTTTTGTAGCATTATGAATGTCTTTACCCTCACTTGTGACCAATCCTTGCTGAATAAAAGTCTGAACAATGAGTTTTGAGCAGCAGCGTCTGGTCTCTCAGGTCATTTGTTGAGCACAGCAGAGGTGGAGGCGGCTCTGAGTGAACACCCGTCGGTGGCTGAAGCAGCGGTGGTCAGTCGGCCTCATGCAGTGAAGGGAGAGTGTCTGTACTGCTTCGTCACTCTGAAAGACCACAAAGAGTTCAACCGCACGCTGATGGAGGAACTAAAGAGAAAAGGTCAGATGATCACATTAAAGACTGACGGAAAATACAATCTGAGTCTATTCCACGCTTTCTAACTTGACTTTTTCATTCAGTGAGGGAGAAGATCGGACCAATCGCCACGCCAGATTTCATCCAGAACGCTCCAGGGCTTCCCAAAACACGTTCAGGTACTGGGATCTTGTTTTTGCATTTTCAGTTTCTCCACGCATCTCTGCTTTCACTCCTAAACTCAAGCTTTTCACCCGTCCTGCAGGTAAGATCATGCGAAGAGTTCTGCGACAAATCGCCCGCAATGAAAAAGACCTGGGTGACCTTTCTACCCTGGCTGACCCCAAGGTCGTGGAGGTGCTGTTCAGCCAAAGATGTGAGGCGGCAGCGTAGATGTTCCACTCTTTTGATGCCTCTGTGTGGTAAAGACTTCGGGTTTTGGTTAGAACGGGCTCTGGTTCTCCTAGATCACATCTAATGGGGTGTAACTCTTTTGGGAATCAGGTAAAACAAGCAGAAATCACACAATGAAGTGTTTCATGAGACCTCACCTCTGGACACTAAACTTCCCACTTCAATACAATCAGATTTTCATAGATTTTTTTCTATTTTATCAGGGGATATATTATGTAAATATATTTTCTTTGTTTGTGATGTTATTCAATGCCACAAAAATGTATTTCCATTTGCATTTAACTGCATCCATAATTGCAGTTTCTCTCACTAAATTATTTAATATCACTTAAAGCTATTTTTATAGTAGACAACAACAATAGAATAAAATTATTGTATTATTTCATTTCACAAAAGAGATCAGCGATATTAGACATTTTATTTTTGAACTTTGAACATTGCAGGCTTGACTATGTTGAGTTTTTTTTTTCATTTTAGTTTTATTTGATATTAAACAATTGTGAGAGAAATGTGCAGTTTTTTGTCATGGATGAATAAGCTTTTACAAAACCGGTTGTTAATGCTACTTTGACAAAAACATTAGTTCAAAATAGTTTAACAGTAACTTTTCTGTTTTTAATAAAGCATATATCTGTTATGTGCATTCATTAAAGTGCCCTTATTTTGGATTTTTGTAATCACGTGTTTATATGAAGTGTGTAACAGCTCTAAGCGAAGGAAAACATCCTGCAAAGTTTGAAATCTAAAAGTGCCCCGTGTATAAAGTCATTGTCTTTAAAAAGAAAGAGTCGACTCCGAGACATGAAAACGAGTCGTTTTTAAAAGGTGACGTCAAAGTGAAACATTAGCATATTTATGCCCCGCAGAGATGTGCTGTGCTCGTTGTCACATCGGACACAAATATGGCGGCGAGCATAACGGAAGTGACGTCTTTGGAAACCATTAATATTCTGTACTGGAATTAGTTCACTTGTTTCAGTCTTCGGGTTTTTTCGAGTTGTTCGTTCATCACGTGGCTAATGCAGTATGAGCCGGAAAGAGAATTGATTAGTTCACCTTTCGATTGGTCTAGATGCACGCAGTAGACCAATCACAACAGACTGGATCATCAGACCAATCACTGCAGAGCAAAGGACTCGAGGGGTTTGGAAAAATGAATCACTGAATGCACTGCACTGTTTGGGAGTCGTGAGCAAAAAAGGAACAAATAAATGCATATTTTAAGACAATGAAAGTGTTTTTTTGACGTCAACTTATTGTTGGGCACTCCCAAAACCAAAATATGAACCGTTCACAACCCATATTAGAAGCACTTTAAAAGCTGTTTATTTGTGTGCTAGTTTTGTTCAAATATGTGCATAAAGTTTATATTTTAACAACAAAAAAATATTTTAGACTTTTATTATTTTTAATGTGAAATTACTTTGTCACTTTTCCCCTGAAGTTTTGATTACTCATTATTATATATTTTTTAAGAAGGTATATTTTAATAATTGTATTTATGCTAAACCCCAACTCTAAACCTTATCCTAAAACAAACCTGTTGATTTGAAAGTAGATTTAAAGTAAAACTGGATTTGACTGATTTATGATCTATTCAATAGTAAAGAGCACGTCAATGTCATATGTCATCATAGTTTTTAATATTCCACTTAATTTGTTAGGTCGAAACATGGCCCTCACAAATAGCCAAACACA